>JAPWTK010000057.1:0-600000 GCA_029963805.1 Aromia moschata | reverse complement strand
CAGTAATAATTATTTACTGATATAGCAAAACATTTTTTTAAGTGATGGATTATGCATGTCCAAGTATATAAAACTATAGTATTTTTCATGTCATGAGATCAGTGGTATGGCGGGAAATTGAAAATATAAAAAAATTAAAAAGTAACATTTTAAAAAAGTTTTTAGATTGTTGATATTTAATTGTGTATTCCAAATTCCAAACGAAGCCAAAATATTTTGCTTTTATAATAGTGAAGCTAATGAAAACTAATTGCTCATTAATAAAAACAGAAAATCCATTTATTGGGAAACATTGACATTTATTATGTGATTTATTAATAAAAATGAACGATTCCATGTAAACTTTTAGGACTATCTCAATAATATAATATACAATATTGGATTAAGCTATGCTTAGTTTTATTGTGCAATGAAAAGATTATATTGGGCAAACAAAAAGATATATTTTGACTTGATTTAAAGAACACATGGCACATTAGAAATATGGCAGAACGGAAAAATTTTGTGTTGCCCAACATGCTTTTGATAGTAACCACAGGATAGACACAAATAATTTAAAATTAATTAGAAATGTATTTTGATCACAACTTATTTCGTATATTCCTGTCTTTTCGTTATTGTCGATTTTGTCTTTGGGGTTACCTAAAAGCGTCTGTAGTTTATTTTTAGAATTATAAACCAAATTGATAATGACATTTTTAAAAAAAAATTATCTAGTCCGCGGATGAATTTAGGTTCATATGGTAACGAAACAAATTTCGAATTGCCAGTATCTCTATGAATAGTCGTGGAATTGTACAGAGTTTTTTTACTCTAAAATGTATGCTTCCTTATTAACTTATCTATTAAATGGACTGAGTATCCGTCGTTTTTAGCTATATTCTTAATTATTTTTTCCCATGTTCAAACCTCTCTTTACTGAGAGAGAAATTTAACAAACTCATTTGTCAAAATGGTTAACGAACGAGTTCGAAAATTTACCTATTGCACAAATAAGTTTTTCATTTAAAAATTCTAGCGAGTTCATTAACAATATCAAAAATATCCAATTGTCAGAAGGTGAAATTTTGGTCTCGTTCGATGTATGGTCATTGTTTCCAAGTGTCCCAATCCTGCAAACTTTGGACTACCTCAGGGAATTACTCGAATGAAATGGTTTAGACGATAAAATTGTTAAGGAATGCATTCGGCTTAATAGTATTTGTATGAATCAAAATGTTTTCAGTATAATGGTGAATAATAAGTAAAATGGTGAATAATTTTCAGTATAATGGTGAAATAAGTTCTAAAGACTGTGTGACCAAAAGTATATTGGGCAAACAAAAATATATATTTTGACTAGATTTAAAGAACACGTGGCTCATTTGAAATATGGTAGAACGGAAAAATCTTGTGTTTCCCAACACGCTTTTGACAACAACCATAGGATAGACATAAATAATTTAAAATTAATTCGAAATGTAACAAACAGTAGACAGTTGGCTGCTTTTGAAAGTTTAGAAATCATTAAGTGTAACAGTAGTATGAATAAGGGCAATGGTTCGGTACCCACCTGTTAGAATTTTAAAGATAACGAACACATTAGTGAATAAAAAAAATATTAGTTTCTAAGAAGTGCATTAAGTGCCACATATCGAGGCAGGGACACTTGAGATGCACCCCGACGTAATACGTAAAACAGACATTCTGTTACACAATACAGTCCACTTTTTCACTGTAACACACGGTTACACCACCAGTCCACTATTTGCTCTGATAAACAAAGACATATGTTAAGGTTCAGTGATTCAATTTAGTTTTAATATTCTCCTGAAGATGCCAACTTAGTTGGAGAAACGCGCGCCGAGAAAAGGATATTAGTTCGGTGTTTCGTGGAAAACGTCGAGTTTTTTTGTTTCTACGCCGAAGGTTCCAGTACCCACTCCAGGTCCTTTTTAATAGTTTTCAAAATGTTCATTCGTAAACTATTGGAGCATTTCATCACTTTTCTGTTTCTGTTTGAATTTTTTGTTAGTATAAGTATACTCTTACTACACCTTGAAGGAATTCCTACCTGTTTTAATTTAAAATTTCTCTCTGTACCACTCGATTATAATCCCTGTTAATTTCTTTATTACTCATAAAAATTCAATTTCCCTTTCTAATTTTTCATTCTTAAAACTCCTATTTCCTCAAATTTGCGATTTTATTTGCATGAATTAAAATACCAGGCAGCCATGAATATTAATATTGCGATAAAAAAACGGAACGAGTGTCCCTGGATTTTCAAGAGGAAACTTCATCAACCTACACTCAAGTTCTGGCATTTTTAATACATGCACGACGTGTGAGCTACTCTTTTTATAATGTATTTAGGAACCGAATACCATTTTAGAACCCTTTTTATCAGATATGTAGTTTGATATTTGCATTTTTTATTACTGCCAATGAGATAATAAAAAAAAAACGTAAGTATTCATTTCCATATTCATGCTGAATAAAATAGAAGTAACAAGAATAACAATATATAAAGAATAATAAAAATATATGTACGTTGTCAACTTTGACATATTGGCTACCAAGGGAATATTTGAATTTCAACCTCAGGGACCAAGCATACATTTTTACATGAATTTAACTACAATTGAAGTTTTTATCGATATGTATATGTATAAAATATTAATATGGGGTTCCTTTGGGATATTTTGATCCGGCTCACATATGTGACACTGGTCTACAATAGAAACAATTGCTAAATCGACCAGTGGCTCATATATGAGACCTAAAAGAGTACTACCTATTTCTCGGAATTGCAAATAGCTCACTTTTTTTTCCATAACTTTATTGTACTAAGTGAAAAAATACCTTAAGATACCATCTTACTGTCTTCCTAGGTGTTGTATAATAGGAAACTATCTGGTCACTTCTAGCAATACCAGACATATTCTGGTTGTAATCTAGTACAGCAATCGTTTTTTTTCTACAGCTCTTTTATTAGTGAATTTATCAGATGCAGCAATGTATATTATCGATATCATAAGCACCTCTCTCTTGTCTCTCCATTTCAACACCAATACATTATTTTTCCTCCTAAAGATGGTCTTCCCTTTTAAGTCTCCAGCGTTAACATAACATAAACAATTTATAATCTTAACATTAAATACGATAACAAATGATTACCTGTACCATAGTCTCATAAAAAAAAAAACACACAAAAACAAAACGACACTTGTTGATGACAATATATCTCCAGCAACGCAAGCTATACACAGACCATGTGTCCCCTATATATGAGACGGGCATTTCTATAGACCGTGTTAAATTCGTATTCCGCCGTGTCAGACCATTGCGATTTAAATGGATATTTACTTACACACGGTTGTCGGCTCATATACGAGACGGCGGTCTAGCTCAAAAATTGTTGTGGCTCTTATATGAGACGCTTGGTAGCGAACGTGCTAAGGTATAACACTATAACTGGCACAGGGCCATTTTGTGGTCTTTTTTGTAATCCGTTAGTGACAAAACTATACCAAGACACGTCGTATAAGATTTGGTAGTTCAACGTTTATTGCAATATTTATTTAATCGTACAGTGAGGACGTTACTTTTAGAAAAGTTTCCCTAACTTTAAATTCATTATTTTTCAAATGAAAACAATTTTGGAAAGATCCACGGGTAGGTCAATTTTTACTTTCAATTGCGAATCGTATGCTATACTGAGAAGTATAGTGACGTAATTTTTGTACACGACGCCATCAATCTTTTCTTAAATGGAAACACACTGTTTTTTTTTTAATTGGTTGGATTCTCCGATAACAGCCAATTCCAAAAATGTATAATACATATGGTCTAACGTCAAACATAATTGAAAATCAGAAAATTTATTATTTAAATTAATTTTAATTAAATCGTAGATTTTAATACTTTTAATAACCCAATAAATTATAATCAGGATTTTATTTATGGTCAAACATCATGCAATTTACTTCCTGGCAGTCACCGAGGCTATGATGAATTTTCTGTAAAACTCTATATACTATTTTCGGGTAGAATAGTCTCACTGAATTCCTGATCTCTTTCAAAGCGCCAATATATGTGCTAATATTGGACAATACATGCAACGACTCCCTGATCCTGAATTGGTGATAGTATGTGTGAATACCACTATAAAAACCTTCCCAATCTCAAGATATTGTGCGAAGGAGTGCATGACGGGAACGCCAGTTACCAGCGACAAACCTCGAGGAACCAGGCACACCTCCTTGCCTAAGCATCTTCCTTGCGTGCATAGAGCACCTTTATGGCGACCTTTATTTCTCCCAGACTTGTGAGATTTGGATGAGATTGACTCCGACATGGGAGATGCGAGGGCTCGAAGACCTCGCCTGGCAGCATGTGCTCTGTAAGGGGGTGCAGCTGGTCGGGGCTTAGTCTCCCGTGCGAGAAGAGCGGTGGCGCCTTCGTCGAGGCGCAAACTGTCCGGAATTGCACAAAACCCTGCGGCTCTGAAGGGGACCACAGGACAAGCTCAGGTTAAAAGTTTGAGAGGGAGTCTGAGCCTGGGCAAGCAGAAACTCCTCCGCACGCCAGCCAAAGGCACAAACAGCCAGGCCTCCACTTCCTAAACAGGAGGTGGACCCGGAACTTCAAATCTGTGTGTACCTTGAAGGCTTTCCAGAGAGGCAGGAATCGCTTCAGGAAAAAGTGACCGAGGTTCTGGACATAACGATAGATGGGCTCGCTTCTGATGGGTTTATCCCTCGCCCTCAGGGCCTCAGTTTTCGTCAAGTATTATCACGTGCTCCGACAAGTAATCGCGAGACTGGTTGGTCATCATAATAGGGGACCTCCAGCTCGAGTTAATGACACTCCGGATAACACCGGCAGCCGACTTACAAAACCAAGACAGGCGATGTGCACGTTCAGGGACCAGAAGAAGCTCCGATCAATCACTATTGCTCGCCTCGATGGGAAAAACCCAGGCCTAGAGGATAGGAAATGGATTGGTTTCAACACCACCCGTATCGTTGTGGGGCTGTTGGAACCATCAATATTGCTCACTACCATCTCTCGCAAAATATGGTGGCAGTAATCCACTTCAGCAAGGACGGAGGGTCCACTCATCGTCGGGTGTGACGCATCCTCTCACCGCATAGTATGGGGGAGCCCAAATATCGATACCAGAAGAGAGGATTTGCTACCTTGGAACTGTCGGTCTAGATATTCTAAATTGAGGAAACGAACCACTTTTGTCACCTCTTTAAGACAAGAAGTTCAATAAGCAGCCAAGTGATGGCAATACATCACGCTGGGCGGCATAGAAGTAGCTCACGCTGTAAATGACTGGCATGTGTCTAGGGATCTGAAAGCTTCGGAGCATCGATGACAAACGCGATTTTCAATTGTCCCTAAGCCTCACACAAATTTCTTTAGTTCATTAGTGTTATACATTTTTTAAATTGGCTATTACTGGAGAATTCAATAGTAGAAAAAAAATATAGGGTAATCGGTTAAAAAAAGATCCATGACGTCATGTACAAATGATGACGTTACTGCTACCTACGATGCGCAATTGAAAATAAAAATTGACCCGTCCGAGGATTTTTCTGGAAGAGTTTTAATTTTGTATATATGCAAACCTTTACGTACTCAATATAGCTCCAGTTACGATCATTATCAGACAGATATAACATGTCAGTTTTGTGTTTTTTGTCCATCAATTTTTTTTTTAATCCTGAATGAAAGGAGTCACAAGACAAAAAATTAAATATGAATAGTTATTTAATTAAACAACAATAATGCCTTATTATTATAAAACAAAGTAGAACATCTAAATTTAATTTATTTTTTTTAATTTATTACTTAGTTAATGAAGCAAAACAGCGTCTTACAAAAACACTGAAAATTGTTTGATTTGGATTAGTCTGCGTAATATAAGTTTATTGATACCTCTAAAATGTTTACAATAGCATTTACGTTTAACAAGTTTTCTATGTACCTACTCCGGGTACGTTACGTTTTTAAAATCTTTGAAATTTATTTTCAATGACACGAAACTTAATACTATATAAACTGTAAGAAATTTTTTAGAGGTAAACGGTTGAAAACTATGAATTTTATAAGTCGGTAGTTCCTAAGCTGCTCACTAAGGACCCTCACTGTTATAGTTCTTTTTAAATCATCTTTTCGAGGGGAATCCAAAAATGTGATAATATGCAGGATATTCCATAAAAAAAGTGTAATGTATTTTATTAAACGCACTCTATATACACAGTTGTGGTATTCGTAGTTCTGGCTCAGCCTGTTTCCATATTCGCCATTTTGAATACAGGTATATGCAAACCTTTACGTACTCACTATGTAGCTCCAGTTACGATCATTATCAGAGAGATATACCTAACATGTCAGTTTTGTGTTTTTGACCATCAATTTTTTTTTTTTAATCCTGAATGAAAGGAGTCACAAGATAAAAAAATTAAATATCAATAGTTATTTAATTAAACAACAATGATGCCTTATTATTATAACACAAAGTAGGACATCTAAATTTACACCTTTTTAATTTATTACTTAGTTAATGAAGCAAAACAGCGTCCTACAAAGACACTGAAAATTGTTTGATTAGGATATTCTGCTTACATAGTGAAGATGTACCTAATAGATACCTCTAAAATGTTTACAATAGCATTTATGTTTAACAAGTTTTCTATGTATTTCCCAGTGAAAAAAAGCTGTAAATGTATTTTACTTATAATGATTTTGTACTCGGAAGCCTTTCAAATTTATAGAAAATTTTGAGAGCTACAACTTTGCTTAATATACATATTTTAGAATGGTCTACTGCTGAAAAGAAAATAAACGATTTTTCCGCCTGGTACACCGTCCGCCTGGTACACATTTCTTTAATAACAGTATTTTGTTTTTCACGAATATCTATAATTTCCTCTATTAATTGAACCCTCTTATTCGAATTGTTGGCACCAGTGGCGGTGCGTGATATTTCAGTTAGCCATATCTTGAAAACGACGCATGGGACCCACTTCACTTTTTAGGTGATGACTATACACCTCTTACAGAAAGGATTTATAGTGAAAAAAACCGTCAGCAAAGTTTGCGAAAAAATTTTCAAAAACACTGGAGCACTCCCTGGGTTCTCAGTAACGCTCTGTGGAATATTTGCAGTATATTTTTTTTCATAATCTAGAAACAAATATAAGGAGACGTTTTTCGATTTGTTACAAAATATTTTTGTTTCAAAAAGTTATGGCCATTTTAATTTTGGGAAACAAAATGTTCCTATAAAATTAAAATTAAAATGGCCATAACTTTTTAAAAAAAATATATTTTGCAAGGTGTATAGTCATCACCTAAAAAGTGAAGTGGGTCCCATGCGTCGTTTTCAAGATATGGTTAACTGAAATATCACGCACCGCCACTGGTTGGCACTGATCAAAATGTTTTGTATTCCGTTTATTGACAATAATGTGATCGTGAGTGTTGTCAATTATCACATTTTATACCAAGTCGTCCTGAAAATATAAATCGCCATGTTTACAGAACTCTGATTCAAAAACGCGTTGATGCGCGATATTTAAAATATCCAACAGGGTATTAATTAGCGAAGTGGAGAAATGTCAGCTAAATATCTCTGTCGCTTGTATTTATATGTATATAGCTGGTTAAAAGTTAATGACTTCATAATCGGTCTTAGATGGGGGGTATTTCTTTGTGTACTTTTTTTGAAGACAAGTTTAATGTACAGACTACGTCCCTTGATGTTAACAGACAATTAAAAATCAGAAAATAGTAGGTTTTAATACTTTTAAGGGGTTATAACACTGTAAACGGCGATAATTCATATGGTTTTTGTTTTATTAATTAAAAAAAAAAAAACGGCTTGACAGATTTACATGAAACTTTACGCATATGTTAACTAATGTTAAAATTATATGAGAAAGTTTTTTATTTTTTTATTTTGGCAGTCATGTTTTTTTTTCTGCAGCTAATCCAAAATGGCCTCTTTTATAAATGACCCTTGGGTGGTTGACAGCATTCCAGCAAAACGGGGCGTAATAGGGCAAAAAAACAAAAAAGATTCTTTAAATATACATTACTGGCTATGGCACGACGTAGGGGATTTTGAAAATTTTGATTAGAAAAAAAATGGCGGCTATTTAAAAAAAAACTTTTTTTCGCGTAAATTTTCGCACTCAATTGTTTATAAAAAAATATTGCATATATCAAAAAACGGCTACGTCATGCCATAGCGACACATTTCCTCTACAAAATCCATTTTGATTCAAGTCGATCGGATAAAAACTGTTTGAGTTATGTTGTCAACGAGGTCAAAAAACATGGTTTCGTGAAAAACGCAAAACTTTTGTCAACAAAGCAAGAGCACGTTGTGTTCACCAAATTTAGGGTTATGTTGACTAGCTGACCCGGCAAACGTTGTTCTGCCATATTGAAAATTTGGGTTTATAGGTATTTTTTGATGCAAAATAAAAGAAAAATACAAAAAAAAAATGTCAAAAAAAATAGAAAATATTTTTCTGGATTGGAACACCCTAATCACCTAGCGGTATGAAATATACTTTACGACCTATTCTCATACCTACCAAATACACATAAAAAATTTCATAAAAATCGGTCGAGCCGTTTCGGAGGAGTGCGACCACAAACACCGTGACGCGAGATTTTTATATATAAGATATGTGTGTGTGTGTATATATACTTCTACATTTATGCTGCCACGTAGGATTTTTTTTTTTTTGGAGCTAGCATAAGCTGGTATAAGCAAAGCAAGCGGGACAACACGT
The DNA here is from genome assembly GCA_029963805.1 of Aromia moschata. Lineage (NCBI taxonomy): Eukaryota > Metazoa > Arthropoda > Insecta > Coleoptera > Cerambycidae > Aromia > Aromia moschata. The sequence continues at coordinate 591,199 of JAPWTK010000057.1, read as the reverse complement.
CAGCATTTGGCGCTCTTTTTAAATATGTACTTAGAGTTAGAATTTTCACTTGAAACTTGAGATACATGTTCTTTGAGGTATAAAGTGAAAAAAAAAAGATTTTTTTTTGTAAATTTTTCAGTGATATAACCCCTTAACAACGTAGTTATAACCACGCAGTAAAGTAGTGACTAGGTCTGATAGTTGTTACCGATAACACAGGTCTACAAAATAAAAAAAAAGTTCTGTCTTTGCAATCAGACCCATCATTTCCTATGTATTTTGATGCACTAAAACCAAATTTGGCAAAAAAAATTGTTCTACCGCATCAATTTTTCTCTCCAGCCCCATATAACCCCCATAAACTCTAAACCCACATAAAAAAAATTTTGAAAACATTTCTATAATTATTTTTTATGACCTTTATATTGTTTTTTTTTTTTTTGGTCGCTGATCACGATTCTGAAGTCAAGAATACATTTAGACTCAATGACAGCTGGCAACAAGCTGTCAAATTTCATTAAAAAGTGAAAAGTTGATATTCTGATTAATTTAGTCAAAAAGAATTTGACAACAGGAGAAGTGTCATTTAAAAAAGATAAACAGAGATGTTTATACAGTTATATAAGGGTGGACCATTTTAACCTTATAATCGGTAAGAAAAAAAAAAAGTAAAGGAGGGGGACGCGGTAACCTTAAATTTTACCTGTTACCTTAGGGTATTTGAATAACAACGTTTTGAAACTATTTTTGGATTAAAATAGGGAGATTTAATAAAATGGTACTTATCAACAAGGTCATGCAAGGTCAATGAATCATAAAAAAAGGTAGGGAAGAGATTAAAATATAAGGTGTAAGGTTATTAAATTTGCCTCTGATTTGAAATTTTAACCAAAAGAAGACTTATTACCCACAACTTTAATAAAAACCCTCGTACAATTCAAAAAACCTACACCGAATACCATGACTTATTCCTCTTTTCAATCCGGATCAATTTTCAAAAACGTACCTACATTCCCCTTCCTTTTGGTTTCAAAATCCCCTAAAATAACCTAACCCCTTAAAAACACCTTATGTTTACCTTCAATCAAATTTATTTTACTTCATTCGTCATAGACCAAAAACAATTAAGGCATAAAAAATAATTAAAGAAGTTTGGGGAATTATTTTTTTGCAAAAGATGGTCTCGAAAGACTTTTTTTATTTTGCCTGTGTCTATAGGGTTTCTTAAAAAGGTATTTTTAGTATTACATTAATATAACATACTATACAATCAAAAATTTTGATTTAGCGGTTCCAATTTTAAATTGGGTTGTAAAAAAAGAAAAGGGAAGGTATGATTTTTCAATTATATCATTGAGTTCAAAATAAAACAAAGAGGTAAAAAGAAGGGTTCACAGCTACAGCTACAAAAAAAAATTTTTTAGACCAATATTTTTTTTTCAAAAAACAGCCAGAATACTAAATACCGTATATAATAAAAAATAAATAAAAAAAAAAAGTAACTTTAATAAAAAAACCTAATATAAAACAAAAAACAACTTTTTGAATATTTCCCTATTAGAAAAAAAAAAAAAACTTTTAATATAAAAATTTATTATAATAAAAAAACTTAGTTTTACAATATTTATCAAAAATTGAATAATTTCGAAAAATATTAAAAAAAAAAAAAATAAAATTAGAGGAATGAAGGACTATAAAATAATGGTGGGCAAAAAAAAATAATAGATTAAAAATAAATATTGAGAGGTTTTAAAATTTTATCTTAAACTAAATTCTTTTTTAAAAATTAAAAATAAGAAAGGAGACCTCTTATAAGGTCCTTTTTTTATCTATTTTAATGAGTTTAAATAAAAATAAACCATATTTTAATTCTTATAATATTCTATATATAAAAAAATTTTTGAAGGAAAACAACTAATATTAATTTAAAAAAAAATATCTAAATATAGAACAATTATATAATAAAATTACTTTTAAATAACAAAACAAAATTTTGAAAAGAAAAAAAAAATAAATTAAGGAAAGAAATAATCTTACATAAAACTAAAAATTGTCTTTTTTTTTTTTTGGAATTAGGGTGGTTATCTTCCGAGACGTCAACTTTTAAATATTTACCTATTTAAGTAATATGAAAAATATACCCTTAGGGTGTGAAACCACCCTCAATATTTCTAAATATCCACTATTAAATTTTAACACAATTTCTCAAAATACTTCTTATTCCCAAATTCCACAATTTTCACACTAATATTTTTTAAGGCCATGAAAATTAAAAAAACTGATACTAAAATCAAATTAAGAAGGGAGAGGGTGAAATATTTTATCCATTTCTTTGGTTTTTTTATTTCTTTATTGATTTTTATTTAATATTAATAAAAATATATTAATTTTTAAAAAAAAAAAATAAAATATAATATTAAATAATATAATAAATAAAATAATTATTTTTTTATATAAAATTTAATTTTAATTAATAATATTGAGAAAATTTTAATTTGTTAGGAGCAACATACATACTTTTAAATTCATAGCTTTTCAACGGTTTTAACCTCTGAAAGACTTCTTACAGTTTGTATATTATTAATTGTTATATGAAACAATTTGTATAATATATTAAGCATATAACATTTTTGACAGAATTTATATTAACATAATTTGTATTTTTTTCTGATTACAAATATACAGGGTGTATACGAAGATATGGTAGACTCAATAACTTGAACAGAAAGAGATATGCGTTTCGGGTTTTAACTGTTGCAAATAGTTCGAACTTTGGAATATTTTACAACTTTTCACAATTTTTTTATAACCAAGTAGATTTGAGAAGTAAATAGGAACTTTGGAGTTTTAAACAGAATACCCTGTCTATTTTTGTATAATTTTAATTTACATGTCGGTCTGAGTAAGAAGGCAAGTTAACTAGTTTTTATTAGAATTTTTTTTCCAAAATTTCAGTCGGTCTGAGTAAGAAGGCAACTTAACAAGGTTTTATTAGATTTTTTTCCCAAAATTTCAGTTTTATTTTTAAATCTAGAGTACCGTGGAAGAAGTAAAAAACATTCTATAAATATTCTATTTTTTGTTACAAAAATATAAATGAAATAATAATAATCAACTTTCATTAGAACACTACCAGTTTTATCTTTATAAAAGGCAAATTTTAATCTCAAGGTCTTTAAATCACTTTTTACAAATGAGAATACTCCGGGTACGTTACGTTTTTAAAATTTTTGAAATTTATTTTCAATTACACGAAACTTAGTACTATATAAACTGTAAGAAATGTTTTAGAGGTGAACGGTTGAAAAACTATGAATTTTATAAGTCGGTAGTTCCTAAGCTGCTCACTAGGGACCCTCGCTGTTATAGTTTTTTTTGAAATCGTCTTTTCGAGAGGAATCCAAAAATATAATAATATGCAGGATATTCCATTAAAAAAAAGTGTAATGTATTTTATTAAACGCACCCTGTATACACAGTTGTGGTATTCATAGTTCTGACGCAGCCTGTTTTCATATTCGCCATATTAAAAAAAGATAATGACCCAGTCTAAATATAATGAAAAACCCTGTATATAGGATCCATTGGGTCATTAGCGCTTTCTTAGATTCTCAATAATGGAAGATATTTGTACCGTTGTAATTCTAACAATCAGTAAGTAATATATTTAGAACCATGCGACTTATACATAATAATATTATATGTATCCTTATACGAACTGATCACCTTTCACCTGCATTATTTAAAACGCTGATGGAAGCGCAAAGATATTTCCCGATGAAAACATCTCCCTGAACAAGGGCGAACACCATCCTGCATAATATGACGGATTATGAGCACATTTCTAAAAATCCCGACCTAAGCGTTTTCTCCAAAATCCATTTTGCATAAGTATACATACCATCAACCACTTCTTACCTCTTGAGATTCCCAGTAATGCAAAAATAAAACTGCCTTCCGTTCACCTACTTTCAGCAAACCTGACGGCATATAATTCCAGAGGCATAAATTCAATAATGCCCGGCACTTGCTACGTACCCGAGGATATACGTGCAATTTTGTGAATTATACAATGCCGGGAATAGAGCAATTATTTAATTACTTACAATTAGTAGATTTGCTATTTAAAATTATAATTACTTACACATTTTTCCATGTATTCAACGTTATGTGGATTTTTTGAATTGCATCTCGATTTAGTTATAGATGGCGCTGTAATTCGTACCTGTTTAGTTTTATATGGGCTATATATACAGTGCTTTCGTTCTTACTCTGATGTACCTCGAATACCTCCCTGCAGGGTTTATTATACGAGATACGAGAAAAATATGAGTTATAGTACATTTTAGTAATCTTTTGAGCTTATTAAAATTGGAAGAACCACAATACCAAACACGCTTTTTTTTGTAAATAGAATACCCTGTATATTTCCCCCTGATTTAAAGAAAGGCTCATTTTATTGATAATTTTGCATAGGCATATCAAAAGTTTGCGACTTATTTCTAAAAGTTTAATAAAGTAATTGAACTAGATTGCCATTAATTTAGAGACCTCATACCTTATACAAGTATTTTAAACGTATTGAAAACACTAGACAACTGTTATTCCTGTTGTTACTGTTATTCCTGTTTAATATTTATTCATGTATCTGTCGTTTTTTCATCTTCTCAGCTTTTTCAATTCTGAAACACTGCATTTTCTTTTCATTATCGCAAATTCCCTTTCCTCCTTAGTTTTTAAACAGAAATTGGAGTAAATCTTATCTAAAAATGCTATCCAGAAGCCAAAGATTATTTACATTTTATTTGCGATGTTTCACTCTATTTTAAATTCATTCTGTAAAATCAACCTTATAATATATTTTGTAACATCAAACCATCATATCTCTTAGACTAGATTTCCTTGTTTTTATTTAGGACTAGTAGGTACTGTATTTCCATTCTAAATTGAAAATAGGTAGAAAAAAGCAAGGTTGTCAGATATATTTTCTAAAATTGCTAAGCTCACTATACAAGTATACTTCATACTTCAGTAAACTGTCAGTTCATGACGTTCTTAGAAAGCTAGTTTGGGAATATTAAAAAAAAAATACATAGATATAAATTTATTAGTTAGCATTAAAATAAAGCGTTTAAAATTGATGGAAGAAATAATTATAAATTAAAACAACTTTATGTATATTACTATACTTAAGAAAATGTTGAAGAGCCGGCAACGCGATGCCGCGATCCGCGAGCGAATGCCGATCCAATATACTATTGGATTGCTTTGTATCTAATACTCCTTAAATACTTATTCGGTCCACTGTGCCATAAAATGTTTACGACGTCGTTAAAATGATTTACGACATTTGGAATTCTCACTTGTTTAAGACGCCAGTGACGTGTATTTCAGCTAGGTTTATTAAAACAGACAATTTTTTGAGATTGTCTGGCTAAATGAGCATTATTTACAGCAAATTATATTACAAATATTAAGAGTTTTGTATGCAGGCTAATTTTAATCTCCAATATTGATTTGAATGAAAAAATTATTTCACAATTTTCGAATTTATAAAAGATATTTGCACGCCCATGGAATCATAAAGTTGCACCGTTTTTTTTTGTTCCCCAGGCGTATTTATCATTTTCAATTAAAAATAGAAGGATTATACCTAAATATGTATATTTATTTTCATTGTATACTCTAGTATATCTTAATAAACTCTTACCTCTTTTTATTTCCTAAAGCGTTAATATAGGTATTTTTTTTTTGTATAATCACCAATCCACCGAACTGTGAGTCCGAGAGTTTGTAGCTTTAGTGGTGAATTAACCACATTCACCAACTTTTGTTTTGTCTCTGTCTAATTATAAATAGGTACATAACCATGAAGAATATATGGGAGAGTCTGGAACAGTGGAAACGTTTGTATAAAAATTACAATAAAGACCAAAATTAATATTTCTTCTAGACCCTAATAGCACTATATATATGCAACTCTACAAATTTTCATTCTGAGACTGAAAAAATAATATTTTAATTAAAATTTCGGAGTTGCAAAAATTTTAAGCAAAGTGGCCACTGTATCTACCGTGATGGTACACCACTGCCGTCAAGATATGTTACTGTGGCCATTACTCTTTCAAAAACAGAAAACAATGCAAATAAGTGATATTTATCAGAATGAAGATATGTTGTATTAAAAATGTATCACAAAAATGATGAACGTAATAATGCAGATTAAATTTATTTAAAAACCAATTGAAACGTTGTATACGAGTACGTTTCAGTTGCTTGTTTGTGTAAAGTAGTTTAACGGCTAAACCTTAACAAACACTATACATGGAAAAACTAGGGTAGAAAACGGTAAAGGTATTACAAAATTTAATATACCTACCTACTGAAGCCATTCTAAATAGTCCTCTTTCTGATGGAGGTACAATAGTCACCCCTTATTAATATGATAAAGTAGTGGCCACTCTATCTAATTTTAACTTGACCCCTGCACCAACACCAACAAGTTTTTTTTTTAACAACGGGTAATAACATACCTTTAAAAATAAGTAAATTAAATACCTTTATTTAATACAATCAAAAGATTATATCAACAAATGCTTATATATATTAGATATAAATTGTCACTATTAGACATTAGTTCACATTGGTTGGTATTTATTCACTACGTATAATTTCCTTCGCTCATTGTATTTTACTAGATGTGGTCAATTTAAAGTTGTTCATGTAAAAAAAGAGACTTTGAAACGCAAGGATACTACTCGTTGATATTCTTAGGATGTTATACAGACCCCTATGCAATAGGTGACAGCTTATACTCTATAAATACAAATATAGCACGAAAGTTACCACTGTTCCTGCATGGCCACTAGCCCACCCTGAAAAACATTTGTTTCTAAATGGAGAGTTCTAGGGTTCCGGAAAAGGGGGGGGGGGCTCCCCTGAGCATTTGAGCCCTTCCCCGACTTCCGCGGTCATCTTCAGTCTGCACATCTCACCTGAAAATTTGAAATTTTATGAAAATTGAGGTAAGTTAAAAACAAATTCAACAATTAAAAACTACTATTATTTGATCGAAACTTGACGGAAATGCCGTTTCTTAGGCCCTAAGAAGCGGCACAAACAAGAGTTTGTGCTACTTTTTACTAGGAAAAATATTAGCAAGTTACCTAAAATATGCAAAATAAGAGCGCTACCCATGAACCACATTTGTAACGCAGTGCATACTCGACATCTCACGTCCTTTCTCAAAAAACAGTACCGTGTTGCTGTATACCAACAGGTTCCAACTTGCTGGGCATCGCTGTCGCGTGTATGCGTTAGACCTGCTTCCCCCACCGCCTACTGCGCTTCAGTTCGCTTCACGTTGCGCACGGGACGGACGGGTGTCGTTTCGCTTCTCTCCGTGTCGTTGTGTTTCTTTGCGTGTGGCAGCGTGTTTCGACTTGTCGATTCGCGGCATTGTGTGTTTTGATTTCTTTATAGGGTTCGGCAAAACGCCACTCCCTCGTAGTCAAACCACTTCAAGTGTGAGTGAAATAATTGGAGTACCACAGGATTTACCAGCGTCGGTTCTTCCCACCCGTCAGCATGTAGTAAAGTGCTTCAATTTGGTATTTGCCGAAGAAAAGTTAAGCGGAATGGGAAAAACCCTCCCGAAAAAGAGGTTGCTCTTGCGGTAGCTGAAAGAGTGAAAGGGTTGTGGGATAAAGCATCCATACCCACAATAGACATTTATAACCATCGCCAATGCATTATAATTGAACACAAAAAAAGTACAGGCATTAAATAAAAGGTACAAACAAGGGACAAGGATACTGAAAGTGACAAAAAGAAAATTGCAAACCTTTTTGCTTGACCTTGGTAAACTTTTTGACGTGCGTTACTGTAAGTGCGTGGACTATTCCCGCTGTGAGTGCTCAGTGAAAGTTCCTTCCCTCGAAAGGAAGAGAGTTTCTTCAAGATCAGCGAGGGCCTCGATTAATGCACATGGAAGGCGTAGATGTGAACACAACTCGCCGTTTAAAGAAGAAGATTGCCAGAAAAGCCAAGGAAGAACAGTCTTATTTGGCATATTTTTCCTAGTAAAAAGTAGCACAAACTCTCGTTTGTGCCGCTTCTCAGGGCCTAAGAAACGGCATTTCCGTCAAGTTTAGATCAAATAACAGTAGTTTTTAATTGTTGAATTTGTTTTTAACTTACCTCAATTTTCATAAAATTTCAAATTTTCAGGTGAGATGTGCAGACTGAATATGACATCGCAGGAAGTCGGGGAAGGGCTCAAAATGCTCAGGAGAGACCCCCCCCCCCCAACTTTTCCGGAATCCTAGAACTCTCCATTTAGAAACAAATGTTTTTCAGGGTGGGCTAATGGCCACTGTTCCAAACTCTCCCCTACATCTTGATGAAATTGGTGGATCCATATCTTAATTTAGAAACTGTCGCATGCCGCATCAGAATCTGTCTCATCCCGCACTGTTTTCTCATAGATCGTCCCCATATACACGCGTCCTGCGTTCAGAAGTATTTTCAATGCAAACTTAAATAACAACGTATTAGTATATTGCGCAGTGACGTCGCGTTTTGTCGCCATTCCTGTGTGGACACTGTTGTACATGCAGCATGTGTTGTTGTATGAGTGCTACAACACGTGCTGCATGAGTTTTGTTGTATGAGTACTACGTAGTGACCTCCGCGTTTTAAACTGGTCGGTGTATAAATATTTGGTAATACGTACATATAAAGATAGAATGTACTATACCTATATGTTACTTTATTGTTATATTAAATTTCCATTTTGAGATGATCATACGTGAACTTGTAAATATCATTTCCAATTACCCAAATTGACTCTAATTGAATCAATTGTAAAATTGTTATGAAAAACTGTATTAGATTCTAGTACTGCAAGAAAATAAAGTATTAAATAAATTTTTTAATTTTTAAAAAGGTACTGCTAATCCATTAAAAATATTTGATTAATTGTAAGCAGTCTGGATATACTCGATATACTCTGTCGATTACATAAATTAATATACTCAAAAGCAAAAGGTCCCTTCAGAGTATTTTAGCCTTTTAACATGAGCTCCATCTTACTATATTATTTATTTTAAGTCTTCAAAAGCCGGGACTGTTGCCAATCCTGAGTTGAGTCGGCTCGATGCCAGTTGTTTGGGATTATGCTCATTTAAGAGTTTTGAGAAAGCCCTAGATGGTGACGATAAATCGATAGAGAAATAAAAGTAAAAGGATCACATTGGGGTCAAGTTATTTTTCAAGCTCCAATTGCGTTAAAGAATAAGAGTTATGGGTGCTATTTAAACACAAGATGTCATATTCGACCTATTGTTGACTAAAACTTTTGTAAAGTTATACAAATTTGTCCATAGTTCCTTCGATTCTTAATCTTATAAAAATATTACCTACTTTGGTTATAACAAGCTATTTTTAGTACCTGATAAACTGCTTGGCGCAAAGACTGGATAGGACAAATCGATAGTCACACAACCTGAAAAATACAAAAACAAAAAGCTGAACATTATTATCAGTTGGAACAAGATGTTAACTACTCCCCATTTCTTGAATCACTACCAGAAATGTGACAAAGAGCAACATCCAGCCAAAATACGGTTATAGACCAGGTATTAACTGGATATTGTGAAAAAAAAAGGTGCCAAAAAATGAATGAAAATGTCTTGGTTCTCGAGATATATGTGTACATATCTTCTGTTTCAAGCGAAGGCCGATTGTTAATTTTGTTTGTTATATTGAGCTGAATAACGCCCCATTTCAAGAAACTACTACTAAGAAACTACTGTACTTTATTGTTGGTGCATCTAATGCAGATTCCAAAATACTAATAAAAATGGTAGCTTTAATTGTTAGGAAGGTAAAAATGCATTAAGACTATCTGACAAAGCGTAGCAAATGTCCGTGGTTACCGATCTCATTCCTTGGTCAATACGTTTTACTACTCCGTTTCGGTTGATCACTGTTTTCATATTCGTGTATTTGTACTATCGACCTGGTTGTGTTATTCTGAATTCTGTACTATGGATGTTTGGAAAGAGGGTACAACTCAAACGGAGTAGGAAAACGTACTGACCAAGGAATGAGTTCAGTCGGGTCATAATGGTCATCAAGCTATCTCGTTCTAATATGCGTGAGCACAATTACCTGCCTCCTTATGCTACGTTCTGTCTCAGCTATTATTGTTGTAAAAAGGTAGTAATGTTCATTAGCAAATATTCAAAGCTTTTACGCATTTTTTTACATGAAATAGTTCATTGTTAAGCGTTGTTGATATCGTGATTATATCAATTATAGTAACCAAAGCCTTAAAAACGAATTAATTTTTTTGAGTACCGTGACTGTTTTTGTAAAAGGTAGTAGTTTATTCAAATGCCGTATTATACAGCTGAATATAACAAAATAATCACCAATCAGACTCCACTGAAGCCGCGTGATTTTATCTCGACAACCAAGACAATTATCGCCCTACTACCGTCCCTCCTCCTCCCGTGTTTTCTTCCCCCCCCTCGCACCAACGTGGGTCGGGAAGGTTGGAAGGGTAGGAGATTTTTATAGAGCTCTGTCCTCTGTGTGACTATTAAAATGTATGTTAAAACAATTCATTTCACCTATTTTGAACTCTCTCAACCTCTTCAAGCTTCTCAACCCCTAAAGAACAATGGTAAAAAAATCGAATCATTTATTCATTTTGCCCAAAAATGACGGGAACACCCTCTAACCAACCCCTGTATGGGGGTGAAAAATGGATAAACGGTTTGTTTGTGCAATTTATTATTTGTGTACTAGTTTGAATAATATAATTTATTTTGTATTGAAACAACTTTGGTTAAACAAGCTTTGTCCGATAACTCTTGAAAATGATAGGACAAACGATATCACACAACCTAAAAATACAAAAACTAAAAGAAAAGAACTACTCATTTAATCACTACCATCTTTAATTTGTGAATTAAAATTTTTAATATCTTCTTTTAGAAATTTTATATTTTATTTAATAAATATTTTTGAAACAACTTTAAACAACTTTAATTAACACTTAGTTTTTTATTGAAAGGTGAAACTTGGTGCTTTTTCGATAACTTTGTTCTGAAATTATTCTCGCAAATGAGAAGATTTTTTTAGGTCTATATAAGAGATGCTTAACCAACTTACTTTAACTGCCAAAATAACCGCTAATGAATTTTTTTTTAAAGAAATTGGATTATATATCTACGATTATCAATTTCACCCCCAGAGGGTGAAGGGGTGGAATGAGGAAGGTGCCTTAAAATAATGCTCTTTTTCTTGCCGTCTGATTAAAGTTGTTTCAATAAAAAATAAATTGTATTATTCAAACTAGTATACACATAATAAATTGCACAAACAAACTATTTATCCCCTTTTCACACCAAGACAGAAGTTGGTTAGAGGGTATTCCCGTCATTTTTTGGGAAAAATAAATAAATGATTCGTATTTAGCACCCAAAAATTTGTATAAAAATACTAGTTTCATGCTTTTGTCTTGAGGGGCCAAAAAAGTCATTTTTTTAACATTGTTCTTTGAGGTGCATATTGTTACGTATTTCTCTTTAAATAATTCAATTCTTCACTTCAAAACACTTTTCTTAACACTCTACAACTCGTCGATCTTAACTATGTATATAACACTCAAATCATAATTAACTCTATCTTAGCAACAATACCACTGTTTATAGTTTTTACATGTTCTAGAAAATCCATTTGACATCTAGAATGTTACTCTGTCATTCCATACAATTCTTTACTAACAGGTAGTGTATAAACTAAATAGACTTAATATATAAACTATAAAACTTAATAAATGTCAGCTATCACTAATGTCACTTTTACAAATGTCACAATGTCTTGCAATATCTTGCATCCTCTGTGAATTACCTATAGACAAGGAAAGAGTGTATTACCCCTATTTATCCCCACAAATCAGCTATAGATCTTGTCATGGTAAATTAGTGGTCCAAAAAGTTGATATCTTAACCCTTTAAGAAGGGTTAACAAATAGATAGACAGAAGGCAAACAATTTTTTTTTCGCTTAACCTTAGAATCTCGACGTTTCATTAATTTTAGGCTTCTTTACCCAATAAAAATGTTAAAAAAACGTGAATACTGTATCCTGGAGTGGGTACTGGAACCTTCGGCGTAGAGTCTTAATCTTCAGTTTTAATCTTCTCCTGAAGATGCCAACTTGGTTGGCGAAACGCGCGTCGAGAAAAGTGTAGTAGTTCGGTGTTTCGTGGAAAACGTCCAGTTTTATGAATACTGTACCTAACTACTTCCAATCCACTGCGAGGGTGTGAAATTAGTAGTAGACATTATTTTAATTTGCTGTAAAAATTATATTATGATAATAATATAATTTGAAAGTCTATATATAAATCGTTTTAATTAATATTACTAAAACTTAATAGTATTTACTAAATTCGAATATATATGTACATTATGAAATTATTTAAATATTATTTAATTAATCGGTACGATTTACTATTAACATAATATATTCACAGGCATATAAATTAAAATTATTAATAATTAAATTATTTTTACTTCTCGATATTTATAAAATGTATTATTACGTATTACGAATGAACAGATTACTATGCATATACCTACATATGTATGTACATTGTATATTCATAATGACGTTATAAAAACTTTCTAATAGTTAGACCGCGCTGAAATATCACTAAACTTTTTAACCCTTTGAGGAGCGGTGGTACAAATATGTACCACCTCTTTTGGCTCAGTTTTTTTTTTTCATATATCCGATATATTTTTGCATTTTTACGTGCACATAAATAGATTTCGTGACCCTTAAAAAGTCTAAGTTATTAGAATTTGGTGAAAAATTGTAATAATTTATATATTTATATGTTTGTTATAAACAAGCAACGTGAAAAACACGTTTTTTTTTAGAAAAAAAAAACAGTTTTCCGTCCGCAAACAGTTGAGACTCTGAATTGTTTTCTACGAATCCTTCATACATAGTTTTAATTAATATTTAATATATTACATATTTTTTTAGAATTTTTCGTTCGCTAAATTTTCAAATAAAAAAATATTTTTTTTGAAGATTGTTTATTATCATTTATTTATTATTATTTGTTATGTCCGCTTTCATGAATATATTTATTTAACTACATAACTAAGATATTATGTTATTATTGAGGTCGTAGTAACTTTCTTTATGTTAGATGGCCAAGCGATGTTACACGCACTAGTGCTCTCGCCACTACAAGTGCTAAACTACGGAAAAAATTATACCACTTTTTTTTTCATTTTCTTTTTAATATTTTCCATCGCAAAATTTCTTAATCACTTTCTACCGTGATTGCTAGGTGAATATAGACCTCAGAATTTAAGATGCCAGCGCCATTGCGGAAAAATTGCGAACTAACGATTGGGCCATTGGGCCATTAGCCGTTTGTTTTTACATTGCTTTTAATGTGTTTTATATTCAAGTTGCCACTTTAATTTATTATTTATGTGTAGTATTTGATTATTAACTGTCTAAAAACACCTTTTGTGATCAAGGTTTACTGTTTACAAGTTGCTGACATAATTGTAGTGGTTTTCTTTTGATTTTTAGACTGATAGAATATACCTATGGAAGATACATTTTTAGGTTGGATCGGTTTATTTTGAAAAGTTTTAATAAATCCTTCAAGGTATACATGTGTTTTTTTTACAAAATTGTTTTATATTTTAATTGAAAACAGTTTTAAGTAGAATGACAGACATTAGATTGAATATCTTCAAATGGAATATTTAGACGACACTGTAATTTCAAAGTTTGTATAAGAGGGTGAACATGTTTTGAATGCAGGCCATTCATGACCATGAATTTGAAGGTACTGCAGTTTTTTCAGTATTTTCCGCTCTTTTGAATCCTTAACTGAAACAGACAATAATTATTATAATATCTTTACATTAACCTTAAAATACTAAAATTTACATCGATAAAAGTAATCGTCCTCAGCAAAATAAAGAGAACAGACTTTCATAAATTTACTTACGAGCTTTCCTAAACGGGCTTTCCTATCCTCAGTTTTAATATCCAAGCCTTGCGCCTGTCTATACGTTCCTTTTGAGCAAATTTATTTATAAGGGAAACTTGGTGCTTTCCTTGTTCAGGAAATATATGAAAAGTTAATTGGGGGTCCTTCTTAATCCAGGACGAACAGCGAGGTGCACAACAATAGTGGTTCATTCTAATTATAATACTCACAAAATAACGCTAATAATATTATAATTGTTAATGAATACAACACAAATATAAACGGAAAATTTTCAAAACACAATGACACTTAAATGGCCGTTTGAATAAACGATGGCCCAGCCGTTAGTTTGTTGAGCGACCACCAGGGAGCGTAACGCTTATGTTGCGCTACCCATATATGTATCTAATACTCCTATATTGCTAGAAGGGTCTGGAGATTGGCGAAAACACTACGGTGCAGACATATACATATACGTCTGTCTCTCTCTCGTAACTACTTCGAGTCTTATGCGCATGCCCGAGAATGGAACATCCAGTCACACACAGCCAATTGCCCCACAAGACTCGTGATACTTGCGCACAACAGGTCAAGTAGTCATTTGCTGTCTCACTTACCCCGTGACACCTCCACCTACGGGCACCAGCAATATAGGAGTATTAGATATATGGTTTTACCTATCAGACAAAAGTGCCATATTAGCGATATAATAACTGTTGCGCTTGCAAGTAATAGGTAGATCTAAGTTATTGAAAAAAAATAATACTATTGTAATTGCGCACTTAGCCTTATAAAATAAGGTTTTCTTGTTTCATATTGTTTGAAAACTTTTCCCAGTGGAGATTTTTACTGTCATTATCAGTAGAGAAGAGGCAGTTTTGAAATTATAATTCAATACATTGTTCAAGTTGCGAGTTTTTTTCTCTTGCTACTTGAATGCGTTTTTTTCTACTGAAATGAATGATTGTGCGCAATTGGTGTACTGTAGATGTGAACTTATACAGTATTCCAAATAAAAACTTTATAGCTATTTTAGAAAAATATATTCAATGCTCCAGCTTTCTAGAGGTGAGAGGAATTACAGAATATACATATAACTCAAAGTACCTAGTTCTAATAAAAAATATGAATGGTTGTGATATTTAGATCTTTTTTTAAAATAATGCCTTCACAATAAAAAAGAAAACAAATAAAAAGTAATTCACAAGACTTATACATACTTTCCTATTATGTACATATTACGTATGCACTTTAAGGGGGCTTTAACGCTTTTCGGTTTCAAAAAATCGTTTTTTTTTTTTTATTGAAATCGATGCGTTATACATTCAAATTTATTGTCCTGAAATTTTAAAGTGATCCGTGTATTAGATTTCGAGTTACAGCCGGATTAGTGACGACGGTCCCGGCGCTTGAAAAGAGTCACGCAGGGAAAATGGAGGTGGACAGTGTAAAGGAAGTGTTTCAACGATCCGAAGAAAAGCATAATGTAAAATATGCTCAGTATATTGGCGGCGGGGACAGTAAGACCTTCAAGGCGATTTTGGATTTGGACCCGTACAACAACGATCCGAAAGTAATGACAAAGGAATGCGTCGGTCACATGGAGAAAAACGCATGGGAACCAGGCTCCGTAATGCGAAGAAAACAAACAAGGGACTCGGGGGAAGAGGTACAGGAACACTGACCATCAAGGTAATAGGCGAATTGACAATTTATTACGGCCTGTTACTTATTATCCGTATTCGGCGAAATACGGATTCTGTGGAAAAAAATGCGTGACGCTATCTGACGTGAAGCCAAAATGAGGTCTACAAGGCAGAGGAGGGTGTCCTGTACGGGCCCCGAATTGATGACGATCTGTAAGTAAAAAAATTTCATAATTATATGACAAAAAAAACGTAAAAAAAACTTCAAACGCATTTTTCTCAAAACAACGTTTTTGAAACTGGAATTAAATTTTTCTCGAACACCAATCAACCGATTTTTATGATTTTGCTTTTAAAATGTTCACAAATGATGCCATTAGTGATCAACATAGGATTTTTTTGATATTGCAAAAATTAGATTTTTTTATAACAATTTGAAGGTAGAAATTTAAGGTGAAAATCGTATTTTTTTTTTCAAAGTTGCACCAAATCGCGTAAAATTTGAATTTCAAAAAACCCCTATGATAAACACTAAAAACAACCCTATATTTTGTAAAAATGTTTCATTTTTTGATTTCAGATGAATAGCGTCGTAGAAAAATTTCATTTACATGAGACATGTCCGCCTGAAGTAGCTGCATTAGAACATGAATCGACGGCCGCCATTTTGATTTAAAGAATTAATAAAACATTAAATGTAACCTTCATAAATGTACCTTTTAATTAAAAAAAAATTGTCTCAATCCGTTTTATACTTTCTTCAAAAAAAAAATCCCAAAAAAAAACACCTTTTTTTTTTCCAGCGAAAAAGCGGGAAAGCCCCCTTAAAGTGCCTGCAAAGACACGTTGAAAATCGACTGTTTGGTAATAGTCACTCTCCAAAGTACCATTTTTTTGACCCTAAACGGTAGTTCATGCTAAGACATCAACCCTATAAAACTTTGGAGGTTGGTATAACTTTTAGTTTCTGATATACGAGACCTTCAAATTACTCTTATCTACCTTGTAATAGGGGTATATCATATGCTTCCATTAATCTCTATGCAAAAACCATAATACTGTTTTTTTCTATATTGCGAAAGTGGATGTGATTTCACAAGATGATAAATCGTGTAATAAATTCATAATTTGTTCAAACAGTTATTCTATAATTCAGTAATTTTCCATATAGTAGGTACTTTCTGCAACGCGGTTTTAGTCGTTTATAAGCTTATGCAGCTTAGTATGTAAAGAGGAAAAATAGAATAAAATAAGTATATTCTTCCATCAGTACTTCTCCTATAATACCAATTCCTTCCATAAATCGTTAATTAAGTAAATTATTAAAATAATTCTTATTACACATGAATTAGGCATAACAGATTAACAAGACTGTGATACTATATCCGCTTTTGCAACGTTTGAAAAAAGATCAAAATGTCTAAGAACAACTGTGAGGTTTCATAACTGAAGAACTAAAAGTATCTCCAAGCTGTCAGTGGGTTAATATATTATCATGAATTACTTGTAGTTTAGAGGTCGAGGGTGCATTGCAGTTCAATTTTCTTTGCGAATTTTTAAAAGCGTAAAATTATTATAGTAATGTTGTTTTATAGGATGTAAGTAATATTTATTAATTATTCTGTTTGTTGGTGTATTAATTTATTCGTCACTCCATTGTCTTAGATTTATATACATATATAAAACAATAGAACACAACAATCGCTGACTAAAGAACCATTCCTACCATATAGGGTACGTCGGGATTTGTTGACCATCGTTCTTCAAGGTACAGTTAAAATAAAACTACATATATATAGATTGTAATTATTATATTTAATTGATTTAATTAAAATTTAAAAATCACAATTCCATGGCCATATCCACAAGGCCATATCTCCCAGATGTTCTGGGAGAGATGGCCTTGGTAATGCGGGAAAGTTAGCCAGTACCTACCTAATTATATTGCTTGTTCTTTTTTCACCGTGCATTTTTTGAGTTTCAGTCCCTTCTTTTTCCTTTGTCCACATTGTAAACCCATGTCGTCGAATTCAGTACAATTTTCGTGCACCCCAAGTTGGCAAATAATACAAGCCAGTCTTCGAGAAGATGTGTTCCGAAATAGTTCTTTCCAGAACCCACACAGTTATCTTCTCTCCCGTCACCCTCTTCATATGACGCATCGCATGAAACTACCTGTTCGTCGTCGTTGTTACTATCATATATCCTTCTTAGCAATTTTGGCTATTTTTTTTAATATATTATTTACATTTCCTCATTTGAATATGTTCTTTTCATGTCAGGTGCTTAGATCGTTTGCGTGCTTCGATAACTTTTTGTGGAACAGAAAATATTTCCAATAAAATTCGCGGTGGAGTCAAATCCGGGACTTTGTTTTTGGTCGAGTTCTTGATGTCGACGGAAGCATTGCGGCAACTCCAGAGCTACCACCGCTTATCGTATTCTTATTAGGTCTTTTCTTCGGTAACATTTCGGGAAGTTGGTCCCGTAGGTTCTTTTTTGTCATTATCGTCTTTGAGGTGTTTTTCTACGGTTTTCCTTGGAATATAATACGCTTTAACATCTGAACAAACTGACATTTCACCATTTTTCAAAGCGTTTATTGTGACCTTTAATGACTTCGCTCCAATTCCCTTGGACAGCTAATGCTTTTCTGGCATCTGAAATTAATTTGGCATCTGAAATTAATACAAACATGTTTGTTTTCGTCTAAAAAATATGAAAACATCGCTAGTAATACTATGGCCATCCGCCCGGACTGAATATGGCCATCGCTTCTGATTTTCCTGGAGAGATGTCCACATTAGGCACATGATAAAATTTATGAGCCCTTGTGATTATTTTAAGGTTACGCTCAAGCACGACTAAAGCCATAAAATAAGCCATTCTGAAATTACTTAAAACACGCCATTTTTCAAAAACTCAGCTTATAACATGACCTCCTTAACTAATTTTCATACTAAACTAAAAAAAAAAAAACAGGCGGATTTTACATACTTTTGGGATGTTATGCGCTCAGATGTTCGTACGGACGACTTGAAGCGAACTGAATGATAGCTAGCGATGTCTAGCAAGTGTTTGTACATTTTTGTTTTAGTTGGTCATCTTTCCCTTACGGCCCATCTACCCCGGATTACCCTATACAATTATCCCACATTTTTTAAGATTAAATCTCCAATATAAATTTATTTACCTCAACAGCCTATAAAACAATGCGTAGCATTGATATTATATTTCCTAGTCATAGTGATTCCCCTACCTGAACACTAAATAATACCATAAATTAAAAATTAAGTTAAAAAATAAATGCATATTATAAAATTATGTTAAATCCTTTTCATTTTGTAAACTTACCTCTCTAATGTCTCAACCAATATTTTTTGAGTGCATAAAATTTTAAGTGAGTATATGATTCGTTTTTAAATTGTCTAGGATTAAGTAGGTGAGGAAAACAAGAATTAGAGTCATGTAGGGCAAGAGTGCGCATTTTTTTTAATTGCCATGAAATTGAAAGTTTCAAGTGAAATAAAATAAAACTTTGCCAGAATGCGTACACTTACTTAATGTGTGCGCAGTAGTCCGGGTAAGTGTACGCAGTAGTAGCAACTGAGACATTAGTTTGTGTGCCTTTTTAAAAAACCATATACCCAATCACGCTCAGCCATCTTTGAATTTCTATTAAAACGGTGAGGAATATGATTTGTTTCAGCGTATCCGAAGATCAGTGTCCGTAAAGTGGTCATATTTAGATCGTTAAAGATCAACACATCTTTTTAAATAATTATATATCATTTTCTTGTTTATTAGTAAATGTTGGCAAAAATCTTCCTAATTTATCAGCAGTTGAGTCAGATTTTAACCGTTTCATTAGAGTACTTCCTTTCATTCCAACTTGTTCTGCTGCCTTCCTTTGACTTAAACCTTAATAATTTTGCAGCATCAAATTGATCTTTAATAGCGACGCATCTGTGTGAAGCCTTCCGCTTATAATTTCGAGGCATTTTGTTTTTTATAGACCGTCAGTCTTCAACCTGACAAAAAAATAATATTCCAATAAATATTCAAAGAACTGTCGTAGTCGGGGTAAAAGTGCGCATTGAAATATGCGCACTCTTACCCCACACACATATGCGCACACTTAACCCTAGTCGCCTGTAATTTGAAATTACACATTTTGTCACTTTATAAAGATACAGTAATAAATATATATGTATACAATAAATAATAATTACTGTAAGATTTTTAACAAAAAAAATTTACTTACCAATGCTTACAAAAGTACGTAACCAAGTCGGACAAGACGCAAGTCTTTTGTCCAACGTCGAAGTGAGTACTGAAGGCCGTGGGTTCCCCTTTTCTAATCTAAACGGTTTCAGAAATAATAAGACTGCGCACACTTACCCGCCGCGCATACTTGCCCCACATGACTCTACCCCTGTATCTCTAAAATTCTTAACCAAAATTAAGATTAATTTTATTTAGATTAATCTCAAAATAAAATAATCCCCTGATTTAAATACGATACATAAGGGATTACTAGGAAGTGTTAAATTTCAAGACAGTATTTAAATGTGTTCTCATTTTATCGGCTTTAAGGGGTTAACAGACAGGAAGGCACACAACATAGTTTTTCTTCTGTGTATAATATTTCTTCTGTCTAAATAACAAATCAATAAACTTTCCTATAAGGATGTAACTCCTATTATGTAACAGTATTCCAGTAAAATACGTATTTAATCAAATTAACCTGATTATTAAAAAAGGCGATTAGTAACCCTCAAGAGAAGCCTTTGATGTGGCAACAATTGTATCGTATAATTTATTTCTAATTGTGACCAACACGGAAAGGTTAATTCCTTCCGTATTCTCGTTTTACCTTACTGCCTAAACGTTAATGTTTTATGTGAGTAATGAAGTGTGAACAATTGTTTATTATAGGTAAGAGCCTTGTATAATCCCATACTACAAGCATAGGTAAGGTAATTAAAATAATTACTAGACGTGAGAATACCCACGAATATTTTACCTAGATAAAAAATGTACAGGTCTTACAATGTATTGGAATATCTACACATAATATGGGTCTGAAAATGGATATCTCTATGTTTCTAGGGGTTCTATCTTGATTTAAACGGAATAATATACGTACTGATTAAATTTGACCAGGACTGGTCCATTTAAACCGCTCGCGTAAACCGAATCAGTAAATTTTTTCTCCCAGGTTGGTACAGCCTTCGTTGATATTCGTGTGAATTTTGATCGGGATGTGTCAATTAGTGTGTGTTTGTCAGCCATTTATTTACGATGCGAAAAGTTTGTCTGGGGCGATTTTTGCTATGGAAAAAAGAATTGAACGAGTTTGCTTGAAATTTTGATTCCAATGGAACTCCAAATGCAACATTTTCAATGATTCCGTAGCCGTAATTCCATTGGAAAAGCAAAATTTCAAGCAAACTCGTTATTCAATCCTTTTTTCCATGGTAAAAATCGCCAGATAAACTTTTCGCGTCGTAAACAAATGGCCGCCAAACACACACTAATTGACATATCCCGCTCAAACTTCACACGAATATCAACGAAGGTTGTACCATCCTAGGAAAATAATACCGATTTGGTTTATGCGCGCGTTTTAAATGGACAAGTCCGCGTCAAATTTGACCAGAGTGTGTATTCCTTATGACATTGATTTCTGCTCATTAAATTAAAGCCATTAAACATTTTCGAGGTATTTCAATTTTAAGAAAACCTACTTTATATACTTTAGTCATTGACCTCAATGGCCCGAATAACTCCAACGATTCCAGTGTTCGCATTGACCCTGATGATCCCAAAATCATAATGATTTCATTGACTCCCATGACTACCATGACTGGAATGACCCCATTGACCTAAATGATTCCACTGACCTAAATGACTCAATGGACTCCATTCCGTGCATGAGGAAGGAGACATAATAATGAGGTATTTGAATTCTCCTACCTCAAAAAACCTATAAAACGACACGTCGCATGACTATCTTTATTTCACATTAAGATACATCCCTATCTCACCCCAATGGTACTTACAACAAATAACATTTTCAACCAAATACCTAATTAAAAAGTTACTACCTCCAATCTCCTCGCCACCCCACCCTTGCGGCTTTTTTTATTTTGTAATTGTGTACGAAATTTTAACTGCATATGTTTTGGTATCTATAGACAAAGAAAAACTGTGTAAACCCCGTTTGTGTCCCAACCCCTCGACCGAATAAGTGCAAAATCTAATCAGCTACAGATCTCGTCATGATTCATGATACATAAGCGGTTTAAGTTTCAAGTTAATGTCTTCTAACCGTTCTCCAGTTATTGTGAACACCAAAAAGTTTAACAGACAAACCGACAGACAGTGAGACAGGCAGACTTCTTTTCGCTTAAACTTGAGATCTCATATCATTGGCCTTGGTTTTTTATGCCCATTATTTTGATGACAAACCTACCAAAATTTGTACATAATAATCTAAGTATAGGAAAAATACGCTGGTGTTCTGGTTCTTACTGAACCACACTGTATGCACATACGTGTATACAAAATTATTTAAGGCCTCATTGCTTAGTATACATAGGTAGGTATAGTCCTTCTATTTTTAATTGAAAATGATAAATACGCCTGGGGAACAAAAAAAGCGGTGCAACTCTATGATTCCATGGGCGTGCATATATCTTTTATAAATTCGAAAATTGTGAAATAATTTTTTTTCATTCAAATCAATATAGGAGATTAAAATTAGCCTGCATACAAAACTCTTAATATTTTGTAATATAATTTGCTGTAAATAATGCGCATTTAGCCAGACAATCTCAAAAAATTGTCTGTTTTAATAAACCTAGCTGAAATACACGTCACTGGCGTCTTAAACAAGTCAGAATTCCAAATGCCGTAAATCATTTTAACGACGTCGTAAACATTTTATGGCACAGTGGACCGAAGAAGTATTAGCCATGTATTAAATGCAAAGTAGTCTAATAGTCTCGTTGACCGGTGTTACCGCCAGTGGTTTACTCTGTGCCGCCAGCCACCGTTGCCGGCTCTTCAAAATTTTCTTAAGTATAGTAGTATACATAAAGTTGTTTGAATTTATAATTATTTTTTTCAGCAATTTTAAACGCTTTATTTTAATGCTAACTAATAAATTTATATCTATGTATTTTTAAACTAACAGTTTACTGAGGTATGAAGTATACTTGCATAGTGAGCTTAGCAATTTTAGAAAATATATTTGAACCTTGCTTTTTTCTACCTATTTTCAATTTAGAATGGAAATAGAATACGTAATTCTAAGGTCTGTTTTATAGGTCATTAATGTATGCGAAATAAGTTTTATTACTCCAAATCCATCAGTTGGGAGGGAAATAAAGTTAATACCCTAAATCAAAACGTGTGGAGACAACACGAAAGGCGTACATTTAATTCCGATTTCTCTCTTCTAGGTACTCCCAGAGCAATCCGCGCCGTGCGCTTGAGCATTATAATAGGACCACCACAGCGGGTCACGTGACGCACAGACGCAGTATGGCAGCTCGGCGAGCGAGTATACATGAAACCAGTTCTACCCGAGCAAGAAATTTAGTATTGGCAGTACATTCGAGGGGTGTACATGTGACCTCGACCCTTACAATGTGCAAAGTGTATTTACGAATGCAGTTATCTCGTTTCTTTCAAAAATAAAGTTAATTGAATGGTGTTCGACCGAAAACAATATTGACTGCAAAAGCCGAGTTCATTCGCTCATCCCCACCTTCACGGCTTGACGTGTTAAGAAAGTACCGATAGGCGGGATGTCATCAAGAAGGACAATATTGCTGCCGGACAAATTATAAAATTACTTCAAAACTAATAACGTAAATAAAAAAGGTTGCCAATAAATAATGTTTAATAGCCGTTGGAGACGATATACGAATATATAAAAAAATATAATTTGGTACTTATGGAAGTGTCGAAGTTTAATGGACTATAAAAATTAATGAACTAATGAACTATATACTTAGCGATTAGTGATTTAATTCTAAAAGACCGGTGTCAAAATGGCATTACATCACGCATTAGGTGCTATCGTCGTATTAACCTGTTTCTTATGTTATCATAACAGCTATTACTGTGGTTTTGTTTTCGACGATATTAGTGCCATTAAAGAGAACCGTGATCTGCGACCCCATTCGCCCCTGATTAACATATTTTTTAACGACTTTTGGGGTACACCGATGCACAAGGTAAGGGATAAAACTGCTTGTAGGAAGGAAGTAGTTGTAGAAAATATAAGATTTATATCTGGACTTTTTTTAAATTTCAAAAGTTGCAAGAGTGGAGCAAGCTTATCGAATCTTTTGTAACTACGAATTACTGTAATAACAACGATTTTTTTTTAATAGATACCTTGTTCATTTTGGTCATTCTCCTCTGTTATCTACAAGTAGATATTTAACGAGATGCTGAAGTAGGTACCGTTGTACATATTATGTACATATGTACATAATATAATATAATGATGGAATACGGTATACTGACCTAGTTACTCCTTTTTTCCTTATGGTTTAAAAAAAAAACGCATTGGGTTTTTTGTTTTCAATAACATTCAAACTTTATTAAATACACGTAGGTATTTATTATAAAGTATGTGGCATTAAAATTTATCCCACAATTTAAGTACTAGGTATATAACAGCACGCAGAAAAGTTATCTTAAAATTTTAATATAGGTAGGTATTTACAATTACACATATGTATACAAAAATTCTGTATAATTTTTGTTTTTTGATTTTTTGGATTTGAATTTCGACAAATTTCATAAAATTACCATACGTATTACATATTATATTATATATATATATAGGTACATATATCACGATTTTGTAACAGGACATTCATGCTTGGAAAATCGACCTAAAAATATTTAATTTTTTAGATAAAGTGCAAATGCGCACACCGTTTCTATAATTATTGACACTGATCTATTTGAAGGAAAAATTCATATACGTAGATCTCTCATATTTCACAAATACTAATAACAAATTTAAGTAAAAGTACATACCTACATATACAGGCTAATATTGAAAAAATTACAATGAATAGAGATAATTGAACCAAAATTTGTACACACTGTTCCGTTAGAGGTATTGCAATTCGAAGTTTATTCAGCATCCAGTTGTGGAGTTAAAGCGGCTTACTATTTTTCGAAAGGCAATTTAATTGTGTACAGGAAATCACTTTTAGGTTTCAGTCGCATTCGTTTGCTGATTTTCTACGAAAAAAAATATTTTCTGTCTACTTGACTGAATTAGTTTGGTGTATTTGGATTTGTTAGAATATATATTATCATAGTTTTAACGAACTGAAAAAAGTTTTTAAAATATCTTACAATTTTCATTAGAAAATTTATTTATCTTCAATATCACAACAAAAAGTCGCTATTTGGTCGACATGAGCTTTAAAAATAATAGCAAAGAAAAACGATTAGATTTAAAAAATATATAGGTACATACATATGGTAATTAGAAGGTGCCCAAATTGCTGGCCTTCTCTAATACACTTAAAATCTTCGTGTTAGTTATTGACGACATCTTTGAAATATACATAAAATCTATTAGCAGACGCTACAATTATATTTCATAATTACTGTTCATTATTTATTTCTGCGGCATACACTTAATTTCTTACAAACCCCCCCCAAAATAAAAAACTAGCTTCCAAATCTTTGCAAAAATTTGTTTGTTATTCATCATGCATGAAGATACTTAATACATTCTTTCAATAATGCCCAATGAGACATCTTCTAAAAAAGTGTTCAGTTCTTCTTCCAAAAAACTTCCCTATATTTCGCCTTTCAATCGATTGGGCATCGCAATGGACTAATTAGATAAATATTGTCGATTATACTTACTCACACATTAATAGAAAACCCATACTGGTGATTCCTTATAGCTACTGTTTGATGATTGTTTTCATCACTCCAATAGTGCATATTAGGTATGCAGATTCAAAACGCTATTACGATTAAAACTTGCTTCATTGATAAACAAAATTGATACCACTTTGTTATAATTTTGAGCGCAGTGTTTTATTTGTACAATCTTCTACTACGCACTTCTAGGCTACCTATTGGCTATACGGATTGTTGTTATGTGACATAGTAATAGTAATTAATTCTCGGCGGATGGTAATTTTATTAATGTTCATAAATAATGTTAGGCTCAGTGTGAGACGAATTTTTTTCTCTTAAATGTCCTCTGTGTCGTATTATTAAATACTTTAACTTAATAATATATTCAAATAGTTTAATATACCTTATACTTAGTTTTTAGTATTACTAAAATTCTGTGAATTTAGATTTATAATGCGGTATGGACAGTCGAATGGAATTTTATATGTAATATTAATGCATAATTACGAAACCTTATTTAGAATATGTGCGTTTTTAATTCCATCGACGAACATATTTGTTTACCTACATCAGCATATAGTTATTGTAGTTTTTATTTTAAATATTCGCTAAATTAACATTACTTACCATTATTAGAGGTCTCTAGTAATATGTATTTTTTTTTAATTTGCGCCGAAAACCCTAGAACAATTTTGTGAACAAATGGAAACTCTAGAAAAGTAACTGAAATTGATGGTTTCCTAGTTATATTATCGTACTATGTTTCTGGAGTTTTTTTTTTTTTAATTTAATAAATTAGTATTACAGAAATTATTAGCACTTATTATACAAAAATCATCCTCATCTTCCTCACACCTCACACCTCATCACCTTTCGTATATTAAAATTTCATGAGATTCTTGGTGGCACCTACCGGTGAGTAGGAACCTTTTTTTTGTTCCATTATAACTTCCAAACTTTGCAATTATCGTTTCTTTTACAATACAGTCCATTTTTATTAAGTTTAATAACAAGTCTATATTGATTTCATATTCGACAACAATAAAATTAAAATGTATTGCTCATCTCTTCTGATTACAACGTTAAAAAATAATAGATATCTGATGAAAGGGTAGATTTTTTGTATTGTAAAATATTGGTTCATTAAACATCATACCTAGTTGAATTTTGATTAGCAAAAGAGGTGAGTTGTGATGGTCCTTATTATATTGATTATGTACAACCACGCAAGAAAGCCCCCCCGCCAATCTTGAACCGTCGCTTGCCTTTTCCTTCATCTGAGGTAACTTCGAAGGTCAATGCATTGTATTTCTGAAATTTATTATTATTTGAGTTATCACCATTGTTTAGTAACACTACATCGTTTATTTTATTTTACGGCCTTTACATTCATTTTATTTGCGAGTGATGTACTTCTGTCTTCCATGTGTATGATATAACTATTTACTCACAGAGAAGTAGATTTCACTTAACTAATAAATAATATCATATATGTACCTACTCAATGCAATCCATTGAATATACTCGAGCCTCGAGTATTCCCTCTAATATTCTGGATGTCATTATTCATGTCCCTAATATTTTATTCTCTAAGTACCCAATAATACAGTGTTTTACAGTACCCAAAAAATGTTCTACGATACCAATAGAGTCTGTTGATTAATGGCCAGCCTTTAAGGTCAATAAATTATATTCGAATGCTAACTGAGGGACACAAAATTGAAAACTTAAGCATTTATGAATAAAATAAATATTTTTTTCTTGTTGGATTTATTTTGATATGTTTATTTTTTTTAATACTTAATAAATAGTAATAGCCGTATGAGGAGTCCTTTAACGATTCTGAGGTAATAATTATATTTTTTCCTCTACGAAATATCGCGAAGAGCTGTAATATTAATATCTCATTTTGTAATTAATGAAAGGAGTATTACTAATATATGTATGTACATATTTTACTGGTCGAATATAAAAAATATTAATATTTTTTAGGTTTGTCGTACACAGAAACTTTCTTCTTACTGAAAATTTCATATATTTTCCTTAGTTTGATCTCATACTACTCAAAATAAAATCTAAACTAGTTGGGTAAACAGGCCTATGTGACACTATTTTTTAAAAAACTGCCTATGTATACATATGTACCAGTTTTTGTAGTAATGTTTAAATAATGTTTCAAAATCAATTTCTTGTCGATACTAGGCAAATTTTGATTGATAATTTATAAAATATGTACTTGTGAAATCCTTACGGATTTATCCAAATCCTTATGCCCCCCCCCATGACCATGGGTAAGATAGATTAAATGCCAGTGGGCACCACGTTTGGAAATTGAACATTCCTGAGTTATCAGCTAAAATGCGTGGTATATTTGAGTAGCGTCTGATTCTTTAATTAACGATTATTTGCACGTAATGACAGCGAAGATGCCACAGCTTGGGTAAAATCTATGCCGTTATGATAGTCTGCGCTATGCTGATAGTATGGGCTGGCTGTTTTAAATAGAAGGAGCCTCAAAGCTACGATCTCTTATCCAATATGAAATTTTCCTTCGGTTTCTTGCAGGTGATTATGGGAAGTGGCAACATGGACTTTTTCATTTGTTGTAGCAGAAAGTTGAAGCTTTGTTTATTAAGTATATGATCACGCCTAGTATGACTACAAAAAAGGTAATATTTACAAATTACACAGAATAACGCATATACATAACACAAAAATATAAATGTGTTATTAAAACTATACTTATATTTTTAGAAAAGATAAACTATATTCTTAGAATGCTCCGCTTGCATACTTTTTATTATTGTTAAGCTCTAGCCAGTGTAATGTCGAAACTGAATGCTGGTGGTGTCGACAAAGTGATGTACATATCAGAGAGGTATTCAAATGCGTGAGACAGACGAAAAATTTACTATGAATGCGAGTGGTGTCGCAAAGTGATGTGTCAAAGAGGTACTCAAACGAGAGATAGACAAACAATTGACTACAAAACGAACATTTATTACGAATGAAAGTGCACAGTCGCACGCACTGCCCTGGCTGCATGTTTGTCAGTGGCATTCATGCAGTGGCAACGGCTTCACTCGGCATTTATGTCCGAAGCATACTCGTGTCTGCCAGATGCGTCAGTTTTTAATACTTCTATATACCTGCATTAAAAGTACACATACCTACAGTATCCTAAGTCATATTTTATATGTAGAAATTCGATATTCAGAACTTCAATTATCCGAATGCTCAATTATTCGAACACGTCGCTTTTCTTCGCCAGAAGAGGTATTGAGGATATTTGGACAGCGGCCTGTGTCAATAATGAAGAAGTGTGAGGGGTGGGAAAAACAAAGGACTCAAACCTGTTTAGTTTAGTGCCTTACGTATAAAGTAAAATAAGTTAAAGATATATAATTAAATAAAGTAGTTTAATGTACCACCCGCGTATTTACAGACCAATTTTTCTTTTCCCCATTTTTTTTGGGGATTTAAATACATGTTACGTACATATTTGAAAAATATTCTGGATTATCCGAATTTTTGGTTATTCGAACAACCCTTGGTTCCAGTTACTTCGGACAATCGAAATTCTGCTGTATCTACAATTAAAAGAAATAAAATTACAAAAGGCTCAGAAAATAATTCAATTAAGTGGAAAAAAATCAAACGTTTAATTTAGTTTATAGGTATTAAATTTTAAGTGTTGCAATACGTTATGATGTCATGTTACTAGAATTCGAAACAAATTCTGATTAACTTTGTTGGTACCTTCTTTTTTTCTGTGTCGAGAATGTCCTGTTTTAGATTTCATTGTTAATCTCAGTACATTAAAAACTTGAGTGATCATTAATAATATACGGGGATTTTTAAAGGCATGATTAAACGCGAGTAGTTAGATAAAATAAAATAGACTTAAGCGGCCCCTAGACGATCAATATTATTGCGCAATATATTGTGCAATGATATTACTTGTCAAACCCAGACGGTGCAATATTATGGCACAATAAATTAGTTCACGGGTGATATTTGTACCGTCAATATGTGGAATAATAAGACAGCAAGTTGTGTGACCATAGCATTAGTTGTAGCATAAAAAAAAAAGGAGAAAAAGAAGCGCAGGTGGATGAAGGAATGGTTTAAAAAAAGACATAAGTACACTCATGAAAATCTGTTACGTGAACTAAGAATTAATGAACCAAGTGATTTTCAAAACTTTTTGCGACTGGATTGTGCACTATTTGATGAACCCCTGATAATGGTTTTTCCAAGTCAGCGTTTATCAATAAGCTTCCCTTGTCCTCGTCCTCAATCCGAATAATACTTTGCGACGTACTTGGTTCGTTCTGACCCACGAGAAACTTCAAAATACCATAATGTTGGTTCTATTACGTCGTCTGTCCATGCACCGCTTTTTCCAGAAATTTTCATTCGGTTTAATTCCTTTCTGAAGTTAGTGCAGTATGAATTAAATTTTTTAACTAACAGCAACTTATCAGTATCCGGATAGTATTCCCTATATTTACGAAGCAACTGTTCGTACTGTTCATTTTTGTTTAATTCTGTTGCTGTAATCTTTACTCTTGATATTCCACAGAGCGGGTAAGTTTCGATACACCTCGATACATTCTAAAATGAATTTTCTTTCTTTGCAGCCATCGTAGATGTTTACTCCAGCACGGTTAATACAGAACTGAACCAGTATTGCACAATATTGCCTAGAGACGATGCAATATTTACGAGACTGCACAATAAAAATCGAACTGTTTTTGATTGACTCAATATATTGCGCAATCTTTCAATGTGATCTACAGACGTTCAATATTATTGTACAATATCAATTATTGTGCAATATATTGACGTAAATATTGCTCGTCTAGGTGCCGGCTGTATGTATTATAATATACATTACTACCTCAATCTTAACACAATTAAACAATTTTTTAAAATATAACTTTTTTAAAATTATTTATCTTTTTAATTAGAAAACATAAGTAAGTAATTCACAACAAACAAAAAAATCCATCATTTTATTCAATAATATTTTATAACTCTGGTGTGCCTCTACACTTTTTTTTTTTTTTTTGTATAGTTTAAATGAAAAATCAAAAACAATTTTTGTGGTGTATTAAATAATGTATAAAATAAATTATAACTTACGTATTTCATGAAAATATAAAAAAGAAGGTTTCAGAATATTTTCTAAAATTCTAACTCACTATAAATACTTTTAGTATTTTCGTTTGTAGTTTGGAAATATTTAAAAAAAATAATAGAATATTTATTTTAATTAAAATAAAGCTTTAAAAATGCTGAAAAAATAATTAAAATTCAACACTTTATTTTTAAATTTACGTTGGTGGCAAGGGACAGTCCCCAGCAGGCACCCAGATAGCTATGATGGCACTCTAGTCTAGGGGCACTCCCATTACTAATTGTTTTATACACGGTGACCTCTATGACGTTTACTTCATCATGACAATATCAGCCTTACGCGGTCTTAACATTTGAACGAATATAATTATTACAGTACCTAACATCTGCGCGACAGATGGCAAGGCACCATTTATAGGAGAAACTTACTTTTGAATAAATAAAAATATAAATAAATAAGGTGGTGTAGTTTTATGATGGTGTCTCTGAATGTTAACCTTCAGAGACCTTACGAAATAAATATATATATCGTCCATTGCTTAGCTACAGGGGGGAAACCGCGTCTGGTGTAGTCGGATTAGGAAGTCGACAAGGAATTCGGAAGATGTCATAAGTCATAATGTAAAAATCCCCCTCCCCAAAATGTTATTTCTCGGTTTATACCCTTTATAGACAAAATTCTGACAAAAAATTATATGTGCCTTTAACATATATAAACAGACAACATATCATTGAGATATCTCACATAGTTTCTGAGAAAATTGACATTGGAATATTGGTTGTCACCTCATACTTCCCTTTCCCTTCAGGGTAGAGTTCTGAATTTTAGTATAGAAAAGACTTGGGCTAACACTAAAATTTTCATGTGCTTAACCGGCTAGGCCCTTTACAACAACTTTCCTAAGTTTATCCAAAATTGTATTTACATGAGCGTTTGTTAAGATTACAAAAGCGATTTTTAAATCTTAGTAACAACCTATATCTGTTGTTTTTCACTATAGCTACAATGCACTAAAATGTTCGCGCATAAATAACTACGAACACATAAAAAAAACCCTTGAGAATTTGAGACTACTTTTCGAGAACTATTATTCATTATTACTGCTACAAATTTTGCAAGCGCCTTGCAGCATCCTTCAGAAACAACCTATAACAGCAATATAGTCTCCGAGAAGGTATGTACGCGGGAATATACTGAGATACAAATTTTTTTTGGAACATTATCTTAACACGAACCATTTTCTGCCATTTGTTTCATAATAAAAAATATCATAAATCATATATTTTTATTTTAGCAGCAATTTCTTTGCTCTAAATGGCACTAATGCATTATATGATAACATCGATATATGTATATCGTCGAGCCAGTATACATAAATAAATGTGTATATAAATGTTGACATAGTAATATAAATAGCACGATTTCCATGTGTGGCTTATTTTTTTGTGTAATCTTTAGCGCATTAAGTCCAAGACACTTAATCGATAATGGGCTCTACGTATTTATAAACAGACACGAGGTGAGGTAAGAGCATTTCCATGAGAAAGTTTGAGATCGAACTTCTTAGGTAAGAACTATAATAATCAATAAAGTGCACCTGCAACTTTGTCCAATCACTGAAATATGCCGAAAATATCTAGTCTACATAATTCGTCTTTACTAAGCAATTAGTTGAGTCTACAGGGTTCAGAAGTAAATCAACACACAGCAGGTGCATATAGGCAAAATGATTATGATGATTAAATTCAACTTACCTCTATACCAAGTTGCACCAAGTTAAATCATCATATTTTGAGTTGAACCAGACACCCTTGCTTTGTATTTTTTATTTCTGAATCATCCTGTATAAGAGGTTATAACGATGAGAAATTATCATTTCTACTTTCACGAAACATAAGGCAAACCGTCATGGATATGTCGATATAACCTTTTTGTTAGTACCTGGTACTTATTAGATATAGAGACATCCAAAAAAAACGTCATCAACGTCATGTCTAAGCTTTTCGGTTATGTCAAACTTTTGACAAGCGACTGTCACAATTTGTAAAATAAACAATGGCTGTCATATGATGTGACAGTCTTGACAAGTAAATAAGGTTATAAATTCGATTAAGAATAGAAATACTTTTTTTTCTCGGCCAACTTTGATGACGTTTTTTTTTGGATGTCTCTATATTTCCAATAGTGGTTAAAAAAGGTTTTCATGTGTATAAAATTCATACATATTTGTCAATTATATTTGATATGATCTGGTGTTACCTTCATTGTATCACCTTCTATTGTATTTTAATGGTACCACACATCTTTTGGAGGTAAAACAAAGTCTGCAACTGCCAAATATGAAGGATATTTATTTATATACCAAAGCATTTAACGGTAAAACCGTTGCTCAATAATCTTTCTCACTTATACATATGTCATATTATGTCAATTATGTCAATAATTTTTTCAAATATTTTAGGCATTCGAAAATTATGTTCATGTTTTTTATTCTGCGTCTTTGTCTGAAATTCGAAGTATTATCATCATATAAATATTGTCATATAATTTGGAAGTCCTTTGTTTTATGTCTACCTCAAACAAGAGAATGAAGAATATATAGAAAAAAATCGTTCTTCCTGGTTCATTTATCAATCATTTGTCACTGTTCAAGAACATGCGAGACTGGAATCGAGTTTAGCGGGACTAGGGGAAAGAAAGCACATTTTCTTGGAAGTGAGAGGTGTGCGTTTTAATTCGCACTCGTGCGTAGTAGTTATTGATAATAATTAAACTAGTTACCTAAACCCTAAACCGTACTACCTCAACCACTACATATATATTATGTAATGATATATATACGGGTTATATCCAGGCATTTATCCTGTTTGGAAAAAGTACTAAGTTCAATTTACCATATTTTCTGATTAAAAAATACATCATTTGTGTTTACTGCTTATTAAAAACATAAACTAAAATGAGTATTTTCCAATATACACTGAATTAACTCTTCAGTGTCTTCAGAGTCAATTCAGTTTTATAAATAAAGTTTACGGAATGGACTAAGAAAACGAATATTTGAAAATAATATAGGGAACGAAATTATTTATGTGCGTGTAAGTGGTATTATTTCGACAAGGGTATATAATAATATGGTCTTTATAACCTTAATTAACTTAATTCATATTAAAATGCAACCTCGTTATACCTGTACCGTGGGACAACAAATAATACCATCAGCCAAACCAAAACAAATGTATGATCTAACTTGGCCATACATACATATACGTTTATTCAAATTTTTTAAAAATTCCTTACCTATATGTTGTATGTTACACCCATTCATTGATTAGAATTTTTTTGAACTCCGTCTGCTGTGTAATTAATAAAATTAATATTAAACATGTTTATTATTGACTTATGTTGATATATACTTATGTTGACATATATTTAATACCTACTTACCCCTCTGCAACCCCGGCCAAGCCCTCAGTTAAAAACCTTTACATTTAGAGACCCCGCTACGTTGTAATGTGATGTGCATGTGTTGCATCGTTTGCGAATTACCGATAGGAGGAAAACGTGTATTATCCCCATTTAACCTCTAATCCCTCAACCGATTAAGCTCAAAATATAATCCGTTCCAGACCACGTCATGACACATAAGTGTCTCAAATTTGAGGTTGATATATTAAGGCATTTTAGAGTTATCGTGTACACAAAGAAGGTTAACAGACAAATACGTTTTTTCGTTTAAACTTAAAATCTCAACGTTTCAAAACATCTTAGGCCTATTTAGACAATAAAAATGTTTAAACAAATTTTTGTGAACACTCCTTTTTTCCACTCCATTTCCAAACCTCCACTTTTCCAGTCCACTACGTGGATGTGGAAGTAAAACTGAACTAAAATATATTCCGGTGTTTAGATTTTTCCAGTTTTCGACATTATATTCTCATTAGAAAACGTGAACAAGAGTTACGGTTTTCTGAATCGTAACATAATTTATGGTATAATTGGAGTACATACATAGGTTGGGTTAGCCTTAGTTTTAATCATATTTCGAAGATGCCAATCTGATTGTCGAAATGCCCATCTTGAAGGTAGTAAGTATCGAATTTCGATGTTGTGGAAAATAGATGTGGTCTTTATATTAAGGATCTGATTCAGCACTTAATTAGGACGAAATTGTAAAGAAAACGACGAATTAACAAAATAATATACTACATAAAATGTTCAGTGTGTCTGTGGAAGGTTGTTAAATATCAATAACTATAGTGGCATCCTCTTCATACTTACAAAAAAAAAATACATATTAATAACCCGCCCAGAGGAACTTCCTAAAATATCTACAAAGGGGAGTGCGTTTAATACGACTAAAACTTTATGCAGATAAGTCATAAATTTAATTATACACGAAATTCATCGTATCTTCTTCATTAACGCTTCGCCACAAAGGCATCGGTTCAAGTTCGTTGGAAATGTGCTGGAGGGTGCCTGGCGCTTTTCTGACCCGGTAAACACCCCATTCATATGAATAAATTATATTTATTCCTGATAAAAAAGATACAGTTCATCGCGTTTTCACTTTAATCTGGATTCAGGGGATTTCTCCTCAAAGAAAATGGGGTGAGAAACACTGCCCTGTTAAGTACAAGGTTCGTAAGTTCAACTTCGCGTATTATTCAAATGCGGATATTACTATGTCGCCAGTGGCGAAATACAGCTTGCTCAAATACCTTCTACTGATAAATCAAATGTAAAATGTAAGTTGCTAGATGAGTAATCAGTCACTTTGACATTAGTAGGTACAAAAAAAACATCGTAGTTACGGAAATATTTACATATCTGATATACAGGGTGTTCTACCTAAGATTTTTCCCACAACTGTGTTAATATAAATAAAAGAAAAAAATATATAATAACAATTTCTAATATTTGTAAAATATTTTTAAACATGTAGGGTACTCAATTTCGTGTAACTGCTACACAACTTCGTTATTTTAAATAGAACACATATATATTTGTATATTTTTGGATACCCCACTAAATTTTAAGATGACTAATTTGAGGTTTTTGAAAAATAGCACGATGACAGCGGACTAAACATTTCTAAATAGCGTGTGTGCTTAAAATTTAGTGGAATACATTTAGTCGTATCCAAAAATGTACAACTATACAGAATGTTCCATTTAAAATAACGGTTTTGTAAAAGTTTTGTAGCGGTTACATTAAACACTATAAGCACCCTATATGATTAGAAATATTTTAAAAGTATTTTTTATTTTTTATTAAATTTACAGTACCAGAGTAATAGAAGAAATCGTCATAGGTGAAATACTCTGTACGTGTGTCAAAGTAATCTAGTTCTATAAACGTACAAATCACTCTCAAGAACATAAAACATTATGTCTAAATATGCCACTAAATTGTTCTTCTTGTGGTCAAATACCATAAATATGGGTATTTATGGTTTTAACGTTTATCTAAAGTTGACGGTTGAAAATGAAAAATGAACATAAGATAGGTAACTCCAATAAAATCCATCTTCAGATCATGACATCAGGATTGTCACTAACAAAGATTACCAATTTCTTGCATCCTTTGATTGATCATCCTGTATATCATGTGCTTTTTAATATTCTGTAGATTAGTTTGAATAGTGCAAATTGGAAGGAAACGTACTTTCTATTGTTGCTAAGCGAATCAAAATCGATCAATTATTCGCTGAATTACAGTGGTTCAAAATTGTGTCCCAAAAATTGCATGAGTCGAACCAATTGACGCGCGTTTTTTATTATTAGTTTAATAACGTAAGATAATAATGTATAGTACAATATAATAGAAATATAATAACAGAAGTTTAGTCACCTTCCAAAACAGAACAAAGTACTGGAGCGGGGGCAACAAATAGAGACCCTGGCAGACAGAATAGAGAACCTGGGGAACTTTGCAACCGTATTTCAGGCAGAAATAACTGCAATATCCGCTTGCGCGCAGGAGATGACTAGGAGGTCTTACACAAATAAGAGGATCCAGATCATCTCTGACAGCCAAGCAGCACTCAAAGCCCTGGGAGCTGTAGAAATACATTCCCAGGTAGTTAAAGACTGTATTGATTCGCTAACAAAACTAGCGGAACAGAACAGTATCACTCTCAAGTGGATGAGAGGGCACCAAGGCCATGAAGGGAAAGAAAGAGCGGACTTTCTTGCAAAGAAAGGGGCGGAAGTTCCACTGATAGGGCCGGAACCTACCTGCGGTCTGGCTTACCGGACAGCCAGGAGGGTCATGAAGGACCTATTAAGAGAAAAACATATATCGCACTGGGCGAAAGTCCCAGGGTTGAGACACTCGCGGATGTTCATTGGCGAACCATCCTGGAACAAGTCAAAAGACTTCATAAAACTGGGTAGAAACCAGCTGAGATGGATAGTAGGACTGTTTACGGGACACTGTCCACTCATGGTGAATCGGGGTGAAAAATGATCCCGATTGCAGAAGGTGCGGAGAGGAGGAAGAAACCTCCCTCCACATATTATGCGAATGCCCAGCGCTGGCAGCTGTCAGGTATTCGAACTTTGGGGCTATAATAATAGAACCAAAAGAAGTGACAGACGCTCCATTAGAAACTGTCCTTAAATGTCTTAAGGAAACAGGACTAATTAAATGACTAGACTATGGGGGCACAATAAGCATCGCTTAAGTGCACAGGGCATGTACCTACCCCATACGTAATCGTAATCGTAATCGTTAGTCACCTTTGTTTTCGTAAATCACTGCTTCATAGAGATTACCATTATTTTTTAAGGCAAGTTGTGTCTTGAATAACAAATTCGGAGTATGTATCACAATTTTGTTAAATTATCCTTGCATTTTTAATTCAACTATTGGTGGCTTTTTGAGTCTGATAATGACCTCTTCAAAAATAGTTCGTTTCATGATTTTAAATTGAAGTCGTTTTTTTTAATGTGTTCTATTCGTCATGTTTCGTTTCAATTACTTATATAAGTTTTATAATATGTAAATCAATAATTCTAAATGTTACAGTGAGCCCATGTGACGCATGATTCCTGTCGTTTCCATGTAGCAGAGTAAGACGTTTGTGGTATGCTCTGAACGTATCGACGACGATGCGACGAATTTCGTACGTCAGTAGCTCCCTAACTCAATATACGATCACATGTCTTTGCGAATCCTGGCATCTATCAATTGGTTTCGTGGATTACCAGGCTGCGTTCAAAACCTAAATAGAATTAAGGGCAATTCCATTAGGAAAGGGAAAAAATAGAGGACGTCGTCATTTAATGGGATTATCTCTTGACGGCCAGCAAAAGCATAGTCGAATCGAATGTTAGTCATTAGTAAGTTTGGCAGAAACGAGTCGCACCACAAAGGCGTATGCATCATAAGTGCAATACAGGAAAGTCACTAGTAGCCTTC
Organism: Aromia moschata; assembly: GCA_029963805.1. Classification (NCBI taxonomy): domain Eukaryota; kingdom Metazoa; phylum Arthropoda; class Insecta; order Coleoptera; family Cerambycidae; genus Aromia; species Aromia moschata. Next base: position 553,051 of record JAPWTK010000057.1, on the reverse strand, counting down.
CGCACGTTTGCCATAGTTTATTATGAAATTATATCACACTATTCAACATATTACATATAGCGGAAGTTGTACAACAACACCGGCTATCACGGGACTACTGAAATAAATACGAATTGAAGCGATCCCCATCATACACTACGCGAATAGCCTACCTGTATGTGTTGCAGCGCCGTATGCCAACTTTAGTAATTAGCATCCGTTAGATTTGCTTTACCTCTACCTTTATTTATTTGTTCGACCTTTATAAAATAAAATAAAACGTAGAACGATGTGGTTAAATTCCTGGAGAATGCTTGTCAGTCATCGATTCATGACAAAAGCAAAACTCTTAGTACTGTACTGATTTGTACGGAAACAGCATTTGCTTCGAGTATTGCTTTATGTAACACAAGAAATAAATATATCTTTCAGAAGAGCTATTTTTTAATAGAATTCCAATTAAATTGGTCCACTTTCATCACTCGATTTCTTCCACAATAATTAATATATTCAGTGAGGTTGATACCTAAGTAGCTCTATTTTCTAAGTGAATGTGGCACGTTTATAATGTCTCTGTATGTTTCTTTTCTATTTTATAAAAATTGTATTTCCGGATTTATTCGCAAATATCACTTCTGTAAAAGTACATCTTTGTTTTAACATATTGCACTATAAATAGTAGGGTCCGGAGATGTGTGCTATAACGTAGAATCGGCACTATAAAACTCTATGATAATTAAAGAATGAACCGTGTTTTTAAGCGCCTTAAAAAGCGTAAATTATATAGGTACTCGTGTATTTCTTGCCCGGGCGTACGTACAGCACTAATCGATTCTGCTAACGTGCCGGGACTCGCATAATTAAAAAACACTGGATAGTTAAATGCAGCTTACCATGCGTTAGAGCAAACTTTCCTATGCCTAATAATTAGTTGTCATTCTTATTCAAAGCGAGTACAAAGTGCGTCCCGTACGTAGGATCCTGATTCCTTCAAAATGTCAAATAGAGATAAAAATTACATAAATTCCTGAAAATAATCAGAACAAGACCATTTTTATTATAATTTTACTAATTTTTCAGTCCGTTTACTGATAAAATCAAAATTTTTGGCTCAATTATTTATTTTTTTATTCTGATTCATTATATTAGTAGTTGATATAATGAAAATTATTTTTTCATCGCCTACTAACTCCAAGTCAAAGTTCTATTCATAATGCAAGTCGAACTAACCAGACGTAGAAGGACACTTGCAAACAACCCTGTTCTTTTAAAAAAATACTTGTTCTAGCAACTTTTCACAAGCCACAATATTTTTCACCAAAACAGTGATCTTTCTAATGACTCAACCCTTCTAAAAGTTACACCCATTAAAAGACTAACCTGACCGCAAAAAATGTTCATTCAGTTTAACAATTTAGTCGAAATTACTGAAGCCATATGATGATGGTAATTCAAAGAGCCTAAATAATTGAGCCAACATTTATCAAAATCGTCAGTCATCGTAGTATTTGTCACTCTTACCCCCCTGTTGTGGAACGGCATAATTTACGCACACTCTGTATATTCACTTTACGAGTATGTATGTACGACTATGTATATGTTGACATTCTTTTAAATTGTTAAAAAGCGAGGTTTCAAATTGTAAAACATGTGTTATTGAAGGTTAATGCCTCGTCTAATAGTTAAGAATAACACATTAAAGGCCTTATATTATAAATGAATATAAATAAAGGCCTTATATAATGACTTATATTAAGAAAGTGCGCTTACTGATGGGAAAAGCGAGCGAGATTCCATAGTATAAAATTTTCACTAAAATAACATAAGGTTAGTAAGGAACATTCTTCCCTGAGAATATTACTTCGTATATGCTAACGAGGTATTAAATCTTGGTTGTGGTAACGAGCTTGTAAGGAGATGCTAACTTATTAACTGCTTGTATATCGTTATAGTTAAATAAAGGATCCTCGTTTAAAAAGCTAACGACATTATTACAGTCAAAAGTTAACTACGCGTTAAAATATCATTATTAGAGCAAGACTTTCACTGAATAGTTATGTAACGGCATTAAATCACTTACTGGAAGAATGAACGTTATAAATTACATCCATTAGCTACAATTAAAAAAAAACGACGTTTTCCACGAAACACCGAACTACTATACTTTTCTCGACGCGCAGTTTCGCCAACCAAGTTGGCATCTTCAGGAGACGATTAAAACTGATTTTAGTTCAGGTTTAATCTTCCTACTAACTTAAACTAAATTCAGTTTTAATCTTCTCCTGAAGATGCCAACTTGGTTGGCGAAACGCGCGTCGAGAAAGTGTAGTAGTTCGGTGTTTCGTGGAAAACGTCCAGTTTTTTGTTTCTACGCCGAAGGTTCCAGTACCCACTCCAGCTACAATTACTTTTTATTTCATAAAATATAATATGCTAAGTATTTTTTTTATATATATTTTGGCATTATACGAGGTGTGTAAATTAATTCATGAGACTGTTGTTTTTTATTTTTTTTTTATTCGAATATAACTACAATTCAGTATGTTCTCCCTCAAAATAACTTCCTTGGAAATCCACACACCGCTGGAGATGGTTCTTCCATTCATCATAGCAGTGCTGGAACAATATACTGGAATAGCCTTCAGCTGGTCGGTTACAGCCCTTTGAATGTTTTCTATGGTCCCAAAATGGCATCCATTGAGGTGATTTTTCAATATCTGGAAGAGAAAAAAGTCACAAGGACTCAATTCAGGCGAATGAGGATGCTGAGGAGCCACATAAATATTTTTACTTGCTAAAAACTCATTGAAAAGGCTGTGTGACAAGGCGCATTGTCGTGATGCAACATCTAGTTGTTCTTGATGTTTGGTCTCACACGCATGACCCTTTTTCGAAATTTTTCAAGAACCTCTCTGTAAAAGTGTTGATTTACTGGAGGCATAAACTCTTTGTGGACAATTCCCTGGTTATAAAAAAAGCAAATCGGGATGCATTTGATCTTCGACTTGCTCATTCTTGCTTTCTTGGGTTTTGGAGAGCTTGAAGTGTGCTTTGGCGCTTGGTTTCCGTGTCGTACTTAAACATCCAAGTCTCTTCACCAGTAATGATACGTTCCATAGAATGGGGATTATTTTTAATCGATCCTAAAAAGTCAAGACACCTTTCTCTACTGATGTCCTTTTGTGCTTTTTGAAAGTTTTTTTGAACTGATTTTTCTCATCCAAAATTCGTTAGTCAAAATCTCTTCCAAAAACTCTTCCCCGAGCATTCTTGTCGTCAACCGACGATCTGAACGCACAAGACCCCGTAATCTATCGACATTTTCATCGGTTCTTGAAGATGAAGGCCTTCCACTGCGTGGTTCATCTTCAATCGACTCTCTTTCTTCTGAGAATGCCTCAAACCACCTGAGTTTTTGAAACAACACTGTCTCCGTGTCTGTATAGGCGTGTTGAAGTTTTCAAAAGTATCCGTAGCGCTGTGTCCAAGTCTGAAGCAAAACCTGATAGCACAACGTTGTTCAAACTTAACGTCACTCATTTTTGAAACGCACTAGAAAAAACCGGTTTACGAAAACAGTCAAAAAACACATGACTAACTATAAGTTCAAACTTATACTGAAGGTGCATTACATGTTAAACCTACCGCCTTTCCAAGTCCCGCCTCCTCAGTGTTGCTAGATCGGGCGCTACGTTGCCAGTCTCATTACTTAATTTACGCACCTCGTACATTGTTGATAAAGTCAGAACTTCGGTCTGTAAGTTGATTAAGTATCATTCGTTAGAGAGAAGGGCCACAGACCAATAAATTACATCATTTTACCGACGGAAGACCACATAAGGAGTTATTCATATTATCCAGAAGAATGACGTAATTATATGTAACTGCGACGAAATTTGAGGAAATAACATGGGTATTATAGCGAAATAGAGGGTGATAAAAAAATAATTTGATAATAATTGAAAATCTTGTAATTGAGAGATATACTGGGTTTTATTTTAAACATCATCTTGATTCATCAGGAGATAATTTAAAGATTAGGCTATTACTGACACCACATTATTCTTATTCGGTTTCGAAACGTACTTTCCATATGGCTACTACAAACTGAATTGATACAAATTGTAGTTTTGTATTCCATTTAAGTCTTAAGTCATGCTACCATGTTAGAGTAGCATGAGTGTCGTTAATTTTATCCTTCTTAGTATTTATTGTCTTTAATATGATTTTAGCCAACCACCACACCTCGAAAGAAAAATTAATTCGCTCCTATTACGTTCTGTAATATAATATGAAGTCCTTCCTGCGGATTCAGTATAATTAATTTAATACAGGTCCCGTGTGATCAAATTACATATAAATTTGATACCTTCCAAGTGTATGGTTACTCATTACAATTGTCTACAACCAGTGAATAAATTATATGTATCAAGGACGATGGAAGTCTAGACCGTTTACTAATGTTACAAAATATTTTTTTAGTTAGCGTCTAGACTGGAACAACAAACAGGTAACAGCGTGGTTGTAATGGTTGTATGCTTTTATGTGTTTGTAGAGGTTATTGCCTCGGTCGTCGTACCTATTCTGCAAATCATTTCAACAGATTTTACGTAATCATCAAACGTCCTTGTATCAAGTTCATTTATATTGTTACTTTTTTATTACTGCGTACATTTTTTCTGTAGACATTGTTGCCATTGAGTTATGGACTGAAAAGACAGATGTCATCCTTCGAAGTTATTTTAAGTATTTATTGTTTATTCTCATGTTCGAAATTTTCAAAAAGGGAAAACAGATGTAGTGTACTTTGATGCAAGGATATATGGAAAACCATTACCTAAGAAATTATTACTCCCATGTTAAGTATTTTTCCCTTTTCTTTTTCTAAACCGAAACCACAGTACAACCAGAATATCTTTGCCCGCGAATTGCGCATAACGAATGAAATACGACGTAATACGACCGTACCACAGAGGTATAAGATATACCCATAAACAAACAATAACAAACTGTACCTCTCGAAGCGTTCACGAACGCAGTTACAAAAGAAATGAACACAATTTCGGATTTTGTCTATAGCGGCCAAGGGAAAGTTACTGTTGCTGCACTGTATGGTATGTATATATACATTCTATAGATAAAAATTATAACATTCTATAAAACCATGATATCTCACAACTATAGATACCTTATTTTTATTATTTAAGTATTTACTTTCCTAAAATGAGTTCGTATTGTGCAAAATTTATTACTACAAAATTATAAAATTATAAATTAAAATTAACGTTCTTACTGCAATTTCGGTCTGATCTTCAAATACATAAAAAAGTTGTCCCTACTTTACCTATTTTTTTTTGCAATGGATAACATAATTACCTTGCTTTTGTTGTATGGGAAATTCTTTTTTAAGCAAAATAAATTTTCCTTATGTCAATAGTTATAATCCTTCTAATTTTAATTGAAAATGATAAATACGCCTGGGGAACAAAAAAAGCGGTGCAACTTTATGATTCCATGGGCGTGCATATATCTTTTATAAATTCGAAAATTGTGAAATAATTTTTTTCATTCAAATCAATATAGGAGATTAAAATTAGCTTGCATACAACTCTTAATATTTGTAATACAATTTGCTGTAAATAATGCTCATTTAGCCAGACAATCTCAAATAATTGTCTGTGTTAATAAACCTAGCTGAAATACACGTCACTGGCGTCTTAAACAAGTTGAGTGCCTAAAGTCGTAAATCATTTTAACGACGCGACGTCGTAAAAATTTTATGGCACAGTGGACCGAAGAAGTATTAGCAATGTATTAAATGCAAAGTCTAATAATCTCGTTGAGACCGGTGTTACCGCCAGTGGTTTTACTCTGTGCGGCCAGCCGCCTGAGCCGCCGTTGCCGGCTCTTCAAAATTTTCTTATGTATAGTAACATACATAAAGTTATTTGAATTTATAATTATTTTTTCCAGCAATTTTAAACGCTTTATTTTAATGCTAACTAATAAATTTATATCTACGTATTTTTTTTTAAATATTTCCAAACTAGCTTTCTAAGAACGTCACGAACTAACAGTTTACTGAAGTATGAAGTATACTTGTATAGTGAGCTTAGCAATTTTAGAAAATATATCTGACAACCTTGCTTTTTTCTACCTATTTTCAATTTAGAATGGAAATAGAGTACTTATAATATTAGGTACTATTAACTACTAGGTATATTTAACTTTATGGAAGTAACGTTATTAACATAGCAAGTATCAAAACACTAGATGTAATAGGTGATTCTAAGTCCTTCAACAAATCAGCTTGACTAACTATCAACAAAATAACTCAACGAAATTAATGAGTGTTTTTTTTTAATTTTCGAAAATAAGTAAAATTAACTATTCTTTTAAAATATAAATTCTTTAAATTTATATTCCACTAACCTTTGTATTTTGTATTCACATCAAATCGTCTTCAGCTTCAAAACCTTCTTGTAACTAAGCTAATATTCTTGTATGTAAGCTAATCTATATCAAAAAATTGTTATACCTATACCAGTGTTATACTATAAGAGACATGCCTATCTTAGAACTCCACTTACTCACTATGTAACTAAGTGAAAGTTAAATTTCTGCTTCTTTTCTTTAATTTGTCTTTATTTTCAAATGTAACTTTTTGAATAATATTTAATTAACATTATTTCAGTTTTTATATCTAACAGAGAAGTTTGTAATAAAATTCAAAACGTATTTTTTTATCAAATTTAAAATAATGGTGTATTAGTGTAATTTGTATTAATGTATTTTTATGATTTGCTATTTAAATTATTTTTATTAGCTGACTTTATTTTTATTAGCTGACCCAGCAGAAATTGTCCTGCCCTGTCCTTATGAATAACTTGACTACGGCGCTACTTATCGGATCTTAACCATAGCTATTAACCATATTATCTTTACAGTACAATAAATATAGTAGGAATTGGACCTCAATGGTCAAGTTGTTGAAAAGTTACATTCACACGATCATTAACAAACACACACACGATTTTTATATAGATACCTATATACCATATATATAATATATAATAATAACGTTTTTTTTTTATTCTTCAACATATTCTATTTTTCTCTTGTCATTTTAGCTAATTATTATATTTCTGTATATTATTATATTCTCTGATTGTTACTCATTTCCACCCCACTATGGATGTGAAATGAATTTTTAATTTGTGGGTTCCCACTAGGTTTAATGCTCATTGTCTGAAGTTCACATGCTCACTGTTTTTAATATTTTGGTTGTTCAGGATCGATATTGAGAGAATCTTCCTCTTCTTCTATCATTTCGGTAGTGAAGAATTGATTGATGGCAGTAGTTTCCTCATCGTCATAATTAGAGTCTAATGAAGTTTTTACAACGTTTAAAAGGACATATAATAGAGTTTTATCCCAGTGTCCTATATCTGCATGCTCAACATTTCTATTCGTACATTTGCGCGATATGAATTTTAATAGTACTTCAGGAACGGGATCCTTTACAGTTGTTGTTGAGGTAAGGCCACTTCACTTTTTTCAATCCTCATTTTTGTGCATTTTTCGATTTATCGTGCCATGATTGAAGTTGTTGCATTTATTTTTTGTCACGGATCTCGCAAAATGTTGATATCATGCGAATGTCGGAAACTGAAATTAAAGTGCTCTATCATACATATATGTGATTTCTATAATGGAGGCTCATAAACGTTCCAGAAACTTCATTAAATTCTGATGCTGACACTGTTAACGATGAGTGTACTACTTTCATCAATCAGTTCTTTATTTAATACAACTTAATAATGCCACAGTAGATTGAGGAGGGAGAAGATGGTTCTCAACATATCAATACCGAACAACCCCAATAAACACACATACGTTAAAAAAACGTTTTTAATGTCCAAACACCATTTGAAAAATGCGGGTCATTACTTAAAATGCACAAAAAAATCAACTTAAAAATGTCGCGGTTTTTAACGTTTAACGTAACGAAAATAAAAACGTTTAAAGTAAGTGAACTCACGACGTTCATTTTACATCTTAATAATCTTAAATATATACGTTTCTAAATAATCTTTTAATAACGTTAAATATTAAGGGAAATTAAACGTATTGGTAACCGTTTAATAAATGTGTTTTACAACGTTGTTTTAAAGGGTTATGTACAACCGTTAAAATTTTAACCTACCAATTTATACTGCTGTCGCAGTTACACGTAAATTAAACAGAAGAGAATTAAGCGAAAAATATATATTCAAGTATATAAACATAATACAATTAGTAATAATATATATACATATACATGTCTGGGAACTGAAACCAAACATCTTGAAATCAAAAACATAAGAAATTTAAATTCTATTATTGCCGTTCTATGGTGTTTCTTGACGTCATTTGGTTTAAGTATTCTGGTGGCCGAATGTTTCAGCCGTTCATTTACACTCCCAGCATTTGCAGGTCGTTATTTTTGTTTGTCGGGAAATTAAGATTAACGTCCTCTGAAAAAAAGTTTGAAATAAAACATTGACACGACTATTTACCTAATATGTATCTTATTACCACAATAGATATTGTAGAAGTATTACCATTGTAACATAATTGTTTAAACTGTCAGCCATACGGATTAATAACTGATCAAGAATACCTAAATAAAACATTTCGTCATTAGTTAGATGAAAAATACGACTTATTCTATACTATCACTAGATGAACGATCACTGGTCAATTCTACACCAGTATCAAAATACAGTTTTTTTCTCGTATTCTAAATTAAGGTCAGAATAATTATGTATCTGTGGAAGTTGATAGTTTTGTTGATACATATTAGAACAAAAGGTTACATGATAAAACATGCAAGGGGAGTTCAGTTTGGTGCGGGGCTCACTCTTTGAAAAATTCTCATTATCTGAAAAACAGTTTCATAAAAAAATTATTTTTCATTGTTTTTTTCAATTGGTAAATAATCAATTTCAGTGATAAACAATATTATTTAATAATATTTTTTATCATTAAAACTTCATTCTTCATTTACTTATAAAGTATTTTCCAATAACAAAAGTAGGATTAATGTTCTTTTAAAACACGTGTTATATATACCTACCAATAATTCACGTATCTCTTATATTTTACAAAGACGTTTATTTTACAACCAAATAGAGTACCTACCTACCAATCAAAGTCAACATTGTATTAACGTTTGACAGAACAGTTGTATAATTTACTTTGAACGTTATTTTAATGTTTTCAAAGAGACTGTTTAGATTTTTCGTTTAAAAATCATATATTTTTAACGTTTTAATTAACCGTTATTTTCTCAACGAAATATAAACGGTTGTTATTTTATCGTATCGAAACGTATCACGTTTTTTTAACCAATGACACGTTAAAGTTACGTTTCTATAACGTACATGTGTTTACTGGGACCAGCTCATCTAAAAGATTAACAACAGTAAACTCGTTAACTTCAGACAGTATGCGGTGTGGATAAGGCCTACTGGGGAAACCACATTAAAAAACGCGGCTTCTACTTTACCTCCATGGTTGTGTGAAAACAAGTGAAAAACAAAGAAATATAATAATTAACTGGAATTTAAAGAGAAAAATAGAATATTTTGGTAAATTTAAAAAATACTCCTCTTTACCCTCTTGAATCCCGGAAACTATTTACCTGAGTAAAAATAGTTGTACACGAAGATAATTTTAGAAAATTTTATAGCCTACGTTTTTAAAAATAACTATTTTTCACGGAACTTTTCGAAAACAAGTTATTCGCAAAAAAAAAAGTGATTTTTGCTACATTTTACCAATATGGCGGCTCGAGCAGCAACGCCTCAAGAATGAAAACTCAGGATATTAATTACTACATCAAACTTAAGAGCTGTGCAAATGGTTAACTTTCTTGGACCTTTGGCAAGCTAAAATCTACCAAATGCCTGGATTATCTGTTCTGCCAAAACAAACATCTTTTTCATATGTCAAATGATTTTAGGAGTTTTCAAGGTAACACAATTAAAAAAGGACTTTTAGACATGGATCCTGACAAGACTTAAAACATTTAAATACTGTTTTACACATACCAATTTATTGTACAATAAATTGACCGATTTTAGATATTTTTACCTAACTTTGCAATATTTGTAACAATTTATTGGCCAATTTCAAGACTGCCAACTTTCAATGACCAAAACCTAAGAGTTATCATATGTTTGTCCCTAAAGAAATCGCCTGTCTTATTACGAGGTTGGTATAATGAAATAAATCGTTTGTTTAGAATTACACAGTTGTAAGACATTTTTATGAAAAATGAGTTCTTTGTTATAACAATGTTGTATGTGTCTCCTGCTATCCCTTAGTAAATTTACAAAAGGCTATGTGCACCTTTAGACAGTTAGGTAACCATACTTACATAGTTGGATGTTTTTTTTTTTTTTTTTTTTGGTTTACGGCGTCGACTTCTAAGGTCATTTAGCCGTTTTACTAAGGTATAGTTATTTAGATTTAGTTGAAAAGTGTGTTCATGGAACACGAGTTAAGTATGTACATGTTGGTAATCATACTCTTGGCTTTATATTTTGTTGTACATATCTGTTTGTTTTAGGAATTCTATTACTTTTCTCATCATATTTACATCGTTTGAAAGGATCCTCTCTAGGCTATCTCCCCATCCAATGAATTGCCGGTGCTGAGTATACGACGGGCAATCAACAAGTATATGTTCAACTGTGAGAACAACATTACACCTGAGACAGCGTGTAGGTCTGCTTTTACCTAGTAGATGTAATGATGTTAGGTGAGTGTGTGTCATTCTCAAACGTGTTATCACTGTTTGCTCGCGTCGCCTAAGTTGAATTAGGGTCTTTCCATTTTAAAACGTTAGGATGTATTTTTATATGCTGTGTCAGTCTCCTCCCATTTGTTTTGCCATTTGGATAGATATATATGTTTAGCCGTTAACGTAACATCCTTTTCTCTTACAGGGATTCCTTGACAGACCTCATTTTGGTCTGCTGCTGTGCGAGCTGCGTCATCTGCTTTCTCGTTTCCTAAAATACCTATGTGGCTTGGCGTGAATATAAAGGTTACTTTTTTGTTTGTATGTTTTGATGATTGAAGAAGGTTAAGTATCATTTGGGGCATAGGTTCTATATTGAAAATATTTTCAAAAGATTTCAGGGAACTCAAAGAGTCAGTGCATATAACAAATGAGTGTTTCCCAGATAACTCACAAAAGCGCAGTGCCTGCCAAATCGCATACATTTCGGCGGTATATATACTTGCTGAAGTAGGTAGAGTCCAAGAATGTGTTTCGTTGTTGACAGCGAAAGCACAACCTACCCCATTATCTGTTTTAGACCCATCGGTATATATTATCTCTGCTTCTGTATATTGGTCCAGTGTGTTAAAAAATGTTGTTTTTAATAAGGCTATGTTTGTATCTTGTTTACGAGAAAGGAGCGCGGTCCAAGTGGCATTCAGGGCGGGGAAAAGTGCCACGGCGGATCCTCGGACACATTTTTTGGGTATATGTCCGGAGTTAATATTTCGCGATTTAGTCGGACTGTTAAGGGTCTAGTGATGGTGGGCCTGGATTCATAGATTTCGCTATGCGGGTTAAAGAGGATGTTATAATTAGGGTGGTGTGGCTGGGCTTTTATGTTCACGGCATAGTTTACCATAAGGCGTTCTCTTCTTAGTTGTAAAGGTGGTATGCCGGCTTCGACTTCTAATGCCGCAATTGGACTCGTCCGAAAAGCTCCTGTCGCCAATCGAAGACCTGTGTTTTGTATGGTGTCAAGGAGCTTAAGTTGCGAATTACGAGCAGAAGAGTAGACAATGGAGCCGAAATCGATTTTTGACAGGACTAATGACTTATAGAGGGTAAGTAGAATTTCTTTGTCTGCTCCCCATCTGATGCTAGACATGCATCTTATTATATTTAATGACTTTTTACACCGTGCTATTAAGTCATAAATATGTGGTTTCAGGTAAGTTTTTTGTCAAAAATGAGTCCCAGAAATCTTAAGGTGTTTACATTTTCTATGATAGTATTATTTATTGTAAGTTCTGGTTCATTATGTTGGGACCTTAATCTGCAGAAGTGAATCATTTTTGTTTTTGATTCAGAGAATCGGAAACCATTTTGTTGTGCTTTGTTACTTATTTCATTAATGGCACTTTGTAGATCTCTTTGAATATTATCGATACAGGGAGCTGAATGAAAAATAAGTAAATCATCGACGTATAGACATTTTTTGATAGGGTTGTCGATTACAGTTACAAGGTCATTAATTACAATAGAGAACAGTGTAACGCTGAGAATAGAGCCTTGAGGGACTCCATTCTCTAAGATGTAAGCATCTGATGTGAAGTTTCCCACCATCACTCGGAACGTTCTGTCTCTTAGGAAGCTCGATATGAAAATAGGAAGTTGACCACGTATACCCCATTCGTGCAGCTTCTTTAGTATGCCGTATCTCCATGTAAGGTCATACGCTTTTTCTAGGTCGAAAGAGACAGCTACGGCGTGACACCTGTTAGAAAAACTATTTTGTATATAATTTTCTAAGAAGACTAGATGATCTTGTGGTGATCTGTGTTTTCGGAAACCCATTTGGCAGTTGGCAAGCAAATTATTTTTTCTCTAAATACCAGGTCAGTCTCAAATTTATCATTTTTTTCCATCACCTTGCTGAGGCAGCATGTGAGGGAGATTGGTCGGTAACTGGATGGGTCTTTAGGGTCCTTACCTGGTTTGAGGATAGGGATTATTATTGCTTGTCTCCATTTGTCTGGGTAGATTCCTTCAATCCAAATTTTATTAAAGAGTTGAAGGAGTTTCTCTTTTCAGGTTGGGGCATATTTATGATGAAGTCGTATGGGATTGAGTCATGTCCTGGGGATGATTTTTTTACTGAAGAGAGGGCGTTTTCCATTTCTTCTATGGTGAGGGGAGAATTATATACTGATGTATTATTTTCAGAGAAGTCCAAAGGAATCTCCAGGTTGCGTCTTGATTGCATAAAAGTTAAATCATAGTTATCATCGCTACTAATTTCTTGGAAGTGGCGGCCTAATACATCTGGAATTTCGTTCGGTTCTCGTATAATCTGTCCATTTTCAACAAGTACTGGAGAGGTTTCAGACAAATTATTCCCGCAGATTTTCTTCAACTTTTTCCATACATCAGAGTTGGACGTTTGTGATGTAATGGAGGATACGTACTCTCTCCACGAATTACGTTTGCTTGTTATTATAATTCTACGTGCGCGGGCTCTGCTTTGTTTAAAAAGTATCATATTTTCTCTTGTTGGACATCTTTTAAAAGTATTCAGTGTTCGTTTCTTCTCTTTTACAGCTTCACGTATTTCAGCATTCCACCAAGGAACATGCTTTCTAGGACGGTGACCTTCAGACATGGGAATACATTCACTGGCTGTATCTATGATAGTATTGGAGATTTGATTGACCAAAAAGTTTACATCGCCATTGGGTGGGGGAAGATGTATATTTTCTGCATAAGAAAACCAGTTCGCTTGGTGTAAACGCCATCTCTTACTATTATTGGTTGTTGGATTTAATTCGGAGGTTATCTCAATAAGAATTGGGTGGTGGTCACTGTATAGGACGTCTCTCATGACGCTCCACGAAAGGCGTGTTGCCATCTGAGGGGAGCACAGGGTTAGATCAATGGCAGAAAAGTTGTTCGACCTACTGTTTAAATAGGTACCATCACCTGTATTGAGTAGGACGACGTCGATCTCTTCTATAAGTGTTTCTATCATTCTACCCCTAGCATCAGTGTGACCAGAACCCCAAAGGACGTTATGGGCGTTGAAGTCCCCATTTATAATAAAAGGAGTGGGTAGTTGAGAAGAGATATTTAAGAGATCGTCAATACTCCAATTGAAATCAGGTAGGTATATGTTGCAAAGCGTCATTTTATATGGGAATTCGATTTGTATGGCAATTACCTGAAGATCTGATTGGATAGGAACTTCCTGATAAGGGATGCTATTTTTAATGAAAATTGCGACACCTCCTCTGGCTCTCAATCGTGGGATAACATCTTTCCGAACACTGTTATAGCCTCTCAGGTTAAAAATTTCATCTGGTTTTAGATGCGTTTCTTGCAGGCATATTGCAAAGGAGGATTTCTCCAGCATCAAACTTTTTAGTTCCGGGTAATGAGTCTTGCAACCATTGCAGTTCCATTGTAGAACGTTTGAAGCCATTGTTGATATATAAGTTTTGGAGCTTAAATTTAGATAGCTGGATTAGAAATATATATATAATTAGATAGACTAATGGTGATGGGCTAATTAGGTAGATAAATGGATGTATAATTAGATAGACTAATACGTAACTAACAGATAAATAATTAAATAAATAAATAACAGAAAAAGGTAAGTTATAAGACATATATAAAGTAGGAAGACAAGACATTTAAATAAAAAGATAAAAAGTACATATATAAGAAGTATGTATATGAAGGTATCACAGAATGTTGTCACAGAAATATCACAGTATTAATCTGTCGTAGGTTTACGAGATTTGCCTTTCGGCCATCCCTGTTTTCTTTTTTTTTTTTTTTCGGTCAGCTACAACGGAGCTGAGGGATGTTTCATCTCCTGATGATAAGGAGACTTGGTCGGGTGAGTTAGTTCTTTTCCTTTTTTCCGGCGCTGTAATTGGTGCCACCATCTTGCTGAACGACTCTTGTTTGATTAGTGGCGTTATGGCCGTCATTAGTTTAGGTATTAGTTGCTCCACGAGGGGAGCAAAATCCAAGGTAGGTGAGTTTATTGCAGCTCGAGCATATGACATATTTGTTACTGGTGTTTGAATTATGATTTTCTTTTTTGCTTCGTTATAGGTGAGGTTTTCCTTTGTTTTAATTTCTTGAATTGCAGCTTCCTGTTTGTAGACAGGACAGTTCCGAGATCTAGCAGAGTGCGTGCCATTACAGTTTACACATATTACGGGGTCCTCACAAGGGCTACCTTCGTGGAGAGGTTTTCCACACACGCAAATTTGTGGTTGGTTACACCGAGCGGAAGTGTATCCGAACTTTTGACATTTGAAGCATCGCATTGGTGGAGGAACATATAGTCTCACCTGTAGAGAATAGAAAGCTGCTTTCACTCGTTTTGGGATTATGGGAGTATTGAAAGTAAGAATGTGGTTCGGCGAGTCCACAAGATTTCCCTCTCCTGACTTTGATGCGTCTGATTGCGATAACACCTTGGCCCTTCATTTCCTCAAGAATTTCCTCAGTAGTACAATTTAAAAGATCAGGGCAGTATATAACTCCTCGAGATGTATTAAAAATTGGGTGAGGAATGACATTTACCCGAAATTCTCCCAAAGACTTCACTTCAAGGAAGCGCTTGGCTTGTGCGGCGGATACAGTTTCAACCAAAAGACCATCTCTTATTTTACGGATATTTCTCGTACTACCGATGACACTATATATGTTTCTCTCTATGATAAATGGATTTACTTTTGAGAAGTCTCCTTCATCCTTTTCACAGCCAGAAACCGGGGAGGGACCCCGTCTCCTGGCTTGTGTTTATGGTGGGAGTTATTTGGAGTGGACCCCCATCCACATCCCTGTTTTGAGAGGAGGACGCCTCTGACTTTTTTGAGGATATGTTTTTAATCATGTTCCCACGAGTAGGCTCTGAACTAGACGTCGACTGTAGCAGAGCAGGCTTACCACAGAAAGGCTGTTTTACAACCGGAGGGCGCCAGGTATCCGGAGGAAGCCGTTTGCGACTCACTAACGCAGAGCCATCCATCCCTCGGCACGGCAAACACCTTAGATTTCGGATTTGTTTTAAAGGTTTACTCCCCGAGATCCGACGTGTTCTGCTTAAACAGGGCTACCTCTAGTCGGATGTGGTTCGTCACCACGCACGTCGGTCTTACTGATGAAGAGGCTATATATTCGCTTCCCACCAGTCTGGCAGTCCTCTTTCCAATACAAAAGCATACATTTCGCCTTTGCCGCTACTAAGCGTAGAAAAAGGCCTCCTCAGCCCCCATAGTTGGATGTTGTTTAACGCCTCTTCTATATATGATTACATAGTGGTATGTGGCACATACAACTTTTTAATCCTACTCTTGAGATTTGAACTTATATCTTCTAGAAAATAGTTGTATGCGTGTTTACGATATTAATAGCACGTGCCGAGAAGTTTTCTCCGACTGTGTAATATTGGTGTAAGTGGAAATGTTGTAATGAGACTTGCAAATTATACCAAGAAATTGTTATTACAAATTATATTACGACAATCGGTTCAATAGCGTAAACTTCAGATTGCATTGGATAAATTAGGTATTCAAAGCTTAGGGACGGTAAGAATCAATCGAATGTCAGGATGTTCTTTTTCCACAGAAAGGAAATGAAAAAAAAGGAAGGGATATTTTGAGAAACTAACCACTACGGCAAATGGAACTGAACTAACTGCTGTCAAATGGCATGATAATAAGGTAGTGCATTTGCTTAGCTCTTTTGTCGGTGCGTACCCTACGAAGCTACTCAAGAAATGGGATATGAAGTCCAAATCTAGAATAGAGATCCCATGCCCGAATGCAATTTCTCAATATAATCGATTTATGGGTAGTGTAGACCTAACTGATTCTTTGCTAGCTTTATACAGAACTTGCATACGAAGCAAAAATGGTCCCTAAAAATGTTCTTCCAATTACTAGATTTATGTGTAGTAAACAGCTGGCTTTTGTACAGAAGAGACTGTAATATGTTGGGAATAGATAAAAAATCTGCAGTTTACTAAAATATAAAATAGATAGAACTACGACATTATGTTCTTATGGTAATCAAAGAAAAGGGGAAGACCAAGTAGTGCCACAATTGATATTGAGTAACAACTTCAGTCAAAAAAGGAAACAGGAAAAGTAGCTGTGCCGCCCTCAATAAATATTTCCAGGGATGAAACTGGTCATTGGCCAGTTTCATTTTTTTAGGCTATACAGGGTTAACAAGTCTGAGCATTTTTCGCCATTGTCACTACTAAGACTTCTGTTAAAAGTGAATGTAAAACCGTATTTTATCATTCAGATGAAAGCTGAAAATTTCAAAGATTTGAAGGCATGTAGCACATCTTTAGATTGCAAAAAATTCCATTTTCTAAAGTAACAAGTTTAAGATTTTCACAAACATTTTTCGAATTGGAATACAAACCTCTCGTATGCAAGAAAATTGGATGACAGTCTTTCTTCTAAGGACCCCAAATATCACAAGATTGGCAGCAGAAGCGACAATACCTACTCCAAGTCTGGTGACATAAAAAAATACATAGCTGCAGAAAAGATTTCAGCTGTTAAATGTATGATGGAACATATGCCAGATGATGACTGTCAATATTACAAAACAATTATGAAATTGCAACTTAGGTAGTTTTGTTATTTCTTTCTCTTTATTTCAGTTAGCAGAAAATGTTGTATGTGGAGTAAAAATATTTTTAGTTTGATATGTAGTAAAACATAGTTGTATGTTTATATACATTTTTGTGAAAAAGACCTTTAAACATGCATTTTTTCACCCTCATAATCTGGAAATGACACTATGATGATATACACAATTTAAAAATATTAAGATCATATTTCAGTTTTTACCCAGCCACACCTAAATTTTTAAACCTCTCCCCTGAAAAATTTATTATAGTACACATACAACTGTATAATTCTAAGCAAACGAAATGTAAAAAGTTAATAAATATCCCTAAAATTAGTCAAGAAATTAGAGCAAGTTTTAATTCAACAATTTATTGTGGGCAATGAATTAGCGCAATTTTTGCTTTACACGTATTCAAATAAATTGAAGGTCAACTTTTACAATTTATTGTGAGAAAAATTGGTGTGTGTAAAACATTCGTAAACTTGACATTATCTGGATGATAAAAAAAGGAATAAATATATGAGTAAATTGTGATTTCTTAGGTATCATCGTTGGTTTTTTTTTGTCATTAATAATGATAAAACAATTCAGATCAACAGTACATGACCACAAATCATGATCAACAGCTTTTCATTAGTTTGTGAGATGACATTTTTTAGAAACCTCACGATATAATGTTTTTGTATTGTTTTCACAAAATTGCAACTGAAGTAATTGCTTTTAACTGATTAGATATATTTTCTCATGAAATAAATCCCGGGAAAGTCATTTAGTAAGCGGTGTAAAATGATCCATCATAAGCTTTTTAAGAGCAAATTATGGGATGACAGGTTTGAACGCTGTGCATTAGCCTTTAACCGCATTATAAGTAACTTACAGCGTCCTACTTTGATAAATGCAAGTCTGAGGACCAATACAGTCTTGAGCGTTTTCTTAGTGTGTTCATAAGTTCAAAATTCTGTACTTGCACTATCTGTATGTATTTAGTATGCAAGGATGAATCACACATTTAATTGGCTCAATTCAGTTGATACACCTGATCTTCCGAATGTATGTATCAGATGAATTTTACTTCAGTACCTACGTAAAATAATTAACCATAGGCGGTGAATTTATCTTTTTCATTTCCACTTGATAAATAATAAATTACGGAACAGAATTTACTTTATCGGTCAATATATACTATATAAATATAAACTATATATTTTTTTTTTTATTTTCCGTTTTCGTCAAACTGTGTGTCCTTCAGAATAAATAAAATTTATCACTATTTAAGTATGAGTTTAATAATTATGCTGCAGTTTATTGCTGAACCGTTTGCTGTTGTTAACATCAGCAGGTATAAACATCACAGTAATGACACAGTTACAGGAATTCTTGAATAGCTTGCTGAGGTATTCACAGGTTGGCGTTTATTGTCAAGTATCAATTATTGTGTAAACGGTGAGAGCGTTTGGCTTACAAAAAAAATCTCATGTAGGGGAGATACAATCCAAAATAGATTACCGCTCTTTCCAAGTTACTATACGGCATTTTGTGAGCTATACAGTATGTCCACTTTTTGTATGGGATTGCATTGATAACTTCTCACCCGCGTGAGAGGTTGAGGGAAAGTTGCGCATTTTAGGGTTCATAGTGATGTATGTAGATTTCCAAATTTTTAGCAGTTTATGAAAAATCCTAAGAAACAGACAAAAACTATTTAAGAAATTTGTAATTAACTCGCAAACGGTAGAATCTAAATAGCATCTTAAATCAAAAGAAGTCAAAACATGCCATTATAAATTCAAAACTTAAGGCCACATATGGTTAAACCGAAAGTGATTAAAAAATAACGAAAACATACCTAAATAAGTACAGATTTATGTACGTCTTTGTATATCCAATTCATTACTTTTATTATTTCATCTCTGAAAAAAAAGGCGGGTGAGTCACTTTCGAGAATCACCCGGTATACAGACATTAGGAACATCACTGCTGGGAAATACATAATTATCCTTTTTTACAATTTTTGAATGATTCTCTTATATTTTATTTTAGTTACCACCGTATCCCCTGGGGAGAGAGGAGGGCGAAAAAAGAGCACCCCCTGAACCCCCTAAAGCCCCCACCGTATTTAGCTAAAAACCTTTATAGTTATAGACTCTATTCTATTATGGTGTACACGTGTCTCAAATTTGAAGTGCATATGTTGCATAATTTGCGAATTACCAATAGTCAAGGAAAAAATTTATTACCCCCATTTAACCCCT
This sequence comes from Aromia moschata, assembly GCA_029963805.1. NCBI lineage: Eukaryota > Metazoa > Arthropoda > Insecta > Coleoptera > Cerambycidae > Aromia > Aromia moschata. The sequence continues at coordinate 533,383 of JAPWTK010000057.1, read as the reverse complement.
AACCCCTCAACCGATATTAAGCACAAAATCGAATCAGTTCCATATCTCGTCATGGTACATAAGTGTAAATCTGTGTTCTCAAAAAAAATTAATTTCTTAACGCGTTCTCGATTTACCGTGTACACAAAAAGGGTTAACAGACCGACAGACAGATTTTTTTCGCTTAAACCTAAAATCTCGACGTTTCAAAACATCTTCGGTCCGTTTGGCCAATCATTTTGTTTAAAAAGTTTCGATGACACAGTATGCTTCCACTCCACTACGTGAATGTGGAAGTAAAACAATATTTATTTATTCGAAATCATGTATTGTTTTATCAAAACACATTTATTAAAGTTTCCTCTTCCGTAAATGTTTCGAAAACTGAGACAATTCTTTTGAAACGATTAGTAGGTACGTTTCAAACTTTATCATGATGTCATTGTTTTATATCTATTAATTTAGTTACGCTTTTTATTGGCAGCCTCGAAAAGATCGTTTATACAGTTACAACGTTCGTTCTCGATGAGCGAGGTTAAATTAGGGGTAAAATATCTTCTTATCACAGTGCCGTATAGATGAAAGTACCCTGATATTTAGTTAATGGCTACATTTCGCATCCCAGCTCGGCTCCCGTCGTGTAATAATATTTTTGCACCAATTCTTTCAGTGACTCAACAGTGCCGCAAAACTGCTCGTTTTAGTTTTTATATCCGTCTACCGTCCTTCGGCATCATTATAGCGGTGTGCAGACAAGTAAATTACAGGGTGAGTCTATGAAGTGTCACCCCTCCTTTATCTCGGAAACGGGGAATGAGAAAAAAATTTTCAGAGAATAAATTAGACTTAATAACACTACAAAAAGATTGCATAACAAAACATAATTTGTTACTGTTCATGTGACGTCATAGCAGCAACTCTCGTATTTTAAATTGTAATCGAATTTCTTAATAATAACAAAATAAAATAAACGATTATAAACTTTATTTTTCAATTAAAATTTCACCGACAGTAATTCTTAAGGACTCAGATGCCAGTGACGTCGTTGTTCTAAATAAAAATATTCCTTATATTGTTTCTCACTTTCAACCCCTAACGTCCTGAATATGCAGATATATAGCTTTGCATATTTGTATGTAAAAATCTCTGAGTTGCAATTTTCCCTTTTGTCGTTTTCAAATATTGAGTATTAAGGGGGTTATACCACCCAGGCGCACTGAAAAATGAATTCTTTTTTTTGGGATTTTTATTCGATACTTACATACAGGTATGTAATGGATTAAAATTAAATTTTCACACTTGATTCTATGGGCATTAATGTATACAAAAGTATTTTTTATTTTCATTAAAGTTACAAAATAGCGTCGTAGCTCCAGGTAATATAAAACAAGACTTACAAAATTTCTCTGGAGGAGGAAATCGGCTTACCCAGTAGCAGTCTTCGTGCACCACTTAGAAACAAAAAAAAAAGAACTTTTTTTCTACATATTCTACATCGACGAATAAATGTCGGTGTTTTGTCATAAACGACAGGTGTCAATTATATTGACACCTGTCGATACCTTATTTCGAAATTAATAATATCTCTCCTTACAGAAATCGAAAAAAAAAACATTTAGAGTTTAATTGAAATTTACTTGAGATGTAATTGACAGTATTGAAGTATTAACCAAATTGACAGCCATTCAGCAAAAATTACATGATTTCTTTTTACGACGAAACTATACTATATTTGTATTTAAATATAAAAAACCCCAAAAATGTTATTTGTCAAAAAATGAATTTCTATTGACAGCTTTTTTGACAGCTGTCAAGAGTCCAAACTCGTTTTTGACATCATATTCGGATTTAGCTGTATTGAAACACTTAATTAAGACTATTTTCCGAATTGAGAAATTGAAAAAAAAACTAAAAATTCGATTAAATTTCATTGACAGCTTAATTAACAGTTGTCATTTAGCGAAAAACACGTTACCAATTTTTTTACGACGAAACTTTACTTGATTTGTGTTAAAATATAAAAAAAATCCTTAAAATTTTAAATAATCAAAAAAATGAATTTTTATTGACCGCTTTTTTGACAGCTGCCATTAGTCAAAACCGGTTTTTGACATGATATTTGGATTCAGCGATATCGAAAATCTGCAGATACCACGTTTCACCTTGAACCGATGGAAATCAAGTACTCAACGCTTGGTTTAACCTACAAAATCGGAAAACCCATGTTAAATCCCATTTAAAATTCAACTTGCGTGGGGCACGGGTTATTATTTCTTTTTTCGACTTTTTTATTGTTTCATAATTATTTTCTAGGCCTCTACTTCCGATTTAGTGGGAGCACTCAAAAAATCGGGACTTTTCCAAAATAAGGACCACCCTAATATACACCCTCTGTAATTGAGTCGTACCACCAGTAAAAATATGCTAAAATCACTGGAGTTATTTCTAGGAAGCGATTAAAAGTGGAACAAGGTTGGGTGTGCTATACCGGGTGTACTGTAATTCCGCAGGTGTTGTCGGTCACTTATCGAGTGTTTCGAACAACCACTCTTGCAAAGAAAACCGATGGACATGGACATCTAGGTCGACAGACACCACTAAATAATTATAACGGCGGCAGGTCGTCTTTCGTATGTTTGTCGACTTACGAGATGTGTAAATTAAGTAATGAGACTGGCAACGTAGCACCCGATCTAGCAACACTACGGAGACGGGACTTGGAAGGGCGGTAGGTTAACATGTATGCGCCTTCAGTACAAGTTTGAACTTGTTAGAGTCATTGGTTTGTTCTTTGTGACTGTTTTTGTAAACCGTCTTTTTCTAGTGCGTTTTAAAAATGAGTGACATTAATTTTGAGCAAAGGTGTGTAAGTCATCAGAACGAAGAGAGTCGATTGAAGATGAACCACGCATGGAAGGTCTTCATCTTCAAGAACCGATGAAAATGTCGATAGAATACGGGATCTTGTGCGTTCAGAGAGTTGGTTGACGACAATAATGATCGGGGAAGAGTTAAATTTGAATCACACCTCTGTTCATCAGATTTTGTGTAACGAATTGGGGATAAGAAAAATCTGCGTAAAAATGCTTCCAATAAAAAACTGTTACAGGAACACCAGGAGAGAAAGGTTTCTTGATCTTTTGGAATCGATTGAAAATGCTTCCATTTTATGGAACGTGTCATCATTGGTGATGAGACTTGAGTGTTCGAGTACGATCCGGAAAGCAAGCGCCAAGACGTGTAATCTCCAAGACCCAAAAAAGCAAGAATGAGCAAGTCGAAGATCAAATTCATGCTGATTTCCTTTTTGATAGCCAGGAAATTGTCCACAAAGAGTTTGTGCCTCCAGGCCAAACAGTAAATCAACACTTTTACAAAGAGGTTCTTGAAAAACTTCGAAAAAATGATCATGCATGTGAGACCAAACATCAAGAACAACTGTATGTTGCATCACTACGATGCGCCTTGTCACACGGCCATTTCAGTAAACGAGTTTTTAGCCAGTAAAACTATTCCTGTGGCTCCTCAGCCTCCTTATTCGCCTGAATTGAGTCCTTGTGACTTTTTTCTCTTCCCAAGATTGAAAAATCCCTCAAGGGACGTCATTTTGGGACCATAGAAAACATTAAAACGGCTGTAACCGACCATCTGAGGGCTATTCCACTATATGATTTCCACCGCTGCTGGAGACGGTTCTTACAAGGGATGTAAGAACCGACAACCCCAAAAAAAACATCTTATATTTATTATAAGAGCATTGTAACCATTTTGCATCGGCAACCGTTATTCCTAAAGAATAGTGAACTGCTATGCGAGGTGTATAAATTAAGTAATGATACATAGAATTACAATTCAGTATAGCCTCCTTCTTCGGAAGACACACAGCGCTGGAGACGGTTCTTACAAGGGATGTAAGAACCGTTTCCAGCGCTGTGTGTCTTCCGAAGAAGGAGGCTATACTGAATTGTAATTCTATGTATCATTACTTAATTTATACACCTCGCATAGCAGTTCACCATTCTTTAGGAATAACGGTTGCCGATGCAAAATGGTTACAATGCTCTTATAATAAATATAAGATGTTTTTTTCGGGGTTGGTTGTCTGAGACTTCAAAGGAGGTGACCGACAGCTTCTGCGAACCCTATCACACACGGTACAACATACCCAACCCTTTTACATATTTTATTTTCTTCCTAGAAATAACTCTGGAAGAGTGATTTTTATGGTGGTGCGATTTCAATTGCAGACAGTGCATAAACAAAATATTTGCCAGTGAAAGCCTCTGACAAAATAGCCTACTAATAAACACGATTTTTTTCTTCAGCAAAGAACGTCATTTACGAGTAACTGATGCTTTAACGTTTGTCGGATGTGTTTTCAATTAAAATGAATTACCTACCCCCTCATCTGTAATAAAATCAAACAAGTATCGCATGCTATGTTATTCTTCGATTAGCATTTTATTTAATATGCTAACGTGTGTAATCGCTCAGGCTAAATAACCAGAGTGGTATTATACAATATGTATGATTTATACATTGTAATTTTTAAAGCGGAACAGGAAACGTTGCGTGAAATACGTCGTATGCTAATTATTACCCAATCCACCCTCTTTTAATAAACAATGAATTTTATAAAATAATTGTGAATTTTTAAATTTATTTTAAAGCTACGTAAAAATGTGAAACGTTGAAGTTATGCAAAGTTTTCCATGGAATATGAATTTTGCCTCGGGATTATTATACATTGTGATAATAAAAATATGTTCCTAAAAAACGGACTTTTGGAAAATCATTGAAGTCAAATTTTAGTGAGGATATTATTCAAGGGTAAGTATAAAAGAGACTTATGAAAGCGTCTGTTGTCACATCTGACTTCCAGTTTTGCAGGACGTTACGAGATATAATCCTCTGAACTATTTAACGATCAATATTTGAATATGACAAAAGGAGAAGTGAAACTCAGAGACATTTTGATATAGACATATAAAAAACTATATATGTGCAGATTCAAGAAGTGGAAAAGAATAAAGAAAATGCAAAATATATAGGGTGACTCAAGATGTTGATGAAGTAATAGTCACTTCCGTCGAAACGGATTTTATAACAGATACTCATATAAGATTTTTAACTATATTTTTAACAGAAAGTTTCATTTCACGTCTTGTATACTTTTTTAATAATATTAAAGAGTATTAAAATGCAACCTCAGTAATTATCCAAAAGTCAGTTGTTGAAAATATATTGAGAATATATAACACCCTGTATAATAGTCCCGAGGCCGGATTGAGACTTCAGCGTTTCAGTTTTCTTTTTAACTCAAAAATAACCCATTATATCGGCAGTCAGGCCTTAAATGAGACGAACACCCGTTACATGGTATATTCGACACAATTCTCACTCCTCTTTTCTCTGTCATTTTTAAAGTTACGAAAATATTTTTACGGGGGTACTTTATTTATTTTTAATTTCAGAATAATGTTGTAGTAATGACAAATAATCGAAAGAAATATTTTTTTTTAATGGAACACCCTGTTTTCATACTAAATTGTTGAGCCATGCAAAACATTTTCGACAGAATATATCACAAATGCAAATCTGTAAACTCTTGCTTGCTTGTGCACGAAAATTGCAGTTGATTGAAAGTGGCGCGTGGTAAGGATCAGTTTCCCGAGAGCTTGGATACATTTGTTACGAACCGAACCGAACGTAAAATGTCGCACCTTATTTGTCGACTAGAATTTTTATTGGATGCATCTAAATAGATAAAATACTTTCGCATGAAATTAATTGCATGTGCAACATTACCCTGGTAAAAACTTTCACCTAAATTGCATCAGTGCATCAACGGTTGATATAATTCAAATTTGAGCCACGTATGCTTTTAACTTGGATTCCATGAAAAGAAACCGCTACTAATGTAATGCAAATTTATAGACAACTTTATAAATGGATCATTGAACTATTAGTAAATATTTAACGTCAAATTCATTTGGACCAGATCAATTAGACTCTGCATTAGCTAATATTAATACTGACTTGGAATCCATACACAAAGCAAAAGATGAACATTAATTAGCACCGAATGCAGCCCAAACTAAAGTTTTATTATTCGGCCCAAATAAACTGCACAAAGAGTTGAATGGTAAAATTTCACTTAATTTAAATAATGCTGAACTTAAAACAAGTACTGAGGGTAGAAACCTAGGGTTTTGGATGGATAACACCTTAAGATTTAGACTACATATTTCCAAACGTATTCAAAAAGCCTATAATTATATGAGATTATTATATCCTCATATAGATCACACCTTGACAAAAAAGTTAAGGCTAATCTCTGTGAAACACTTGTGCTGTCTCAGTTTAACTATTGTGCTCCTGTTTAGTTTTTTGTTTACTCACAAGATAGGTACAGAATACAAAAAGTTCAAAACTCATGCCTTCGTTTCATTTTTGGAATTAGAAAGAATGGGCGTATATCACATAAACTAAAAGATTTACAATGGCTTAATATACAAAACCGCTTTCTTCTTCAGACTTCAGCTTTATTTCATTCCTTGATATTAAATAAAAACCCAGCTATTTATACGACAAGATAGTATTTCGTTCAGATATACATGATGTAAATATAAGGAATAAAAATGACCTGGCTGCACCGGTGCACAAAACATGACAATTTGAAAGATCATTTACATTCAATATTTATAAAATCTATAATAATTTGGAAAATTCTGTTCGATGTTTGTCAGTTGGTACCTTTAAAAGGCATGTCCGTATAAATTTAATAGAACAACAAAACAATGAACTTTAAGCTAAAGCTCCTAGTCCTATTTCTTTTCTATTGCCACGTGCTATATATATATAATTTTTTTCTTTTTTTTTACTCATGTATTGGTAGCGTGCAACAAAACAAATTTAGGTTTACTGGGCAGTTAAGACATTATATCTACCTACGAATGTACTTTCATTTTGTTTACTTCTACGGAGTTAAATGGAAGAGCAGATTAGCAGTGTTTCACTGCTGTCTGAATTTCGCTTCGGGATTTTATTTTTGGCTTTTTCTATTTGCTTTGTGTTGTTTATAAATCGTGTAATGTATTTTTTTTTTGTGAAATAAAAAAAGACATAATAAATAAATAAATAATATATATACCGTATATATAATATATAATATAATAAATATACCGTGTTCATTATTCCTGACCAGTTGTCAAGTTGTGCAACAGGTATTAGATAATTAAATTTTATATTATATGTAGGTATGTATGTATGTGCCTATACAGGGTTGGCCCATGTTGAGGTATAGCAAATACTACCAGCTAATAAAAATTATATGCGGAACGAAAGGCTGTGTGGAATGGGTCACACATATGGTTGAACATGATTTGGGTATTTTGGCACAGGTTGTGCTTTACAGAAGGAGCATATGCGCAGAGACGATTTATCGTATAAAGATGTACACTGTCTTATATTGTATATCGGGTGACACAGGACCATTGCCTACTCCCGTTTTTTTTTATTTGTTGAAATTAAGGTGTCAAAATTTTCAACATCTTATTTACTTATATTTATAACAATCGGCAACTAAAAACTTTGACATACCGGGTGTTTGTAAAGATGGGGTACCTTCAATAACTTTTGAACAGAAAGAAATATAGACATGTTTCAGGTTTTCACTATTGCAGATGGCTTGATGTTTACAGTATTTTAGCGTTCTTCATGTTTATAGCCCACTAGATCTGGGAAATAAATAGGAACTTTCTAATTTTAAACGGGACAACGTGTATATTTTTGTTTAATTTATATTTACAAGTCGGTCTGAGTATAAAAGTATCAAAATAATTAATTTCTATTAGATATTTTATTTAAAAAATTTAATCTTAATTTTTAAACTCAAAACCCTCAAATCATGCCCTCGGAAAATATAATTTATGGTAAAGATTAATTATTCCTTTAAATTTTGTATAAATGAAAAGGGGAATTCCAAAGATTTTAAACACATAGTTAAATTATTTACACTCTTAATGGAATCGACTTTTAACATTTTTCTGATAACAGAGAATATTTTTAAAATTTCTTACTTCATCCACAGAACTCTAGATTAAAAAATAAAAAAAACTGATATTTTGGAAAAGAAAAACAAAATTAAAGTGAATTATACTGATGTCTTCTTTCTCAAAACGACTTGTAAATTAAAACTATATAAAAATATACAGGGTGCTCAATTTAAAAGTACAAATTTCTCAGATTCTCAGATGCTAACCGACTTCAAATTTCAAAACGTTTGTAACAGTGAAAATCCGAAACGCGTATCTTTTTCCATTCAATAGTTATTGAGTTTACCCTATCTTCGTAGACACCCTGTATAGACGCTATTGTTCAACATTTTTCGTTCGCTTTTTTCCATTTTCGCATGAAATACCCTATAGATTATTGCACATTTGAAATCTTCATAATTTTCTGGATTCAGTGATACTAAATATATGATGATAATATAATAAATAAAATATTCCTATTTCTCAGATATTCAGATGCTAAACGACTCCAAATTTATAAACATTTAAACAATGAAAACCCGAAACGCGAGCCGTTCAAATAATTGAGTGTACCCTATCTTCGTAGACAATCTCTATAGATGACATCTATACACCTTATATTTTTTTCGATTTTCACATGGAAAACCCTATAGAATATTCCAAATCAAATGGATCAGCTTTGTCATATATATGCTCTTTTAAAGCTTAACTGGAAGTATGTTTTACTAATAGTCATATTATAGAGACTGTGTCCGTTGAAGTTAACTAAGCCACGTCCTTTCTCGAAACTAGGCGTGTCCGTATCGTCGCATTACGTCACAGAAGAGACTATCCAATAAGACAACTACCAACACCAACTTACTATTTTACTATCTATTGACATCAGCTGACGCTGTCTGTATAATTTCTCCATTAAAATTGGTAGACATAATTTTGAACAAATGAACATTTTTGAAGCGAAATAGAGAACGCTATATATTATGTATTCATAAATAATTATATCAGAATTATTCGGCTGACAGAATAATTCAGCATAATATATGCATTAAAAAATATCAAGGCATTTGCAAATTGAGTGGAAACCTTCAAAACGTGCTGCGAGAAAAGCTCCCATCTATACGCATTTAGCTTTAGATATCAGAGAAACCACAGTTGATTTAAAACGACGTGGCAGGGATCCGTATCCCGGGTGTTCTACATTTGATACGAGAATATAATGCCGTTTATCGACTTGTGAGTTGTAGCTCTATGAATGGCGCCTGTTCCACAAAATATTTTAGATATAAATCGTTAGAAGATACTGAACGGGGAACCGTTTACAATATTTACTTATTTTTTATATGATACAAACTAATGCAGTGGAATCGATCCCGTATATCGTAAATTATTGTTCTTAGAACTGAAGTTTATATTATTAAGAAAATTATATTATTGTTATTGATATTGTATATTACGTATTTAAAAAAAATAACTTAATGATTATAAATCTAAACGAGTGACTAGTCCACTTTCGGCTTCCAAATATGTCCTTATTCTTCTTTTCACAGAATCGCAAACATTGGTGAGCACTTGGGGGGGGGGGGAGTTGTTAATCTCCTGAAATGTATTTGTATTCTAATCCATAAGTCTTCTAAATTTTCTTAATATTACTTAAGGGGTTTTGAAAACCGAGTTCGTAATGTAGTCAAAATGAGAAGTCGCACGACATGAGATCGCAGGACCGATTTGAAGAATTCTTCCAGAAAAATTAAAATTCAAGACTTATGTAAATTGGTGCACGGTCCTGCTGGCAGTAGCCTTGTCAAGTGCTTTTACATTTTTTTATTTCATACGGTATCGCACCGGATTGAAAGTCCCTTAAAAAAATCGGTCCAGGCAACCTTCTTTTCGATATGCCCTCTCACACCCCAATTTTCTGAGAATGCAGCGACTTACCTATAAAGAGATATAGGGTTTCAGAACTCCACGTACTCCTTTGTTGGAAATTAACATGACCAGAGAGGTAAAATCATACCTCGTCAGAAAAAAGGCGATTTTACTATTTTCAGACATTCTCATTTTTATGCAGATTACCCTCTAACCTCTCTGAAGATTGAATTCAGTGCATTGGTAACAACTCTTGGACTGAGCTTAGACGATAAGCGTTCATATGCATGATTCATTTCAGGATTGTATTGCAAGCCCCGTAGGATACATTTGACTAACTTCTTCAACTTGTTGTAGAGTGCAAACTTTACGTCTGCCACAGCCTTCCTTTCTACATTATTTTCACTTCCTTTTTCTCTAAACAAAGCCACAGATCTAACCAAAACTTGCCGAAACTCTCCAATTCGAAATTTTGTTTAGAAATTTTAAAAAGGCATCCCGTGTTGAATAAGCCAATTGGCCATCAACCTTTTTAAAGTTTCGATTATAAAAGTTTTTTTTTCCGTCGTGATTACCATATTTACTTTTCTTCATAATAAATAATTCATAAGTTGACAGTTCTAAGAGTATTAATTTAAAATTCCACGGCATATTTTGAGGACATTTTTTTATTTTACGATACTTTCATCGATTTAAAACATGTATGGAAACTATCTATATAATGTTTTCCCGGAAAATGCACAGGTGAAATGTAATAAAACATCTTATATCTCTTTATTATTGGAGATGTGTTCACTTGATTTATAACTTTGTGTGTCAATGTATTTGAGATATATACCGGGTGTCTACGAAGATAGAGTACACTCAATAATGTTTGAGTCGGGAGATATGCGATGCAGTCGTTTTAGCATTTTTCACATAGCAAACTAGATCTTAGAAATAAACTGTAACTTTGAATTTTTAATTGGGACACGCTGTATATTTTCTGTAATTGTATTTTACAGGTCGTTCTGAGTAAAAGGGCATCAAAATATATTTCTGGATCTGATTTTTAATTTTATTAAACTTTCCATTGTTGCATATCAAAATCGATTAAGTACACAGACCGACAAAATTTAAAATCAGACACTAGACTATATTTTTCTGAAAGTTTTTTACACGTTGAATTCGAATCTGACCTCATAATTGCTCCATAGCGTAAGATTTTTAATATATCCTACACCACTAGGCAATATTTCTTCACAAAAGTTGTTATGGTGTTTAAAAGTACTACTCTTCCCATTCAAAATCCCCTTAGTACCCTTTAAAGAATAGTGATCCTATTCGAGTAATAGATTTTTGAAATTCTGTGCTCTTATTTATATTGGAATAGCGTACTAAAAATGTTCGGTTCGAAACTCTAACATTTTTAAAATTCTATCCGCCATATTTAGTCCACCATTTTGAATTTTGTAATTCAGGGTTTATTCTATTTTAAATTATTTTATATTTGTTTTAAATTCGGGTAGGTATTTTAAATTCGTGATGAGCGACTGAAAACTCGCAAAGCCAATGGGAAATTATGTGTAATTTGATTCTCCTCTCTTTTTTAAGTTCTCACCTGATGATACTCAACTCGGAATATCGACAAATACGTCAATCTAATGAAATTCAACAGCCGATTTCTCGAAGAGGAATAGAGATATTAAGACTATTCAAACGGGATTAGAATACAGTATATGTTGAATAGTACTACTTTCTAAGAAAAATTACTTCATAGTGTAACATAACCCCAAATACACCAAAATGGTTTCTGATTGAATAGAAGATCAATTAAATTTTATAAACCTGGGAGTCTTTCAAATAGTGGTTCAAAAATGGGTCTACAAATTGCTCGAGTCGAATATACTGACGAGCAGTTTATTATAGGTTTGTTCCAACAACTTTAAAAATTGTTCATTGTATGTTCACGGATATGTGCAATGAATAAAACGCGTTTCAATGGAGAAAGAACCATTTATCAGATGATAATTTTTTCGTTCCAACCAAACTTACAATCGTTCGAGAATCGACTCTTGACGATCATTTCGGTGCAAGGTCAAAAACAGAAACCGTTAGTACTGACCTACGAAATGTTCACTGTCGATATAAGGCAGTTTAATAAACCATTGGTTTTTTCCTTTTTTTAAGTAGTAAAAATTAGTGATGATGGCAATGATAAATCCGATATTATTGTTCCTATTATTATTACTACAATGACTTTATCTTTACTATTCATAGAAACAACGAAACAACAAATAGAATAACAATGTACAACATTCGACAAAGTTGGAAACAGAAACAACAGTTGTTTACTGATACAGAAAATCGTCCGCAAAACCGTCTGCAAAAAACTGCAATAACTTTTTGCATGAAAAAAAAAAAAGAATCTTGCAGAAGTGATACACGCACAAAAAACTCTATCCATGTACAAGATCAACGTAGTTTTAATTAATCCACTTGTATCTCACCAGCAACTAAAATGTAACTCAGCTCAGGATCACAAGATTAATTGGCGCTACAAATACCTACATAAATATGTCATGATAAGATCCCGGATGATAACAACTGATACGTACTTTACCAGGGGCGACTCTAGGATACCACTATCAGCAACTCTACGAAATGTTAAACAGGTCTTACCTTATATATGTGACGGTAATTGTTGTAGCCCAATTAATCGGTAACGGAACCATAGTCACAAGACACAGAACTTTTATACACACGGTAGCCGACACTATAACGCGTCCGTACTGCCACTTAAATTCCCTTAAATTCCCATAAATTACACAGGCTTTTTTTTGGTGCAGCTCTGTTTGTATCTATGGTCGGTAAGGTGGGTAGTATGAACTATATTGTCGTTAGTTAATGTCAGCTGACAGCTCTGGTTTACCTACTACTCTCATTTTAATTCTTTTTCCGGTCTTATTTTAAAACAGTCAATTTTGCAATAATTCCTATAAAATTTATCTTATTATTTTATTATGGCAAGTAAGTTGAGAGGTTGTGTGAACGATCCTGATATGTTTTGGTACATTTGTGTTGAATACATATTGAAAGATCAGCGAAAATTGATTACTTACACTGTAATACGCTTGTATCTTGCTTACTTCGGTATTGAAATTCGCAACCAAGATAAAGTGTGGGTGCCTCATAGTGTTTGTAAAATGTGCATTGAACATTTGCGGCAATGGGAAAAAGGAACGCGAAAATCTTTGAAGTTTGGAGTACCAATGATTTGGTGAGAACAAAAAAATCATCATGACAACTGTTATTTTTGTATGACTAATTTAGTGGGCATCAACAAAAACAATCGCTACAAGTGGAAGTATCCCAATATTTCTTCAGCTATAAGACCTATTCCTCATTCAGACACTGTTCCAATATCAGTTTTTCATCAGGCAGTACAGGAATCTGAAGAGGATCAAATGGAAGTTTCTGAAGAAGATGATGCTTTTGAATACTGCGGAGAAACATCAAATCCTAAAACATTTTCACAAAGTGAGCTTAATGATCTCATCAGAGACTTAGATCGTTCAAAAGAGCGTGCTGAGTTGCTAGCATCACGATTAAAAGAAAAAAATGGTCTTTCCTCTGATGAAAATATGGTATATTGTAGTGATGTGAAGGGCTTGCTGACTTTCATGGGCTTGCAGACTTATCATGCAAGTGATTGGCGTCTCTTTATTGACAGTAGTAAAAAAAGTCTCAAAGCAGTCCTTTTACATAATGGCAATAAGCATGCTTCTATTCCATTTGCCCACTCTACATCTATAAAAGAAGCATATGAGGTAATTTCAGTTATTTTATAGAAAATAAAATATTTTGAACATAATTGGGCGATTTGTGTCGACTTGAAGATGGTTAATTTTCTGTTGGGTCAACAGAGTGGTTATACGAAAACCCTTGTTTTATTTGTTTCTAGGACAGTCGAGCCAAACCAAGTCATTGGACACAAAAAAAATTAGCCTGTGAGAGATGTTCTTGTTGTTGATGAAAGAAATGTCATAAATCAGCCTTTGATTGAGTACTGAGAAATTAAAAGCAGGAATTTTTTATTGGCTTACATACATAAATTAGTTAAAAGCTCTTCAAATTTTGAAGCTTCTATGACTAAAATAGAACGACTTGCGTGGAAATCTTTTGTAGCAGTTGCACAAAACTTCCTTCTAAACTATAAGACCGATAACTATAAAGTTAGTCGAGGAAATGCTTCTTAACCACAAAAATTTAGGCTGTAATATGATCATAAAAGTGCACTACCTCCATAATCATATAAATAACTTTCAACATAATTTAGGAGATCTTAGCGAAGAACAAGGAGAACGCTTCAATCAAGATAGAGAAAAGGTACCAAGGCACAAACAATAGAGAAAAGGTACCAAGGCAGATGGGACATTCATATGATGGCCGATTATTGTTGGGGATTTATATGTGATTGACCAAGACAATTTCACTCAAGAAAATCACTCAAAAGACAATTTATTGATGTATAATCCCAAAATAAATTGATATTTTTGTAAAAATATGTTTTTTTTCTACCTTATAAACTAGAGCTGATATAAAAATGCCACTGGTTTTTTTGTATCAGCCCACAAGACATACTTAAAATCAGGTCTAAAATCTTAGGCACCAAAATGTGTGTAACCAGGGTTTATCAATAACATGGGTTAAATTAGTATATGTCCTTTTTTGGCACTGGCTATCTGCCTTCATGTAGTTTGCCTCAACCATTAGAAGCAGTAATACATGACGTTAATTTACATCAAAGATCTCTTTAGCCTATAGTGACTGTAGACTCTTAGTCACACACTCACTAAGTGTTTCCGCATTTATGCTTTCTAACACCCTTGAAACTTATAAATACCCTTTCATGGCTTTTGTCGTCGTTTCGTCAATACGAAACCATATAGGTTTATCGTGCAATTACGAGACGATATTTTTTTATGTCCTCACATAATGGGTCTATGTATAATAATTTCCGCAGGCAGACTAACTTCGCCGAACTTTCTACTCATAGCGTTCTGGACAAATTGTCTGAACTCGGGGTGATCTAATTTAGCGAATGGAATATTATACGCTATCATCATTTTGATTAAATCCAAGTTAAATTATCTCTGTCTGTCTCGCGGACTCATACCATCATACACGAGATTTATGTTTGTAGGTAGCAACATGCGGCAACACCGCAGTTTTTTAAGTGCAACGTCAGTATACTGTCACACACGGTACAACAGAGTTCACTGCCATTAAAGGTCAGTTCCGGAAAATTGTTTATCTAACACTCCACAACACGCGACGGACGCTGTCCCGACATTTTTGCAGACTTATTCGATGTTTCGTACACATGAATGATGCACATCGAGCAGCGCAATTTAACTAATATTAACAAGAAGTTTAATTTACGTTCGCGTTCGCGATTCGACTTCTAGCACGTGCAGTAACTTCATAAGAGTGGGGGGGGGAGTTCGATTTCCGCATTTGTGCTTTCTAACACCATTGAAACTTATAAATACCCTTTCGAGGCTTTTGCTATGAAAGAGTATTAAGTCATAAACTTCATAACAGTGGGGCGCACAACACGGCAGACAGGTTTAGTTCCAGAATATAATGGCGTTATTCGTAATTTCGTGATATTCAGAGATTATTTTATTTTATCTGTGTCTTCGTTTTTACGTATAGTTACTCTAGATGTTGTCTTCACTTATATGTGTCAGGTAAATAGATAATAATGGACTATGTTTGTTGCTTACTGCATCAACTTTATAGAAATGAATAAGTAGCACAAGAGCATCCCTAGAGTGTATGAGGCACCAGTCCACCACCAATTTACGCCGAGTTTTCCAAAAGTTATATGTGTATAACTAACGAGTTGTAATTTAACATTTTACTACATAATTCTAAACTTAAACAAATTGAAAATATACATCTGGATATTTAAGTAGCAGAATATTAAGCAGATATCATAAATGGATAAATGGATATCTTTATTTAAATAAGATATCTTAATTTACAAGGAAAAAACACTGTTTAAAAAATTCAGAAAACATTGTAGAATTAGCACAAATAAATAATAGCAATATAAAACAGTCATAAACACATTTCATAAGTAGTATACATGCATATCACAGCATTATTAATTTTCACAGTATCATTTAATATTCAATCAATTTGGATTTAAAGATGTTTACAGATGCAGATGTTTTGCAATTGTTCTGTGAGCTGTCATAAATCTGAAAACCTCTGAACATGTGTTGTTCTAGCAAATGCAGATATTTGATTTTATATATTGAGATGCTGACTACCTCTGGTATTGTATTGATGAATTTAACTATTAAAAATAATATGTTTTGTTATATAAGGCGGGATAAGACTATAAACTGTTATTCTAGAATTTACACTTAACTGCTGAGATACCTTCGAGAATAAGAAATACACTAACCTCGGGAGTATTTTATCCTTTTTTTTTTTTGTAAATACATGATATGGTTGCTAAAGGTAAGGGAGTTATCAAACGCCAAAACCAAAGTACTCGGTTTTCGTACTAACGCCAAAACCAAAGTACTTCGAGATTGACGCTCCAAAAAGGACGAAAAATTGTGTCCGTTTGGGCGTTAATGGGTTAATTAAAGTGAAGCACCTGCGTCAATCAAAATATTCAATTTTAATTTTGAAGAAAAAAATAAGGTAGTTTTAATGTAGTATTTAATGAATTTAATTTATTATTATTATTTAAATTGTTATTTATGAAATTATGTTTAGTTAAATCAAATAGAAACAATTTTATTTTACTATGACTGATTTGTTGTCCTTTGGAGCAGGCTGAAAATTTTGATGAGGTCTAGAGGTATTATTTTGTGTTATACTGCTAGAATTTTTAGGAGGATAATTGTTGTTTTTGTGTATGTAAGTATTACGAGAAAATACATAACAATTGTTGTTCCATGACGTTCAACATGTATTTGAATAATTACCAGGTCTACATGGTATAAAATTTGATCTAGAATTATGAGGACAGTTTTGGGAGAAATTTAGACTATTAGAATTTTGACAAAAGTTTTGTTGTGGAAGATTTATAGAGTTGCACGCTTGATTGTGAAAATTTGGTGGCGGGTGAAAACTATTTCACCGTTTTTTTGCCAAATATGTATCCGATTTTCCATTGTCAAGTAACCATACCTTGCGTAAAACATATTTACAGAAGACATATCAATATGTCAAGAGTAATATCAAAAACATACGCAATAAATTTTTGTGGCTGACAGTGTACGAAACAACTAATTTTCGCGGTAATAAGGTCGTTAATGTTCTGATAAAAATTTTAGGTGTTTCAGATATTTCGCCCACGATATTAATAGCTAGTAAACAGGTTTTGCAAACAACGGTTACAAGTATAGAACTAGTAGTAACACGTGCATTTCCCTCTGTAGATGTTGAAATAATGATATAGGTACTGATGTTAATGACAACAAATAATTGTTAGTGATACAAACAACTGGGCGAAATTCGTGAAAAATAATGTGCGTGGTGTGTCGTCCTCTGTCTAAGCGTCCATGTGAACTATTTTGAATTTGTACCTTCAACTTCAGTAGATGCGGAACGATCATTTTCCCTCTCCAACCATATATACAGCCAAATCGCTCACGTTTAACGAGAAGAAATGCAGAAAAACTATTTGTTGTGGCAACGTACACTCAAGCAATGAAGACAGTCAGTGTTTCTGAATGACACAAGCGATAAGTATGTACGGGTAAAATTTTTATATTGGGACAATCGCATGTCCAAAGCCATTTCTAGTAAACTATCAAGCTTAAGAGCTTAAAAGCCTAAACTTATATGTATATGACCGAAATCGTCATTCCGGTACCTAACTGTCCGAAACTCAATTTTTAAACTTTCAAAGGGATTTTCCCCTAATATATTTGACCTTTTGTATTTGTTGAATCATTGCTTCTATTGTTTTCATTTATTTCCTTAATTGATAATAGCAGATTCGGAATCAATATATGCTAAGAAAAAAATCCATGTTTTATCAGAAGTTTTATTAGTTCCGCCCTCGGTTTTGCCGCAAGAACAGTTGGTCAGTTTGCTACCACATGGTATCCCTTTTTAATAGAAATCAAGTTTCCACAGATTTTTAACGTTCGTATTTTATTTATCAGTTACATTTCTCTTTTTTTTTCCTTAATTAATAATCTAGGTAATATTGTATCAGAAATTGCAGCTGTTGCTCCAGAAATATTTCCTCAAAACAATAGGTATCAAATGCAAGCAGTGTCATCGGTCATATCAAGTTAAATGTATTTTAAACCATGATCTAAATAAGAATAAAAATGTTTTTTTTGTCCATCAAACTTATCTACGAAAAGTGATTTACAGTAAACGTAAAAGTTACTTTTATGTTTACTGTAAATTTACTTAATTAACTTTTGTTTAATGTTCAATAACTCAATAAAATTATTTTGCAGCAACTAGTTTTTACATTTCGAGACCTATTATTACAAGTATTTTTGATATTACGTCATTTCGGCAACATAACGTCATTTCGGTAACATTCCAGTTTATTTTAATTCTTATAAAATTAATTGATCTAAACATGTATTAGCCTACGAATTATTAATCACGGTCATATAGCGATCATATAAATATAAATACACCAAATTTAACAGCCTAAATATGGCCTTAATTATAAACTAACCTTTTGATTTTTAAAGAATTCTATATCAAATATCTGTAAATGCGTTCAATTACTTTCAACTTGTATATGAATGGATAATTACGTCCTACTTACAAATTCCTTACAATATACTATAAATTCTATACAATTTTATTCGAGAAATATTACTAGACAAATCACTATACGCACATTTTCAACCGTTGCCGAAATGACGAATTTTGTGATTCTAGTAAACACAAACCTTTGCAATTTCCTAATTATATCTTAATAATATCTTTCGTGACCATTTTATATATGTATTTACGAATAATCAAGGTTAAAAAAAATATATGAGTTGCTGGTCAAAAAGTAATTTTAGTTTTTGACTTTTAATTTTTGGTAATTGTCCCGTTATAAAAATATTAACACATTTTTACGCATGTCTTTTTGGTCTCTCATATGTCCTTCCGTTAATGACACGACGGATTACGAGTCCGACCCTAGGTTGTGGCACAGATTAACAGTTTTATTTTATAAAAATAACTAAATGCGGTAAGACGACATCAAGAGGTTAATCGCAATACATTGTTTAAGTTTTCTTTTAGAACTCCTTGTGATAAAAAGAACGAGAAACTTTAATGGTCATACATTTCTTTCGGTTGAAAAATTGACAGTTGTCTTCAGTGAAATGGATTGTTCGCGATAAAAATCTGGGAATGAAAATCGTTGATTCGAAACCGTACATCACAGTAATACTTTTGATGCGATGCCGGTGAAAGAGAACAGAAAGAGAATTTGGTGATAATAAATTATTATGGGAGTACGAATCAACCAAAATATTGAAAAAGGTTTAGGTAATAACCTCAAACCGACGTAATAGCGTTATATTTGTACGCTTCTATTATACTTTTTTATGTACACTCATTATGTTTGTGTAATAATATAGTAGATATTGTTTTATATTCTAAGTGGAAGAAAACCTATTTTCGTACTTGGAGAGTTTATAGAACGGTTAGAAGATTAAGTCAACATAGTACAACAATACACCAACTTTTTTTAACATACGAGGTGGTAAAAAGAGGGGGGCGGGGGGGGGCTTGCCAGCAACGCGGGGGGGGGAATTGGGAGGGGCGGTAGGAATTAAGTACTTATCTAGGTTAACTTGGTAGAGTCTTTCTCATATGTTTTGTACCCTTTTTTTCTTCTTTATCCCAGGCCAACTGAGTAAATCAACACTTTTACAGAGGTTCTGACCACCTGAAAAACATTTCGAAAGAATGGGTTTAGATGTGCGTGGTCCAGACACATGGATGATCAAGAATAACTGGATGTTGTATCACGACAATGCGCCTTTCACACCCGAATGCCACACTTCAGCTCTCCAAGTAAACGACTTGTCCTCCATGTAAATAAACACTCATGTGGCTCCTGAAACATTTAAGCTTCGCTGTTCGCGCCCTTTTCCTGACTTGTCAGTCAGTTGTGACTTTTTCCCCGGTCATTGTGACTTTTTTCTCTACCTGAGGTTAAAAAAATCGCCTCAAAGGACGTCATTTTAGAACCATAGAAAACATCAAGCGGCCGTAACCGACCAGCTGAAAGCTATACCAGTATATGAGTTACAGCAAGTTATTTAGAAGGAGAGAATACTGAATTCTAATTCTATTCTAATAAAAAAATTAAAAAATTCAGTCGCGTTACTTAATTTACACATCTCGTATTATGTAAACTTTACAGATGATAACAGTAACATGTTTATAAAAACAGCTGCAGCAAAAAAATAAAATGCCAAAATATTACGTTCGTGGCTCGTCTCGTATTATATTTCACAATTTTGGATACAGAGAGTGGTGATGGAGAAGACTTTAAAAAATATCCTTTCAATTTTTATGTTCGACATCTTTGACATAGTCCAAATTAAAATTTTGATCATTTTGTGGTTGTTTCATCAACCACAAAATGATCAGTTTGATCGTTTTGTGGTTCTGTGGTTTCAGAGTCATCTCTGAAACCACAGAATCCACATTTACATGTTACTTAGAAGTTCACCACCAAACAGTATGTGGTTTATATCTACAAAGTTCTAACACGTACGATGTTATTAGCTTTGTCACAGATTTTTGTTAGGATAAAATCAACCCAAGGCGAAATGGCGTCTTTTGACAAAAGGTATAATCACTACATTAGATACTAATACTAAAATTATTAACATAAGCATCAAAAATCATAAGCGTCACTATTTTTATAGCAAACGTAAGATAGCATAAGTATCAAGATCTGTGAGGATTCTACACATAAATTACACGATCACACAAAAAAGA
Organism: Aromia moschata; assembly: GCA_029963805.1. Lineage (NCBI taxonomy): Eukaryota > Metazoa > Arthropoda > Insecta > Coleoptera > Cerambycidae > Aromia > Aromia moschata. The sequence goes on along the minus strand of JAPWTK010000057.1, from coordinate 512,507 downwards.
ATTTGTCTGAAATGTACATGCCGTATATGGTTTCTGAAGTATTTTCTTAACACGAATACCCGCTTAACACGAATGCGGTGTCAGAATTGCTCCAGCATCATTCAATCTTCAACAAAATGCTGAAGAATCTTCAGAAAAATGAAGACTTTGTGCTTACGAGCCGTGTTTTATGTGTGATACATGGTTTACGAAGAATTTTTTCCGCTGGACATGGATCCGGTATCAGAATTGCACCATCTATCTTCAGTCTTCAGCAAAGCGCTGAAGGACACCGCAACACAAAAAGAAGTTGTCTGAAATGTACATGCGATATATGATTTCCGAAGTATTTTTTACCCGCTGAACACGAATATGGTGTCAGAATTACTCCATTACTCTTCAATGTTCAGCAAAATGCTGAAGAATTTTCAGAAAAATAAATAATTTTCCATAATCAACTGTACTTTATGTGTGATTATTCAGTACTTTGCTGAAGACTGAAGATAGATGGTGCAATTCTGATACCGAATCCGTGTTCAGTGGACGAAAATACTTTGGAAAATATATATCACACATAAGTCAGCTCATTAGGGAACATTTTTCATTTTTCTGAAGATTCTTCAGTATTTTGCTGAAGACTGGAAAGGCTGGTTGAGCAATTCTGACACCGGATTCGTGTTCAGCGGGAAAAATACTTCGGAAACCATATATCAGATGTACTCGTACATTTCAGACAACTTTTTTTGTGTGGCAGTGTTATTATCTGTGTATGCATTTAAGATCAAATAACTATATTTTTATCATCATATTCAGTTTTTTAGTTTATTATTACATGCAAAATTTTAGACATGTAAAAAAATCTAAGGCATTTGAATTACCATACTATCTTACAGTATCTTACGCCGATGAAGCAATATTCTTAAGTAAAAAAGGTTCTATACCATTAGTGTACCTATATCGTATGTATTAATATACTTAATATTATTAGTAATAAATGAGTTACAAATTGTTTCCCCTCTTCCAAAATGGCTAACAGACATAACTCTGTAATTATGATGTTTTCTCGAATATAAAATGGGGTACGAAATATATATGACAATGACAATTTTCTATTGTTCTTTAAAGTAAGGGGCCGAATGTATTGAACAGTCCTTTTGTTCATTTGATAGGTAACGTTTCTGGTATAATAGGACCAGAGAATGGAAAGAATTCTATTGAAATGAGGGCGGTTACTGCTTGTCGTAGATGATGAAGACTGAAAAACGATAACTAAAATGTGCAACGGAAAATGATCTGTAAGTATTGAAAAAGTATTGAAGGTTCATTTCTAAAGAGCGTAAATTATTTTGATTAACAAAAGTGCACTATAACGTCAAATTACTATACGTATTTCACCAATGTTACAAAAATGCAGGTCACATTTTTTAGACAACTGTTATTTTTTTCCTTTCGCTGTGTAGAAGATATCAAAATAGAATTTGAAAATTTGGCATACAGGTGACCTTATATAGGTGTGGCCCACGTGGACTTAGGAATATTACAAGCTAAAAAAAATCGGACACTGATAAATAATAAACTCCTCTCCTGTATATGCGTATAATGAAACCCTTTTAATAACATATCGGAAAATGTTATTAAAAGAAAACGTCTATTCTGCAATTTTACACATTTTTTAAAAATAAATTCAAATTTTATTATACAATCAAATATTTAAATTTCGTTTTTTCAATATTCATCCACTAACACTGTACTCGATTTTTTTTTGTTTTTAAACATTTATACGTTTATCTCAAATAAGATAATTTACTATTTACTTTTTTTCTCCTTTAAACTTTTGTGCTGAAAATAAATTAGTGTTCAAAGTTTCGGTAGAAAATTGCTACCTATTTTACCTATTTTGGTGGATAACTGTTGTAAAAAATTACATAATCTAAAAATGCATTCTCGGTGCAAAGTTAGTTATAGTTTTATTGAGATTATCTGCTTCTCTGAAAAGGTATTTGAGTATTTTGATAAGGAATAAACTCAATTAAATGATATGATACCTTGAGAAGATAAAAAAATCAAACATTCTTCGTATATATTTTCCAATGGTTTCGTTTAATACATACATTTCCGATATTTTTTTCAAAAATAATGTTTTTCGCAAATTTTTGTTTCAATTGTGAAATTTGTAATACTAAAAGGAAAGACTGAAAAAAAAAATGACGCTGTAACCCCATTTGTGCAAAATAATATATCTACTTAGAGCATGTACACTGAACAATTAGATTAGAATTTAATAGAATCTAATAAAAATGTTTCCCAAATAATCTTCCCAACTCTCGTTACCGCATTGTATGTATGTTTCATTTTAAGATTATTTTAGTTTTTACTGCAACCTCTCATTATATGTATAACAACAATTACAGAATAATCAGGCTGGTCATGTTTAAATTGTATGTGTGTAGTAGTGCCTTGTATGTAAGAGAAATGTAACGAATGTTAGATTTCTCACATTCGCGAATGCGAATGCGAATGCGAATATTCATATCCAATATTCGCGAATGCGAATGCGAATGCAAATGTTGATTTTCAAATATACCGCGCACAACATGTCATACAGGTTTGATATTTTGTGTCAGCCATGTTTAAACCGAACATAGCCGAGCCGTTATAGGTTGAATGAACGAAGCTAGTCACATTAATGGCGTTTTTTCTTGTTAACCGTATTCAACGTATGTTTCAAACCGTATTTAAAGGTTGACGTCAGCAATTGTGATTTCAAGAACCCGAATATTTTTAAACCGTCGAGTTAACCTCAAACGGCCAAACGTCAAGGAAACAAGGTTTTGATTCCAATGGATTGTTTATAGAGTTGCCATCTCAGAGAGACCGCTGACCCGGACATTGGTGTCCGCGGCGGGAGGGGGGAGGGGGTTAAGCAGCGCGCAATATTTGAAGAAGGCGATTTTTGTGCCGAATTGTGTTTTTGAAGAAACACAATTGAACACAATTGGTTGAGTTGTGTTGAATACTAGTCTACATGGTTGAATTGTGTTGTCTTGATATTAAATAGATTTTAATTCATTAATGTAACATTAAATTAACATTTTAGGTTACATTTTTGGTAATGCTCTTATTTCCTTCTTGTTTTATTATTAATTTCTGCCTATTCTGTGTCCTGTAAAAAAATATTTTGAAATTGTTTATAAAATATTGTGTAATAAATACATCGAATAAAGTAAAAATCTCTATATTGCACTACACTCAACATCCACATATCCGAAATTTTCTGTTCAGCAAACTTCCACATTTCCGAATTTTCGTCACCTCGGGATAACCGAACTGCTGGCGCATGCGCAAAGGGTTTTTCTGGCTCATTGGTCATTCGACAGAGACATTCGACATTTGACAGCGACAAGTTCGGTTGTGTGGAAGCACAAGTTCGGAAATATCGTGAGAAAAAGTTCGGAAATATCGTGAGTTCGGAAATATGGAGTTCGGATATGTGGATGTTGAGTGTATATACCGATACTGCCCTCTAGACAGAATCGCGCTAGAATTCAAAAAAATAATCTATATTTTAAACGACATACACATGGAACTATTATACTATATGATTCACAATTATATAAATATATATATACAAATTTCAATTTCAAAGCTGACCCGGAGAATAACGTCAGAAAACCGGAGCCAGGAGATACTTCGTGGAAACCCGGAGTCTCCGGGTCATTTTCATGGAGGTGGCAACTCTAATCGTTTATCAAGTTTACAGTTCTATGTGCTTAGCCAAAATGAGTATTCCAGTCTTTTATTAATATATCTTTTATTAACAGATCCTCTATTTATATTTCTACAATAGCGGCATAATCGGGGTCCATTTTCAATGCTTATGGTAAAAATTACCATAAAATAACAAAACATTTGACAAAAACTGGAAACTGATGAATTATATACCTAACCTTACAATCTGTGGCATCTTTACATTTTACACAAGACAGAACAAACGGTTCAAACACAAGTCCCGGATGTTTTTAAATGTGGTTCAACACGCTGGAAAAATAACGTCACCGGTTAAAAAGAAAATGCAATGTTTTGGAACGTGTTTGAACTGTATTAACAAGAAAAAATTTTTGTTCAAGACTGTTCCATAATCATTTTTTTATTCAAATATTATAAGTAAATAACAAATTATAAACCATATCAGTTGTATTATCATTCCATATCCATCCAATCCATACATAATTTCCTTTTTGTTTGTGAAATACATTCGCCAAATATTCGCATCGTTTCTTGCGAATACGAATGCGAATGCGAATGGTAAAAAGTATGCGAATATTCGCGAATGGAATGCGAAAGCGAATGCGAACATCCGTTACGTCACTAGTGTGTACTATCTATGTTAGTTAAGATATATTGTACTAAACTAGAACACGTAGCAGTATTACATACATACATTGCCATTTCGAGAACAGGGGTCTATTACATTGTAAGTTGTGAGTTTGTGTATACAGTTTGTGTAAAGCCGACATCGGCCGGTTGTGAAAATGGACACAACCGGCCACTTCTCGTTCTAGCCGTCTCACCACGGACTAGCGTAGCGTGGTGAGATGGCCGGTCTTATTCCCTCACTACCTCCGATTCGTATGTGGTTGCTTCTTATCTGTCGTCTCAATTCTGGTTATCCTTTTTCTTAACTGGCTGATATCTCATGTACACATACGATGTAAATCATTTCACTGCATATACAGCGTGTCCCATTTAACCTCTATCCACCCTTCTAAAATCTTTTTTGCTGTCCGATTTTGATGATATATTTTTTTAATAGATCCGTGTCATAAATCAGGATCAAATTTCAAGGATAACAAAGAGTTATTTTTTTTCGAGCAAAAAATTAAGAAGTAGGTACTATTTTTTTTTAGTAAATAATTGACGTCGGATTCTTACTCAAGACCACTTTAACTGGATTGTACCAATTTACATTGGGTTTGAATACAGTTCGAGTAGAGTCCAATGTTCGAGAAAATTGAAATTTAAAACAATATAATTTTGTTCAATAAGTTGGGCAATGGCATTACTCTAATGCCATTTTAAATTGTGAATGTCATTAAAAGTAGCAAACTTGTTTTTATTTTTGTTGCGGTACTATTTGAAAATTATCAGCAACATAACATTTTTCAAAATTCTCCGAATTTTGTATTGACGATTTATTTTTAGGAAAAAAAGATCGACACTGGTAATGACTAAAAATGGTATTTAATTTCTGTTGATACAGTTATTGTGGCAACATGGCCAACTCCTAGTTGGCCATGACTATTCCACGGGATGTGTGGATAATGCACTCAACGCTTTTTTACGAGATCTATTTATTAAAAAAAATTTAATGATGAAATGAAAATCGGAATACAAATAAATATTTTAGAAGGGTGGATATACCTTAAGTGGAACACACTGTATACACAGAGTGAGTCAAGGGTTTGGAATAACTCAAATGTCTTGGAGATTTTTATTCTGGTTTTCTATACATGTTGTATCAAGGTATCGTAATAATATAAAAAATACGTCCTCAAAGTATGCCATTAAATATATCTCATATGAATTATTATTTTTAGAGACGCCAGGTTCTGAAACATTATTATTAAAAATATTAAATAAGGTAATCACGGTAGAACAAAAAACTTTGGCCGAAACTTACTTTAGAAATGGTGGAAGAATTTTCAAACAGAATTTCCACACATAGTCATGGAATTTGGCCAGCTTGGCCAAGTTTTGACTAGATATTAGTTTACCCCTATTCGTAAACCCCTATTCGGAGTTTAATCCATCAAGTAAATATGTCCTACGGAACCTGTAATACAGTTCTGAAATGTGGCCAGCGTATGAACGTTTATCGTCTAATTTCAGTCGAAGAATTATTACTAGCTCCCATAGGTTAATAATATATTGGTCTTAACTCGACTGGAATGCTGTTATATGTGCCACATTCATAAAGTACATCATCAACTCTTGTATAAACACATAACTGTATATGTATATAGTACAATCGTAGTTCAATCAAATAACGCCATTATATTCCTGAATATAACCCGTCCGCCGCGCCGTGTTGTGTTGTGTGCCTTACTCTAACCAAGTTACGCCACATGGACACTTATTGTTTATATTAGTTAAACTGAGCTGGTCGATAAATCACACGCAAAAACAAATGTTTTGCAGCATGTTGCTACAGACAAACGTAAACTTGTGTAAGTAGTGGTGTGAGTGCGCGAGACAGACAGAGATTTAATCAAAAGGTAACGTTCAACGATGGAAGTTAAAGGATAGAATATAGCTAACCTAGTGGTTGAGGGGACTGGATGAGGCAAAAGCCGTGGAAGGGCATTTGATAGTTTCAAAGGTGTAGGAAAATACAAATGCGGAACCAATTAGTGAGTGTGTGAATAGCAGTCTACTAACTATGGAGCGAGGAGAAATTTGAAGTGAATAAACGCTATCTATTGCTGCCACTGTCGGATACGAAGGATGTTACATGATTAGGCCGGTCGGTGCCTAAAAAAGGACTTATACGAAGACCTGTTTAACGTTTCGTAACGTTACTGTTAGTGGAATCCTGGAGCTACTCCTGCTAAAGTCTGGGTTAAGCATCTATTGTTAACCTCCGGGTTCCTATTATTACCAAACGACCGCCCGCAGCGAATCCAATTCTCAGAGTGGTTTATGGGTTTGCATGATAATGGGATCCTCTTGGAAAAAAACATTTTGTTTAATAACGAGCCTTGGTTTTACCACCCTGGCTTTGTCAATTCTCAACAAAAGTGAAGTCTGAAAATCCATATTTCTTTATACATAGCCACTGCATTAGAAAGTTTGCATGTTATAACTAGCAATGAACGCACCTCAAATAAACCTCATTGGTTAAAAAGTCAAAACCCCTTGCCAGAATTTAGAAGACCTACACGTCTCTCATGTATTTTAAATTTATAACTTTTAGGTTCTTTGCTGTATATATATAGTATGTTTAATTACTTATTATGCAATTACAATATTATTACAATATAATACGATTCCACGGCATACTTTGACGACTTTTTTTTTTTAATCTTGCGGTATAATAATATACACATTTTTCTTATTGTTGTTAGGTAATGTCAATCAATTATGTTTTTTTAATGGAATCTTTTATTTATACCTTGTATAAATCTTGTATTATATCTTGTGTTACGCAAATGGAAACGCCTGTTCATTTCAATTTCCCTTATGTTCTAATTTGGTGAAACTCATACGAACCAGTACTGAATAAGTACTAAGGAATTAAGGAACCTGTATTTAAATTACAAACGATATTCCAATAATAAATATTATAACACAAAAGAGGTACGAACTCGTTTATTGAATTATTTTACGATTGGCTGAATTGTTTCCTGTCATATTGAGAATTTACTGTTGTTCAATTTGAAATTCTTTGGTTCAGTTTATTGAAGAACACGAATAAATTTACTCAAAAGTAATGAGGCGAAGTGTTAATAATATCCTGCTACGGAGATTGAATCATAACTCAGTTGGAAGGAAATATAGGTGTCTAGGTACAATTGTATAACATATTTATGAACTGTGTAAAATTTACAGTCTGCAAGATTTAAAAATAATCAGCAGGATGTTCTGCGTTCTGTATGCGGAATATCTCGCGATGGGAAAGGGGCATATTGAATTGATATAAAAAGGAAAGGGGATATGGGCATAGACTTGTCTACTCCGATAGTCCAGCGGCAATAAAGGCTCTTGCATGTAACAAAATTAACTCAAAATTAGTCTGATAATTTTCTAGTTCTGTCTAAATTTTCTAGTTCTGGCAGAACACCACGAGGTATTACATAAAGAATATAAAAAATATTTATCTTTATATATACATATATATAAATCCTTTTTTCTTCAAGAAAAATACGGAACAATAAGTACAAGATTAGATCACCATTAACTTACATATTGCTACTTTTCTCTCTGATATATTCATCACATAACATTTCGCCTACGCAAAAACGTAGTTTTTATACTATCCTATTCCAGGGATGTTTTAAATTATGTAAACACCCACCGTTTCAATATAGGTTATTCAAATATTTGCCTCGACGTTATTCCATAGAATATAAAACTCCATCTTACGACAGGTCTGTCTCAAATAGATATTACTCCATATTTCTCGTTTCGCGCATATAATACCAGATAAATAAGATCGACTGAATAAATTATTCACAAAAATTACATTTGCCTCCGACGCAAATGTCTGCCCCCGAAATTTCATTTATCAATGCTACATTTAAACTGTATTTTTCCTCTCTCTCCACAAGCTCAAATTCGAATCCCATTTATTTTCCATTTCACTTTCATTTCCCATACTTGAATTACTTCCTCATTTTCAAATTTCCGTTGGAAAAATAATCTATGTAGGTCTTATCCTGATATTCCGGATGTATTGAAAGACTTAATCTAGAGAATATATGAGGGGAATGTATACAGTATTTCCCAAAACCTAACCGAAGTTCTAACCATATAGAAAAAGGTTTTATGCTTGCATTTAGTCGAAAACTGATAAGAAAACTCTTAAGGTTGTTTTAACTCTAAGATTACATCTAAAATATATAGTCCAAGTCACCTGTCAAAGGACCCCGCACCACAATGTTTATGGAAAATGCACCTCGGTAAAATTGACTGAATTTTGGATATTTTGCTCTATGAACTTAAAAAGTAAAAATGAAGGGTTTCGGATACTGCTCTAAAATGTATTTTCTCCGTCATGATTATTGGGGTTGGAAAATATTGTGTACCTACGACTTTCTTGTTGTTCGCCAAATAAACATTTAATAATTCACAGTATAAATAGAACACCCTGTTAGGAATATGACATCACATATATGAGTGATTTTATAGTAAAATTACTAAGATATAGAACACAACTCATTGTTATTATTATAATTATAACACATTATATAATATAATTATAACATATTATAAAAATTTTTTTTAAATATTAAATTATTTAAAATTTTTAACATTTATGAAAAATAACGATAATTATAAGAATAACAACGAATTGTGTTCTCTGTCTTAACAATTTTACTAATTTTACTATAAAATCACTCATACAGTGTGGAACAGCAAAATGGAATAAATTCAGTAGCTACATTCTTGTGCATTTTTTTAGAAAATCCTGAGACACTTCAAATACAAACCCTAAATTTTCAAATTGGAAGTAGGGGCCTGTGAGACTTCATTTGAAAGGTCTTTTCATTCTCTATTCAAAACTGATATGGTTTTAAGTTGTATTGCAGAAATTAACAAGAAAAAAATATAAGTTTCTCCATCGTAGGAAATTCGTTACATTAAAATAAAACTTTTATAAGTAACACTATTTGTTAATTTTAGGTTCTGAAATGTCAATAATAAAAAATAATTATTTGTAATTGCCGATATTCCCTACTATAAGATAAAAACTTACTAATAAACACGTACAACTTTTTGCTTGACAATCGAACGACAAAAAAAAAGGGATAATTGGAGAAAATATCATTGGTCCCTTCTTCATTGACAGCAATTTGAATGGAGGAACTTATTTAGCGCTGCTCCAATGCTCCAAAATAATGTTGTACCGACGATGGCAAACTTGTATCCAGCTGAAGGAAACCCACAACTTCCAGGTAATGGAATATGGTTCCAGTAGGATGGTGCACTAGCACATTACAAAGTCAATGTACGGCAATATCTCCACACAATCTTTCCAAATCGCTGGATAGGGAGACGTGGTTCTGTAGAATGGCCTGCACGATCACCTGATCTCACGCCGTTAGACTTCTTCCCATGGGGATATGTAAAAAGTATGGTCTACAAAACCAAACCCGACGATTTAGCTGACTTAAGAAGAAGAATATCACTTGCAATTAGGTCGATTACCCCGCAGTTGTTAACTAACGCTAGAAGATATTTATATTTACGTTTAGGATGCTGCCAAGATGCTGGAGGCAAGCATTTTGAACATCTGCTGCATTAATAGTGATTTGTTTTTTATTTTAATGTAACGAATTACCTACGTTGGAGAAACTTTTTTCTTGTTAATTTCTACAATAAAATTTAAAACCATAGCAGTTTTGAATAGAGAATGAAAATACCTTTCAAATGAAGTATCACAAGCCCCTTCTTCCAATTTAAAAATTTAGGGGTAGGGGTAGTAAAAATTTGTAGCTGTCACCTGAAGGGGTTGAATTTAGGGATGACGTTTTTTAATGTCGCAAGATGTCATTTTAGAATTAAAAATTGACGTCTCAGATTTTTCTAAAAAAATGCATAATAATGGAGCTACTGAATTTATTCCATTCCAGTTTGACAGATCTAGCATAGGTTGATTGTGACATGGGGAACAACGTCAGTATCAGAAAATGATACGTTTCTAACTTTTGTTAATACTCTAAATCCACGTTTCACTCTTCTAATAACATTTCTATGCATTGAACTATATGCAAAAGATAAGTCTGGTGCATTCTGGTGGAAACTGATTAAAATGTGTAAAAAATTTTTGGACTGTATCATGTCATTGAACCCATGAAAACTTGGTTATGGATAGCAAAATATCAAAAATTCAGCCACATTTAACAAGGGATATTTTCAATACGAAATGTGCTGGGTCCTTTAACATTAAAAGTAATTAGAAAATTAGAAAAATAACTTCGAAAAGGATCAAATAAATTTGTTCAGAATTCTATTATGGCCCTATGTAAGTCGATATTCCATAATTTAGTATTTTTCAATTTTTTTTTTATTCTGATTCGTGTAATTGTTTTTACCTTGAAAGTAGTGAAGATATATATAAATTATTGATCTTATGAAACAGCAATTTCGTTTGTTTTGCTATTGATAACCCTAATTTTCAATAATTTTTGCCAAAAAGAAAAATTTCGAATTTGGTACTATATATTTGAAGTAAATATAATTCAATATGGCGGAGAGTTATGCATTAAAATAACATCATAACATTGCATTACACATCATAGTAGTCTGTTATGTTATACATGTGTGTTTCAAATTTGAAGTACATATGTTACAACGTTTGCGAATATATGCAGACATTTGCAACTTATAGACAAGAAAAAAGTATCTTACCTCTATTTATCCCCCAACCATTAAACCGATTAAAGCCAAATAAATGTTATAAATTTCAAATTAATATCTTGACGCGTTCTCGAGTGATCGTGTACACAGTGAAGACTAATAGACACATGGAATATTTTTTTAGCTTAGACTTCAATATCTACGTTACACTTCCACGTGGAAAGACACAAAAAAATTTTAAAAGCAACACGCTGTATGTTGCGTTTTATCGGATGATTCCACTTATCTGTGGAATAATATTGATTTGTCAGAATAATTTTCAAATAAATGACATTGACAACTAATTTGTTTTTTTTTTTAGTACAGAAATCAGTTCCTCACTAATTGTAAATTCTCTGATAACACAAAACGGTAGTAAAGGCAGGTAATACACGATTACCTACACATTAAAACTCAGGTAATTACTCGTAAACTGATATCTACCTATCAAATGAAGCGATAAAATAACTACATAATATTTAAGAAAATCTCTTTACCTTGCATTTAGTCTTGGAACTCTCCACACATGTTTGGTACCGATAATTTGACCGTTGCTTTATTTACTCGTAGATATGAATTTCGACGTGTTAGACATGAACAATATGATCTTCATGTACATATCACTTACAAATTGAGTCCCTTGATCTTTCTTGCTTCCCTTGAATCTGAACATATTGAAAAACAGTGAATAGGAGTGGTTATGATTAGCGATAATCTTATTGGATAATGGCTTTTGTGACGTCATGTAACTGGTACGTCTTCGGCTACGCCTATTTTCGAGATTTTCCATGACAATTGGAACACTCACTGTTTTACAACTTTTACAATTTAAGATCAAGGCATAGAGTATATCTATGCTTCCTGTATTCCCCTTGATATCATAACTCACAGGATCGAGTGTATACAAATTCAAACACCCCGTATATTAGGGGTTTCGCTTCGTACGCTTCGAGAATGTACTAAATGAGTTTGCTTCATTAAATTAGCGGCTGATAAAATTTGCGTACCCAATTTTATAATACAAATGGCGTCGGCCAGGGCAGCCGGGGGCCAATAAATAGTGATAACTGAATCCGAAATTAGTTTTCAGGTTAGAATGAGCCAATCTGCGGGCTTTAATAATTCCACACTTATATACAGCGGAATTAATTAGAAACCGAAATTGCACGCTTTGTTTTGTTAATTAAAACCTGAGGACGTGACTGGTACAATTATTAATCCCAAATCAGACCTTCATATTAGAATTTCGTGTTCTGAAGATCATTTCGTCAAGTGAAATGGCTACTCATTTCGGAAAAGGGTTAAGTTAGTTAAAGACTCAAATGGCGACATTTAAGAGTTGATCCAAGGATGGTTAAATATGTAATTAAAAATTTACAGTAGGTACTTTAAACAGTCTAAACTCATAAAAGTAAAATTATATTTTAATAAGGGGTAGAACGGATTTTCCATAAGAAGCCTTAATAGTTAATGACTCTAATGGCGCCATTTAAAAGTTGCTATAAGGATGGTTGATAGGTGTGCAGTTAAAAATTTACAGTAGGTACTTTAATCAGTTTAAACTCTTAAAAGTAAAATTAAAACGTTTTTATGAAATCAGAACAGAATTTCTGCGATTTAAAGTATATTATTTGTATCGTGAATGGAGATGACAGTAGATATAAAAAGCACCACAAAGCGTCACGTACAAAAAAAAAAACTTCAACAACCTCTTGTACCCGATCAGAAGGGGCCAAATTATGCAGTAAAATTCTATAAAAAACAATGTACCAAACTAAGACACGATGATGGGATGTTACGATGAGCGGTGTATTCATGCTGCTTACATTTTGTGATCATTTTTTGCGTTTCTTTTTCTTTCAAACGTTCCTTTTATGAAAATCAGGTAAACTAGCGCAATGTCTAAATACAACGAGACACGGAAACAACTGTGTATATGATATTATGGTTATTTCGTGTTTTACGCTTATAATTAGAGTCCGGAACTGTGTGCCATAAAGTAGGATCGGCACTATAGAACTCTATGATAATTAAGATATAAGTCGTATTTTTTAAGTGTCTTGTAAATTACATACTTATTTCTTGCCCGTCCAATTACTATGCCCGGCAAAGTGTCGGGAATCGCGTATGCACGGTAACGCCTATCCCGTTGCGGGAGCGCTGGATAGTTAAATGCAGTTTAACATGCGTTATGGCAAACTGTCCTATGCCTACTTATAATATTATAAATATAATTTTGAGTTTTTTGTTAAGTTTAGTTGTCATTATATAACAGTTATAAGTAAAATTATGTAATAATTGCATACCGTCAGTCAGTTACATATCGTCGACAATATTCTCAAACCTCGTAAATCGATTTTTTTGCAAATTGATTTTTTTGCACTAAACCATTCCTCGTATGTTTCTACGTTATATTACCAAACCTTGTATGAAATAAAAATGAGTTTGACCCTGAAAATCTACAGAAACCAAACCTCGTAACTATTGTTGTCTTATAATGACAGTCCAAACCTCGTATCACCATATCACAGTTTAGATATAAACTTATATCTAAACTGTGACCGTATGGACACATGGAATAGTTTGGTGCGCGTTACAGATGGTATTGGAAAAAGGTAAAGGAGATAATTTTGTGGAGTGACGGTTGCACATGCACATACCAAAATAGAAACTCTATTTTGTCGAACGATCTACTGCAATGTTCAGCATTAAATAATGTGTGTATTATTCAAAAGATTTTAGAGAAAGGGCACACACAAATGAGTTGCGATTCCGTGCATAGTGTGATAGAACGGAAAATAAAGAATAGAATTATAAGCGTTCCAGCTGATTATGTAAATATATGTAATTGAAACTGCACGAAAAAAATCCAATGCCTTACAACAATGGCGGTTGGTGATATTTCAATTCAGCCATATCTTGAAAACCACGCATGGGACCCACTTCACTTTTTAGGTGATTACGTGATGACTATACACCTCTTACAGAAAGGATTTATAGTGAATAAACCGTCAGCAAAGTTTGCGAAAAAAAATTCAAAAACTGCAAGACACCCTGGGATCTCAGTAACGCTCTGTGGAATATTTGCAGCATACATTTTTTTTTTCATAATTTAGAAACAAATATAAGGAGAGGTTTTTAGATTTGTTACAAAATATTTTTTTTCAACAAGTTATGGCCATTTTAATTTTAATTTTATAGGAACATTTTGTTTCCCAAAATTAAAATGGCCATAACTTTTTTAAAATAAATATTTTATAACAAATCGAAAAACCTCTCCTTACATTTGTTTTTAAATTATGAAAAAAAAAATATACTGCAAATATTCCACAGAGCCTTACTGAGATCCCAGGGTGTTCTGCAGGTTTTTTGAAACTTTTTTCGCAAACTTTGCTGACGGTTTTCTCACTATGAATCCTTTATGTAAGAGGTGTATAGTCATCACCTAAAAATGAAGTGGGTCCCATGTGTCGTTTTCATAATATGGCTAACTGAAATATCACTAACCGCCACTGCCTTACAATGCGATTTACTTAGAACACACATTTTTGAAGACACATGACAACTTGCAAGAACTAACCTAGTTCTTACAGCTGACTACCATGTCTTTTACAAAATCTTAAAATATTAATTTTTTTTTATTAGTTTGTGTCTAGTTTGAAAATAAAATGCCTTGTTATACTATACCTCTTGTTTCAGTAGCTGCACAAACCTCGTAAGTATAACTAATTAATAAAAACCAAACCTCGTAAGTTACATTTTTCTGTATAATTCTGCAATATTACCCCAAATACAAAGAATGTATTTGGGGTAATTTTTGTGTCATTTTTTTTTATTCAATATTATCAGGATATATTCTTTAGATTTTTATTTTATTTAAAAAATTATAAAACAGAACGTTTTTTAGCTCTCCTGGAAAATGTTGTGTTACGCACTTACGAGGTTTGAGAATATTGTCGACGATATGTTGCTCCACTTGACCCTCACTTAGTGCAGCGTAACTACGCTGCAGCAAATAATAACATAGACTTTCAGGTTTACTATACTTGGCACTCTTACGCAGAAACTTTTTGTAGCTCCATATGGACATGTTTTGATTGTTTTAATATTTCCCTTGATTTTATTTAATTTATCTCCGATACCTCCTCAAAGGAATATGAACAATAGACTCTGTCAGAGTGTTCCATAATTATGTTAAAACTTTTAAGTGTAAATATTTTAGGCTGTGTTCTATAGATGATTTTAAAAATTACATGATCTTAAAAATCTTGAAATCCCTCTGATTATTTTATTTGGTCAAATTAATATATAGATGATAATATATGATGTTTTTTTTACCAAAACGGAGTTTGATTTCCTTTTTTTTTTTTAAATAGAGTATCTCCTTCCTAAGGGACTCCATGCATAAAATGTTGAGAACAAAATAAATACAAGTAATTTAGAAAGTGAAAAATATATTGTTTATTATACTTTGCAGAACTATTTGCTATTAAAACTTTCAAAACAAAACTTCGGTTGAAGCCCACAGTAACATTTTACACAAATGAATTTTTTTTTTACACAATTAGCATCTTTGATCGGTGTTTGAAAACTGAATTATGTGACCAACATTATCAAATCTGGTATCCACTAATTTCGGCAACGAAGTCTTTCATTGATATGACTTGGTACTACACTTTTCTAAAAAACTCACAGCAAGATACCGTCGGAAAACAAGTAGAGAGGCGCAGTCTAGATTACCTTGTTTGGCTTTCTTCATAATTAGCCAAACGTTGACAACGGCTGCATCAAGAAGGTATGCAAATGCATGAAAATGGGAAAATGGACCAATACCATTTTCTCTGCCTAATTCTACTTCTATATGCGATATGATTATCCTTGCTTCTATATGCGATATTATTTTATCAACACCCGCCATACTATTATTACAGCGTGAAGAAACTTGTGGTCGAAGTATAGATCTGTGTGAATTTTTCTCCTTACACTACTGCTAGGTGTTCACGACTGTAGTATCTTCGAAATTAGTTATAACAGTTACTATTTTATTATCTTTCTTTTGGACATTGGCCCTAAATCTGTATGTTCCCCGATCTGTATGATTTTCTTTCTGCCAGTCCTTTTGTATTAAAAAATTACATGTTTCTGTTCTATTTTTTCCTTATGGTATCAATTGCGCAGATATTTATTGTAAATAAAAGATCAAACAGCTTTACACTAGAGAAGTAGTTATCGAAGTAAATTTTATACTCACTATTTGGGATTGCATCTGATTTTTCTAGTAAAGAGTTAACGACGTCACCACTAATACCGAATCCATCGCTATCTTCATTTGTCTCAGCTCTTTCATTGCTTGGAGGAAGAATATATATAATGGATTCCTGTCCTGTAAACTGGCATTCTCTTCTAAAGCAGCAATGGGTTCATGCAGGCTCAAACTAAAATAAAAATTAACTTACACATTACCGACCCATCACCGACAAAAAAACGGAGTGGTCAACATAATGTATTTCATTTCAACTCCATAATGTAAATGTCGAAATTTTAGCATTATACATTTCGACAAGTCTACTGTTATCGTCTACACACAAAAATTAAATTTCCTTAAAGAAAACTGTAATCTGTAATCCTATCAAAAGGACAATTTATATGAAGAAAAGACTCAGAAAATGTCATGTTATGAGTTAAATAAATTTCGATTCTTACAAAAAGGAATTATTAAACAAGCTGAATAATCATGTACACACTCCATTTTGCGCAATTTGGATAATTTAAATAAATGTATAGTACTTTATTACTAAATACCTCTGGCTGTCCGAAAATGTTGGATAGGCTCATATCCAAACCCCTAGAAAAAAATTAATATATATTTTGCTGCGGTAAAATTCTATTTTTTTTAGCATATGAGTATGAAAGGTTAAGCTTTCATTATTAACTAGTTCTATCCTCGTAATAAATAATGTATTTAAACTCGTTCCTAATATCAAATAAAATATAATCGTGATAATGTGGATAGATGGCGAAAAATATTTTTCCGTTTTTGCTATGAAAATGACTACCATTCTAACAAAGCAGCAGAAGGTAGCAAAACATCGATATTCATATTTTTACTTTCTTGTAACTTTAACCTAATTAAAAATAAAATACTCTACACTCGATCTACTTTTGAACATAACTAAGAACTTCATTGTCTACAAAATCTACTACAATTCGAATATACCAAACACTCATTTCTTTTACGCTCATACACATGTATATTAACCATTGAAAACATTAGCTTAAAACCATCTGAATTAGTTTAGATACCTGAAGTTGAACGTTCCATAACGAAATTATATAATTAGCTAATTTTTACAATGCAAATAGATACCGAAATAAAATAACGAAACTGCTCAAATTGTGCACTACGTTACTTCTAACTGTAAGTCGTTCAAACCGTGACATCTTACGACAGTCAGGAGCTCATCAAGCCCTTACTCATTTTGATAACACCGCCACACAAAACAAAATTGTCTGAAATGTACAAGCGATATATGATTTCCGAAGTATTTTTTCCTGCTGAACACGAATCCTGTGTTCAGAATTGATCCATCACCCTTCAATCTTCAGCAAAATGCTGAAGAAACTTCAGAAAAGTCTTCAGCACTTTGCTGAAAACTGAAAATAGATGGTGCAATTATGATTTCAGATCCGTGTTCAGCGGGAAAAAAATACTTCGGAATCTATGTATTATACGTAAAGGACGGTTCGTAAGCAGTCTTTATTTTTCTGAAGATTCTTCAGCTAAAGATTGAAGGGTGATGACACCGGATTCATGTTCAGCGGAAAAAAATACTTCGGAAACCATATACCGCATGTACCTACATTTCAGACGACTTCTGTTTCTTTCTGTGTGGCGATGTAATGTTTTATCATCTGTTAATAAGTGGTATTTCAAAGGAAAATGAATCGATAGTTCTTAATAGAATCTTTTTTTTATTCTATGCCAATTTTAGAAACTTTCTACCCCACTGTGCGCGACGTCCCAAATTAAATGATAAATGTACGCAATAATTTGCTCATTTTTTGTTTCTGCTTGTTTCAGGAGCAGAGCCACAAATCTTATCGGCCATTGTGCGTCCTCACGTTCCGCTGGAACTATCTACTTTGGCAATTAGAGCCGATGGGCTATCATCTGGTGAACATGCTGCTCCATTCGGTTGTTTGTCTTATGTACTTCAGGTGTGTATAATTTATATTTTCTTGCGTTTTCTAGGCGCCTTACGTCCCACGCTTTCTAGGTGCTTTACGGGCCATTATTAATGCCGGTATGACATGCAAGAGCTCTCTTACAGTATTTTTAATGCTTTCCGTAAGCTGTATCTAGTAAGTTTCCAACACTTGGCTGGAGAGATATTGATTGGCCGCGATGAGAGTTGTAACGTTAAATGGTAGAAATTTTATCCTATGCCTATATTAAAACATTACGTTCGTGTTTGTTCTACGGGCGCATGCAGCCGTTCTGAAATGATTCATTTCCTCCCCAGAAGCAAAACAAATAAACGTTTGTTAACATCCAAGGACGTTTGCTTTTTTAATACAGATATATGTACCTACATATATGTATGTACATATGTAGAATTACATTTAGATACATGAATACGTAAATATGTATATTGTTACGACATACATACATATGTATACGTACGCTTTTATATATTTATGATGGATATTTCAGATATTTATCTTATATTGTTCAAGAAAACAAGGAAATTGTTGCGCTTAACATGAAAACGTCCACATCATATTATGCAACCTAAACTATAAATTTATTTGATGTAAAAAACATAATATCCGCCCGAAAAAGTAATTGTCGAGATAACTAACGTATACATTTTTTTTCCAACGAAAAATCTTCATTTTTCATCAAACTGTTTAGTTTAGGAAAAAAATATAAAGCTCATTTAAAAGGCAGTACAAATTGCATTAAGTATTCATATTATTCTACTAACTTTTGGCTTAATAGTTTAGATATCTCTAGTTTCGTCAAATATGGACTTAAAACATTACAACAATGTTATATGTTTTTGTCTTTATTTCGATACAAATTAATTTTTATTGTAAACTATTCAGGTTGAAACTATCTATATATTTAAACGACAAAGTTTTTCTGCGCACATGCTCTTCTCGTAACGACCCACCGTGTGTCCGCATGCCCAAACCTTCTTAACTGGTCGGCAGCGGACCATCTGCGTGGCCCATTCCACACCGTCTTTCCTTTCATATAGATTTTTTTTTAGTTGGTAATATTTGCTCTCTAAATCTACATGGGCCAACCTTGTATATAATTTCTCAGATTGGACATAAATAAACCAAACCTACATTTATATATTCCTTAAATGCAACAATCGTCTTCTACATAATGTGCCTCTCTCCAAAAAGTAACAAAATATTTACTTGAATAATGTTTGCAACCACAAACAAACTTTCCACTACATCGAAACACTACACTTGTACTAACACACCTTTCACCTACTAGCTGTTATCATCAGAAGTTTTTCAGTTTTTTTCGATTATACAAAAAGTAATAAGAAAAGCGTATAACATAATACCATCTGTAAACAGAATGATACGGAAATTCGTGTAGAAAACGGAGTCTTCGTTTATAAAATTACTCCCATACATACATGTCTTTGCAAATAATGCGAAAAAGAAATGCAAATGTAATGTTTTTTAACGTCTGTGTACGCACCATTAGTAACTCCGTTATTATTATAGATGCAAAATCGGTTAAATTAGAACTAGTACCTATATTGTCTAACGTGAATTAAAATGAAATAATTGAAAAAAGACCTTACTCTTCCAATCCGTAATTATTAAATCATTTGAAAATGGTCAAAAGAGTTGATTTAAAGAAAATTTCTAGTCACAGACATGCGTACATATAGAAAATGAAATATGTGATATAACCTTAAAGGAATAATCACTTGTTTGACTGTCAGATTTGAGACTTACGCTTTAAGAAACTCTAAAAAAGAATATAAATACGAGTATAAAACATGAATTATTTGATATCGTTCTTTAGCAGCATACCTGAGTGTAAAAAACTTTACACTCTTACACTTAACAAAGAAACACTTTTTTACACTCAGTGCGCGCGTTTCGCCAAACATGTTGTCATCATTTGATGGAGCATGTTTCAGTGTTAAGTGGAAAAGTGTACAAGCTTGAATTTGCGTTTCAATTACTTATTCGCCTAGTGTATAAAGACCTTAAAAACCCTTATATTAATTAATTTCCCCATTACGCAAAATCACGACTTTCATATGGCGTCATTCTCCTTCAGATTTTATTACTCATTTAAATGCTGAAGCGAGAAAGATATCCTCGTTCTTCTTCCACGTCAAAAGTCGTATATTCGTATTTCTATCTTATTAGATATCATCAGTACGACAAATTTGACCTGCGAGAAAGGAGGACGAGCGTTACGGTTTTATCCTAGTCAGGAGAGCATATCGTGGCAATATTCTTATGGTATCGCCCTCTAGTGCGCATTAAAAGGACTAGACGTACACTGATGGTACTGCACTACGTAACCATTGAAGTTGCAATATCGACTATAAACAATAATAACGTAATAACAATAATAACGTCATTACAATTTGAAGAATTTCCGGCTAATCGTTTCTGAGAAATTCAGGTACATGCGAAAGGATCACATCATCTAAGCAACTGTAAAATGGTCTACTTATAAATGTTTTGTGTTAGTTTTAATGATGCAGTGAGTTAGGACATGTGTCACGAAATGCCCCGTCGAAAACAACGACGTCGATATGAGCAATTTGGTGAATTTAACCCATTAACTCCCAAACGGACACAATTCTTCGCCCTTTTTGGAGCGTCAATCTCGAAGGGAAATTAATGAATTCACTCAATAAAAACCACTTATCCTAATGTTTTCGGATGTGATCTTTCGATTTCCGGGGTCAGAATTGTGATTAAATGCTCTAAAAAAAAATATATGGCTGACTTTATGGAGAAAAGTACTGAAAATTTGGGGATTATTTTTTTTTATATAATTTTTTTTTAGTCCAAAAAAGTACTCTAACCTACTCCGGATTGTGGAGGGAGGTGTAGGCAATAGTTGGAGTTGATGATAGAATTTTTTTTGTCGACCTCAACTGACTCTAATCTTTTCAAAATGGCGGATATTGCATAAAATCTCATGACATGAATTTTTCTCTAGTATTAACGAGAAAGTAATGTTATTGTGTTTTTCTTGATCCACAGTCATTTTCCTCAATCAAATAATACTACAGAATATATTTGACAAAATTTTCAATTTTCAATGATGGCGGATTCAAAATGGCGGCTGGATTTCTCAAGAAATGGCGCATTTTTCATTATAAAAAGTAAATAGGAGTTTGTAATTATATGTAATTTTCCTATGTCGTTTCATGTTTTAGTAACATTTTGAGTTATTCCTGGTGATAAAAGTCTGAAATCCAAGATGGCGGATTCAGTATGGCGGACATCGTTCTTGAAAATTCAAAATTTGAAAACGGAAAAATTACAGTCAAATTTTACTGAAATCTGATGGAAAATGTCCTCTCAATCTTTTTTCATAAAAATGCGTTCTATCTGAGTAAAAAATAATTTGTCATTCTAACCTCAAAACGAGGTTTTTTTCCGGTGTTGAAGTTCTCATGATGAAATCATGAGAATTATAAATTATGCACTTAGGGATGCTCGGGCGCAAACTACTCGCCGGAAGTACACAACCTACTTGTTTCTCGTGGTGCATATACGATTTTTTCTCACGCCCACCAGAAAGTACGTTCTACGTACTATTCTTTGAATAAATATGCGACGAAGTTCCGGAAAAAAATTCGTCAATGCGCCCGAATTCAAAATATATATTTTCTATTTATATGCGGTTTCGAAAAAAAAAAAAATCTTCAATGCGCCTACATCCCTAAGTGCATAATATATAATTCTCATGATTTCATCATGAGAACCTCAACACCGGAAAAAAACCTCGTTTTGAGGTTAGAATGACAAATTATTTTTTACTCAGATAGAACGCATTTTTATGAAAAAGATTGAGAGGACATTTTCCATCAGAATTCTACGTAAAATTTGACTGTAATTTTTTCCATTTTCAAATTTTGAATTTTCAAGAATGATGTCCGCCATACTGAATCCGCCATCTTGGATTTCAGACTTTTTCACCAGGAATAACTCAAAATGTTACTAAAACATGAAATGACATAGGAAAAGTATAATTACAAACTCCTATTTACTTTTTATAATGAAAAACGCGCCATTTCTTGAGAAATCCAGCCGCCATTTTGAATCCGCCACCATTGAAAATTGAAAATTTTGTCAAATATATTCTGTAGTATTATTTGATTGAGGAAAATGACTGTGGATCAAGAAAAACTCATAATAACATTATTTTCTCGTTAATACTAGAGAAAAATTCATATTTCATGAGATTTTATGCAATATCCGCCATTTTGAAAAGAGTAGTCAGTTGAGGTCTGCAAAAAAAATTTATACTATCATCAACTCCCACTATTGCCTCCACCTCCCTCCACAATCCGGAGTAGGTTAGAGTACTTTTTTGGACTAAAAAAAAAATTATATAAAAAAAAATAATTCCCAAATTTTCAGTACTTTTCTACATAAAGTCAGCCATATTTTTTTTTCTGGAGCATTTAATCACAATTCTGACCCTGGAAATCGAAAGATCACATCCGAAAACATTAGGATAAGTGGTTTTTTAGGATAAGTGAATTCATCAATTTGCCTTCGAGATTCACGCCCCAAAAAGGACGAAGAATTGTGTCCGTTTGGGCGTTAATGGGTTAAGAGAGATCGAATTTTAGCCCTACGTGAGGGGGGGGGTATGTCACATCAAGATATAGGGGTTCGTATTTGGCGAAATGCAAACACAGGCATGGGGTTATGGTGGCAGTGGAGTGAAGAACACACTACCGTGAGACGACCTGGCACTGGTCCGCGAAGGCAAACTACAAACTACAAAGAGCGCCATCTTCATCAATTAGCATTAAGGGACCGAACACAAACAGCAACCCAGTGCCCACTCAGCAGTGGGCAATGGTTACACAATATCATTTATCGTTACGGTCAGTCAAACGCCGCATTTTCGATTTTGGCCTTCTGTCACGACGTCAATTGTTGCGACTTCCGTTGACCGTACAACACCGTCGTCTACGTCTCCAATGGTGCTAAGAAAAGCATTTGTGGAGGGATACAATCTAATCTTCTCTGATGAATTCCGGTTTTGTCTGTACGGGCACGACGGTCGGGTTCGTATTCGAAGACGTCAAGGGAAACGCAAAAATCATCAGTGCATAATAATAGACGCAACATACGGCCCCAATACAAGGGATTTTGGCATGGGGCGCCATTGTTTACAACAACAGCTCACGTCTATTCGGATGCAAGTTACCTTAAACAGCCAGAGGTGTATCGATGAAGTGCTACGACCAGTGGTAGTACCTTATCTGCAGGGCCACGTAGGTACCATATTTCCACGCGATAATACCAGACCACATGCAGACCACTGCAGTAGCCACGAGACACAGCTTCTGAATGAGCATACAGTTAAACGACTAGATCCTATTGAATATTATTTGTACAACTTATCAGATAAGCTTGTAAGAGTTTATTAATATAAGATTTTTTTTTTATAACACAAACGTAGTTTGAGTTATTTTACTCAACCCCTTCAGGGTGTTGCATTTTCAATGGTCACCAGTATATTTTGGCTATCCTACAAAGTAGTCCGGTAGGTCTTCAGCCCTACCAAATGTCCTTCCCAATGTAGAGAAATACTAGTCAATCGGTTTTCTTCACAACTATGCAATTTTCTATATACCATCCAAACACCCTGAGGTTTTTTGCTAAACCGTCAGGAACTGCTGCTAAAACATAGCTATTATAAAACGGAGAAAAAGCACCGAAGCGACGCGAAACGCTTTAAAAGTACCGAATAACTATTTCATCGCCGAAGCCGAGTTTTCATTGCCGAGCGACGGCGATCTAAATTATTGACACTCTAAAGTATGCCAACGCGTCGATCGAGGGGCGGCCAGCCTGACGGCTCCCTGGAGATGCAAGATAATATTGTTGAGAAGCACGCGCCCGGAAAATGTATATTCGAAATTTCAGGGGACTTTGATGAGTGGCACAGCAAACTCTGCTTCGGACATTATACGAAATGGATATCTCCGTCTATTCCGAGGAAAACATTAATTGCGCTGGAATTTTAAGGCAGCAAACAATAAAACACTCGCCGTTGCGGCTAATTAAATTAGTATTGATTTTACAGCAATTCTTTCGGAAAGTAATTTGCATATTTGAGTATCTACAGGTTTCTACAAACTTAGAACGAGACAATGAAAGGAAATTATTACAAGATAAAAATACCGTATCGTAGTTGTCTCGCCTTTCTTCAACCAAAGTGGCATTATAACGAAATAGAATTAAACCTTATGATTAAACTTATTAAATTAAGTAAACTTATTTCCATAGCCGACTTGATAAGAACATTTTTTTCTTATGAAACTCTATTACAATTTAATGGTCCCGTATCCAGAAAGAGATGCTCAGAGAAAATACAAAGAAAATCATATGCCATTCAAAAAGCAACGTCGGTTACGTTAAACTTGTTTACGTTAATAAAAATCTAAGTGGCGAAAAATAAGCTCGAAAATAGAGGAAAGGTGATTGTGTTTATTGAAATATCTATTTGTAATAAAAAAAAGTGTTTGAGCAATTTTTTTAATAATTGTATTTTACAATATTAGTGCATAAAATTAAGAACACATAAACTTATCATTTTAGGTATTAACCCATTAACGCCCAACCGGACACAATTTTTCGTCCTTTTTGGAGCGTCATTCTCGAAGGGAAATTAATGAATTCACTAAACAAAAGCCACTTATCCTAATGTTTTCGGATGTGATCTTTCGATTTCCGGTCAGAATTGTGATTAAATGCTCTAGAAAAAAATATATGGCTGACTTTATGGAGAAAAGTACTGAAAATTTTAGGATTTTTTTAATGTATTTTTTTTGTCCAAAAAGTACCTAACCTACTCCGGATTGTGGAGGGGAGTGTGGAGGCAATAGTTGGAGTTGATGATAGGATTTTTTTTTGCCGACCTCAACTGACTCTAATCTTTTCAAAATGGGGGACATTGCATAAAATCTCATAAAACATGAATTTTTCTCTAGTATTAACGAGAAAATAATGTTATTGTGCGTTTTTCTTGATCCACAGTGAAAAAAGTCTGAAATCCAAGATGGCGGATTCAATATGGCGGACTCAATATGGCGGACTCAATATGGCGGACTCAATATGGCGGACTTAATATGGCGGAAACTTGTCATTCTAACCTCAAAACGAGGTTTTTCCCGGTGTTGATTGTTACGGTCATGTTGTTTCATCATGAGAATTATATATTATGCACTTAGGGATGTAGGCGCATTAAAGAATTTTTTTTTCGGAACTTCTCTGCATATAAATAGAAAATATATATTTTGAATTCGGGCGCATTGGCGATTTTTTATTCCGGAACTTCCTTGCATATTTATTCAAAGAATAGTACGTAGAACGTACTTTCTGGTGGGTGTGAGAAACAATCGGATATGCACCACGAGAAACAAGTAGACTGTGTACTTCCGGCGAATAGTTTGCGCCCGAGCATCCCTAAGTGCATAATATAATATAATTCTCATGATTTCATCATGAGAACCTCAACACCGGAAAAAACCTCGTTTTGAGGTTAGAATGACAAATAATTTTTTACTCAGAACGCATTTTTATGAAAAAGATTGAGAGGACATTTTCCATCAGAATTCTACGTAAAATATGACTGTAATTTTTCCGTTTTCAAATATTGAATTTTCAAGAATGATGTCCGCCATATTGAATCCTCCATCTTGGATTTCAGACTTTTTTCACCAGGAGTAACTCAAAATGTTACTAAAACATGAAATAACATAGGAAAAGTATAATTACAAACTCCTATTTACTTTTTATAATGAAAAACGACATTTTTTGAGAAATCCGGCCTCCATTTTGAATCCGCCATCGTTGAGAATTGAAAATGTAGTCAAATATATTCTGTAGTATTGTTTTGATTGAGGAAAATGACTGTGGATCAAGAAAAACTCACAATAACATTATTTTCTCGTTAATACTAGAGAAAAATTCATATTTCATGAGAATTTATGCAATGTCCGCCATTTTGAAAAGATTAGAGCAAGTTGAGGTCGGCAAAAAAAATACTATCATCAACTCAAACTATTGCCTCCACCTCCCTCCACAATCCGGAGTAGGTTAGAGTACTTTTTTGGACTAAATAAATATATATATATATATAAAAAAAATCTCCAAATTTTCAGTACTTTTCTCCATAAAGTCAGCCATATTTTTTTCTAGAGCATTTAATCACAATTTTGACCCCGGAAATCGAAAGATCACATCCGAAAACATTAGGATTACTGGTTTTTTATTGAGTGAATTCATTAATTTTCCTTCGAGATTGACGCTCCAAAAAGGGCGAAAAATTGTGTCCGTTTGGGCGTTAATGGATTAAAATGGAATGATTTTGCCTCCTGAAAATACGGATGGTCATGAAAGATAGGCAACCACGCGGTATACAAATACTATATTATATGTTTAAATTAGAAGGCAATTTGGTAATCGCATTAATCTCGTTAAATTTGTATTAGATTCGTCTTGATCTGTCCTTTAACCTAGCTACTTGTCATACCCGTTTTATTTGTCACACTCGTGTAGCTTATGTCATATTTTGGAGATCAATACCCTCTATCATGCAATAATTATAACTGTCAGAATGCATTATTTTTATGGTCCCTGTACGAACTTTCTGTTTTGTAGGCGTATGGCATAACTAATGTTTTTATAATTAATAACTAAAAAGTTTTTATAATTCTCTGGTCGTCTTTTGGACTTGTTGTGATAGAACTCTATAAATAATAACATCTAACAGCACAATTTCTTAAAAAAATATTGTATTTTTAAGAACGAAAAATGTCAGAAGAAAGGACAAGACGAAAATGTCACAGATGATAAATTACTTGAAAGCGACAACCGATAACCTTTTGATTTGGTACAAGAAGGTAGAATTTGATTAATTAACTACCGTCGCAACGAAAACAAGTGACGTTCGTGAATTTGTGTGCATTTGTAAATTCGAAAGTATTTTTATTTGAAGTTTACTACGAGAACATTACGTTTGACTGCTCCCAGAAGACGAGAAATAGTATTGTTGAGTAGCAGGCTCAGGAAAAGGCATATTCGAAATTTCAAGGGATTTCGATGAATGGCGTAGCAAAAGCCGCTCCGTTTATTTTACAAAACAAGAATTTCCCCATTTAGGCTGAAAACATTAATTAAACTCGAACAATTCTATAACAAACAACAAAACACATCGTTTTTTTTTTCTGAGGAACTTCGTTGTACTTTTTTAGTGACAGTAATAAGGATTTTTGATATCCTACCTAAGGGAACCTGAAGTTAATGAAGCATTGAAACGATTATTAAGATATATTACTCACATATTAATTAACATTAATACTATATATACAGAGTGTCCCCGGGTTGTTACCAATAGGTGAAATTGACAAAAAATTTAATTTTTCGACAAAAACTCATTCTTCATAAAAAGTTTTGCTTGTCTTGAAACGTCCAGACAGTTTGATTTTTGTTCAATTTAACATACAGAGCGTTCAAAAATAGCAAAAATTAAATAATAATGAAGAGTAAAGTACCTTAAATATTAATGCTATGTAAAAAAGTTATTAAGAAACATTATTCCGCAATTGTTATAATTGTTATACGTTTGAAGTGTAGCCATTTTCCTTTAAAAAAATATATTTACTAAAAGCGCAGACATAATAAGAAATGATAAACCCCAAAAATATTATTTAAACATTTATTTTGAAGAAACAGCACGTCCAAATAATCATTTAGTCAATCAACATTGTAGCTAATAGGTCGTCTTTACACCATTTCTTCTCAAAGTCCCTAATTAGAATATTTGAAATTCCAGTAGCCATCAATAAGGCAATTGTTATTGTTTGACATTGTGTTTAACAAAGCGCTTGAAATTTCAATTATTGTTTTTTAATTCCAAATAAGCGTTACTTTACAACATAAAATTCATCTTATTAAATGTTATGGTATCGGTAATATTTCTTATCGTCATGCAATTGAATTGTTTCATGAAAAATATCCAGGTCTAAATTAGCCGTCAAAGTTTGAAAAAAGTTAGTGCGAAAATTTGATTTACCTGGTGATATAAAATGTGGAAAAAAATCAAAAAAAGGTCCATGATGATGATGCAGCCACAATTCTAGTTTTAATTTCAGTCGAAGAAAATCCAGAACTTTCACCAAGAAAGAGATCTGCACAAATTGATATTAGCAAGACACACATTCAAAGAATTTTGGCCGAAAATAAGTTTAAAGCTTTCAAACCGAAAATAATACACACGTTGGAAGTTAGTGATGATGCACGTCGTACCTAATGGCAACGTCGTACCTAATAACTCTTACCAGCATGTTTGATAAAAGACAAAGCAATGTTTAGAAATTTCTAGCCCACACAAAACAAGTTGATACGTCTCGTAAAACGGATCAAGTAGTTTGAGCCTCACTTTGCCTTTATGTTAACACAGATTTAATAAAAAGCATTAACCATATTAATAATAAACTCATTAACAATGTACTTACTAATAGCGA
Organism: Aromia moschata; assembly: GCA_029963805.1. Classification (NCBI taxonomy): domain Eukaryota; kingdom Metazoa; phylum Arthropoda; class Insecta; order Coleoptera; family Cerambycidae; genus Aromia; species Aromia moschata. The sequence goes on along the minus strand of JAPWTK010000057.1, from coordinate 483,630 downwards.
CTAAGTGTATACTTTATCTCGGTGGAAGACAGTCAACAAACTAACAGATTTCAGTTGTCTGCTTGCATTTTGGAGATTCAGAATTCTTATAATTATTTACTGTATAAAAAATATAATATGGGGGGGGGGGGGGGCCCCCCGGGGCCCCCGGCGCGGGGGGGGGGGGGGGGGGGCGCGGGGCCCCCCCCCCGGGGGGCGGGGGGGGGGGGGGGGGGGGGGGCCCCCCGCCCCGGGGGGGGCCGCCCCCCCACCACCCGCCGGGCCCGGGGGGCCACCCCCCCCCCCCCCCCCCCCCCCCCCCCCACCCACCCACCCCCCCCCCCCCCCCCCCCCCCCCACCGCCGGGGCCCCCCCCCCCGGAGGGCGGGGGGCCGGGCGGCGCCGCCCCCCCCGCCCCCCCCCCCCGGGGGCGGGCGGGGGGGGGGGGGGGACCCCCCCCCCCCCCCCCGCCCCCCCCGCAACCCCCCGCGGCGGCCCCCCCCCCCCCGCCCCCCCCCCCCCCCCCCCCCCCCCCCCCCCCCCCCCCCCCCCCCCCCCCCCCCCCCCCCGCCCCCCCCCGGGCCCCCGGCCCCCCCGCCCCCCCCCCCCCCCCCCCCCCCCCCCCCCCCCCCCCCCCCCCCTCAATATTTATATTTCTAATTTTAAATTTAATTAGAATTTCTATTATTCCATACATTATTAACTGTATAAACTAAATAAATATAATACATCCTATATCAATGTCAGCTGAAATGCTTTCAAGTCCAATATAAACAGTTTGATCATGATATGTGTAAATATTAAGAATTGCGATATTATAATGAAGATTTTAAATAATAATGGGAGTAGGACACATTTTGTCAATAATTAACATAAATGATAGATTGATGTTTATGACCATTATTGGTACGGTTTTTGCTAATTACATTTTAAAATTGACTTAGAATGAAGAACTTTTATTATTAATAAGGCTGTATATTTTTACTATATCTGTTTGCCACTTTAATGACATCAAGATAAAAACAATGGAAGTTTCAAAATATTAAAGGATTAAATAGTCTGTAAAACTGACTGTTAAGAAACTGATAACCCAGTAATTTTAGGAAATAAATTATATGCTTAATAGTTAAGTTAACTTTTCTTATCAATTAATATGTAGGTAAATATTTAGGACGTTATAGAACATATCAGTACTATGAACAGCTTCGATAGCTTAAGGTATGTATGTATGTAGTTAAATGTTTGACAGTTGAACTGTTGAAGTTAGAAGATTATTGACACGACTGATATTTACATATATTATATACCTCTAAGTCCATTATTTTGTAATTATAATATGCTGTCAAGTATTTTCTGTCTCTTAAAACTAAAAACATGTTTGAGTAATTGGGAGGAGCCACAAAATGTTCTATAACCATTTAAAGTCTCTGTGCACTTACAGGTAACCACATATGTTAGTAATGTCGATTGTTTGGGAATCTAAGACATGCAATATGGGTTGGCACTCAGGTCTGTAATCACGTCAACTGTTACCATCAAGTCGGGCAGTGCAAAGTAAAGTTTGTCTCGGTGAAAACCGTGATGTCAACCAATCTAATACTTTTCCACTGTTTATTTTTAAAATAAATTAATAATATCAGTTTATCGCTTGTAAATCCGGAAAAAACAATTGTATATGGGTAATCAATTGAAAGAAGAAGGATGAGGAGGAGGCCGAGGAGGAGAAGAAAAAGAAGAAGAAGAAAAGGAAGGAGAAGGAGAAGATAGAGACGGATAATTCACATATTAGGTAATCATTTTTTTAAAAAACAACAATAAAAAAAAATGCTACTTAGGTCATACCTCGCACCTTTTCAACGACACCTTAAACAGGCGTTTATAAAAAAAAATGTTCAAAGCTTACTTTTGTGTGGAGCAAAGTGGAGCAAATCGGTCTCATTGTTGGCCAAAAATTTACGAGTACATCTTTATTAAGAAACGAAATAATATATTTTTTTTCAAAAGGTACTTCTGTGAAGATGTTGGCTATAGTAAATCACAAATAGAAAAAAATACAATTTACAATTTACTGATGGATTTTTTCAATATTATGTGAGTAAAAAATAGAAATTCTGTTCAAACCTCAATAATAATTTACCTTGTTTACATGTTTGATTTAAGAGCAACCACAAACTTCTCTCTCCATATCGGTGTTGTTAGTCTTAAAGTACTTTCCTCATTATTTTTCCGAAACGGATCCCGTCTCTGAAATTAAAAAACAGCTTTCTTTGATTTGCAATATTGCTGATTCAACCCTGCATTTTTCATATGTGCAAATATATGCAACTTCTTCGGAGGAGGATGTCGATGTTTTTAGTAACTTATGTCCAAATACTGAGGGTATACAAATATAGTTATATTGAGCAAACATCCTTAGTTATCATACAGGTTGTCCCATAATCATATTGAAACTTTTAAAGTCTGTATTCTGCTGGTGATTTTAAAGGGGTCTTTCATATATATTTTTTTTGCTTAGAGTCTTTCCAGCGACAAGGCAAACCAAATTCGTACATACGAGGCAAACGTATTCGTACAGATAAAGCAAACCAAAAATTCATTTTTAATTTTTACCTCAGTAACAGAATAATGTAAAAAATTGAGATTTGGTATGTGTCTTTTACTTTTACTTTTAACAGAAAGACATCTTAGGATACCTAATATTTTTATTTTTACTTTGCACCCGCATAGGGTGTAACCCTAATCATTTTTGTTTTTATAACGTTTTTATGGATTTATTTTTTAACACTAAAACATATGTATGATTTAGCACAGTTTATTTAAAAACTTTTTTACCTTTTCCTATTTTTTCGAATATAGAAGGGTTATCAAGAAAAAAAAATACTCGTCTTATTGTCCTATTTAAACAGTGAATACGAGTATTTAGTAAAAACGCATAGGAGGCATGTGTCACTTTAATATCTCTAATTTCACTTTACAAAGTGTTTGACATTTGTCCAATGTAAGTTAGTAAGTTAGTAGTGTGGTGTTCAATTAATTTTTCTGTGCTGTTGCAGAAACTTGAAGAAAAATGAACTAAGTTTCTAACTTAAACTTGACAAATGTTTTTTACAAAAATTGCACTTTACACTTACGTTGTAAAGTGTAGTTAAAAGACACATTAAAGTGACCTAAAGCCTATTATGCGTTTTCACTTAATTTATATTAATAGTTTAAATAGGACAATAAAACGAGTTTAATTTATTTCCCTGAAAATCGTTGCATATTCGAAAGGTAAAAAAAGTTAAAAAAAAAACTGTACTGTATTGTGCATATTTTATTGTGTTAAAAATCAGTTCATAAAAAAGTTGTGACACAAAGTTAAATAAGGGTTGGTTGTTTCAACCCCATGTGAGTTCAGAGGCAAAATAAAAATGTTACCCCAAGATGTCCTTCTGTCAATAAAAGATACACACCAAATCTTAAATTGAAAATGATCCGTACAACACACCCTTTAAATTTTTTTACACAATTACTGGACATCCTATATAACAATTTTATCAAGATCGTCTCTCATCTTTTGTCTCATAGTAGTTCGTTTTAAAATGCTAGTTTTAAAGTACACAACAAAATGTATTTGAATAAAAAATTATATATATTTTATATAAAATAAAAGTGTATTTATGGTGGGCAGCTTCGAAATAGCTTATTGTATACTTACCTATTTTTCTTTTTCCTACATACGTTCTATTGATTGGCTATAAATACCTCTTCTTTCGCCAAATTAATATACTTTTTTTTGTAGCGCGTTATAACGATGTAAGGTATAAATAACAACGAAGCTGAGAAAGGTGCGAATATGCTACAAAAGCTATTGGGATAATACGTTCTGTACTATAATCGGTTTTTATTAGTAACACCCCGTTTTCGTAAAAGCAATATATCATTAAGGGAAATAACCGGACAGTATACGTTATCGATCACCTTCGGGGCGAAAGACAATTTGAGAGAGGAAAACGGGCGAGATCTTTTTTTCATTGAAGGGTTTTTCAGATAGATATTGCTCTCAGATATTTCCCTAAATATTACAGGCTCCTCCCGAAAATAATATATCACGCAAGCTGACTTTACATAGAAATACTACGGGAGGAAAGTAATACTTCATCTCTGATAATAATGGTTTTTTAATGTGTTTGCCCTTTAGAGGTTTTGCAACGTTTCGTACGTCGCGTCGCGTCGATTGAATTAAAATACAAATATATCCTGAAACATTTTGAAAATTACATCGAAATGTTTTTTTTAGTGAGCATGTAACATAATTTTAATAAAAAAAAGTTTAACACTATCACTGTCAAAACTATTATTTATTGTCAAAAAACTATTATTTATTGTCAAAACCATTAAGGGAATTATCTGAATGGGATCCCATTTTAGAAAACAAGAATGACGATGCCGAAGAGCTGGAGCCCCTTTTCACATCACTTGGAAATGGAAAACTAGATAATATATATTAAGAAGATAAGGAGTACAAGACAATAAAAATAATATAATTAACAGAATAATAAAATAAAAGTTGAAAATTGAAGTTAACACTGCTAATTTCTTAATATTTTAGTGCATTATTTTTTTAGCATCAATTTGGTACTGAAAAAATGATTTTCAAAATATCCTAAACGCTAGACGATACGCGTCAAAAATAACACAATTTAGATGCGTTAAAATATGAAAAAATCTTGAAAAATATGTAATGTGATAGGTATTTTGCAATAATAGTTTGTGGTGTCATAAAGTGCCGAAATAAAGTGTTTTTATCTATAACTATTAAGTAATACATTTATTTCATACGTGTTTCCTGACAGGTATATGATATTTATTGTTACTATTGACTGAAGGATAATGAAGGTACAATTAAATAATAGGAGTATTTCTCAATCGGTCTGTCAAATTTCAAATAAAACCAACTGGAGATTTCGACATTGTTTTCAGTTTAACTATCCCTTAAATTATTGTAAAATATTTATCAGGAAAGAACTAACACCTACATACTTAATATTTTTTATGCCTCGGACACCCATTTAACTTGAATTGTGTTAAATCAATAAAAATATAATTAGACAAGACTCTGAGATGACATTTTTCTAAATTTAGCGATTGTTAGAAAACAAGTAGTCTCTGTGTTACGTGGCAAACAAGCGTAACAACGGAGGCTAAAGGCAAAATATAAACCTGTCAAAAATGTTATTGCACTACAACAATTAATTCTATTAGAGTAAACATTTCTGTTTACTCTATTAAAGTAAACATAGTGTTCAGTTCACTCACAATAGCTGTTACCCACTTAATTGATTACAGCACTCACCATGTGGCTCGTAATGTAAATTTCATCTTCGTGGATAATAACTCTATCATAATCTACTAATCATAATAATACGTATAATATCATACCTATAATAATGTGTATACTAATACGTTCGTTGAATAATATATTATTTTTTCGATGTTCGGTGTTTAATTTTCTTGGATAGTTTTAGAGATATATTAAAAAGTGGCAAAAAACAAATGTTCTAATAGATCACTCAGATTTTGATTATTCAGTATGTCAAATTTGAAAATAAATAACGTTCCTTAATACAACTTTTGCGAGCCATTTGAGCGATTTTTTTTAGAAAAATGTAAAATTTAACAGGTACTGAAATGCACGTGATCCTGTTCGAGTAGGTTATTTTTCATTATAGTAACTGTCCTACAGTATAACGAGCCATTAAAAAAAAGTAATCAAAGTTGGCCAGGCAAACAAAGACGTATTTCTATTCCCCATCTTAAGTTTATAATCTTATTGAATTATCAAGGCAGTCACGTTATTTGACAGCCATTATTTATTTTACAGCCGTAGTAGTGCAGTATATAATTTAATCAAATTATATACATATGTACTTATACCTATTTTTTTGAGTCTGTAGTCCATTTTATGTTTATAACCATTTTATATTTATAACCATGTTAAAGCATGATATAGCATACTATAATATAAAAAAAATCGCGTTATGTGTGCCTTTGTAAGTTTCCGGATTAGTGAAATTCATATATTACACTCTGTCATAAATCTGTACTAACGATTTTATATGATCAATCTAGAAAAATCTGGAAAAATCGGACGTGGAAACACATATTGGTTCCTCAGGATAGCGGTTTGATAATTTGTTATATCCCGCTCACTGGCATTGCCAGGGAATATATCGAACGGGTGTGAAAAAAGGAAACCCATTAAATAAATAAGTAACAGTAACTTATATAAATTATAAATTTTTCTATGATTATAAAAATCCATAGGTGGAGACGCATAAGACCTAAATCTTCAACGCCTTACAATATGTTAGCAAGAAGACGACGTATTCATAGAACATCCAGCTATTTCACGAAGAATGGATGGAATTACATGAAATTCGCAGGTTGTGATAACCTCGCCCTTTATCGATTGGGCCTTATGAAAGAGATATCAGCTGCGATAAATTCCTATATATATATATATATAGGTACATACAGAGAGCGGCGAAAGTACTGCACAAATTCAATAAAACCGAAAGAAGCAAGTTTCCGCAAAACAAAAATGAAACAGGGCAAATTTTAATTACTTACAAAAATACATATTTTGACAGCCACATCACTGTTTGATCGTCAACTGTCTTCGAGAGATGACGTCATACTCAATTTTTTCAAATGACAATCCCCTAGTTTTAGGATTTGTTTAGGTAAATCTAGCATTATTTAAAATGGCTTTATAAAAATTTTCCACCTTGCGTTAGAAAATTTTAGAGAAACTTAATGAGATATAAATTTTGTTACTAGAAATTAGCTGTTACATTAAAAATTAAATGGAAGATCTAGCCATCTGGTTCTCCAACCATTGACCAGGAAAAAATTCCCCTCGCATAATCTCGTACAGACTGAGCAAAGTGCGATGATGCCCCATCTTGCTGAAACCAGACAGCAGTATTCAGTAAATGATCATTTTGATCATCATCGTGATCATTTTCATCCGGAAAAAAATTTGCTAAAATTATACGTGTTGGTGTATCTAAATCACAGAATTTATGTTATCAGTTTATAACTCACATGTGTTACGAATACATTATGTATTGTTAGTTTTCAAACCACATTATTCCAAGTAGATTTCCTACACCGGCACCGAGAAAACTATAGCTATATTTTCATATACAGAGAAAAATAATTCTTTCTCACAAAGGAATATTGGTCCACAGAAATTACTTCTATCAAATGTGTCTTGAAACAACAAACAAGATTCTTTGGTTTTTTTAAAGAAATAATCGTTTGTTAGCACTTAGCCAAAAAAAAAAAGAAATATTCATTTATAAGTAATATTACCCTAATCTATGGAAACACAAGTAATCAACATTACTTGAATACAATTGTAAAGAAGCAACCAAAAGACAAAAGAACAAACTTTAAAATTTTTAATAAAGTTCATAGTTTTTAAAAACATTCGTGTTTCTAAAATCAAATACAAATATTTAACATATGTTCAGATACACCACCGCAAGTTTCCAAAATTGCCGATTTATAAAGATGTACATGGGCAAACAAGATCAAATTAAGATTCTTTATACTAACAGCACAATGTTTCGCAATTTTACAGTCATTAATTTCAACTTGAAACGGGTAGATACGTAACATGAAAAGCAGGCCTTTCTAATGGAAATTGTAAGTGTAGGTGGATAAAAAATATATATAACAGCGCTACGTTTTTCGTTCACCCGTGCGTATTGATGTCAAGTCAAATATTTTTTTTGCATGAAATGTATTTTTATACGCTGAAGAGGGAGGCTGCTTGCTGGTTAGCAGATTTTACGGATACGTTCACACAGTGGTGGTGCGTGATATTTCAGTTAGCCATATCTTGAAAACGACGCATGGGACCCACTTCACTTTTTAGGTGATGCCTATACACCTCTTACAGAAAGGATTTATAGTGAAAAAACCGTCAGCAAAGTTTGCGAAAAAATTTCAAAAACACTGGAGCACGCCCTGGGTTCTCAGTAACGCTCTGTGGAATATTTGCAGTATATTTTTTTTTCATAATCTAGAAACAAATATAAGGAGACGTTTTTCGATTTGTTACAAAATATTGTTGTTTCAAAAAGTTATGGCCATTTTAATTTTGGGAAACAAAATGTTCCTATAAAATTAAAATGCATACACGTATAGCAACCGGTTGTCGGTTTTGCATCAACACCAAAATGAGTGTTTGAGAAGCAACATGTGAGTGTGAAAATTTGCGGTAAATTAGACAAAAATTCTACTTACTGAATCAACATGAGGTTCGATTCAGCAAGCCTTCGAGAGGACTGCATGAGCCAAAGACAGTGCTATGAGCGATATACGCGTTTCAAGGAGGGCAGAATGTTGACCGATGAAGATTCAAGTGCTGAACGAATTTCGAAACCAACAAATGATGAACATGTCAACGCCATTCTTACCGTTATTAAGTAATCTCATGAATGGAGTCGATATATTCGTCATTTGTTTATGTCGAAGGTCGTCCAGCTGTTGAATCTTCATCGACCAACATTCTGCCCTCCTTGAAATGCGTCTCATACTCGGCTCATGTATGAAAATTTAGCATTATTCTTTAATTTTTTAATCGTGGTCCTAAATGGGGCGTATGCCTTTTAAAATGTTTTGACCTCTTGAAGTTAAAGTTATTTACTATTTAGAACTAAGGATTTTTTTCTTTAAAATTATTATGCTTAAAAACCTGTACTCAATCTGTACTCGCGATACAGATTTTGTGTAAATACTGTATCATTTGTGTGATCTGCCGTATAATTATTTGGCATAAATCATGTAAAAGCATTTTAACATAGAATATTATCTCTAATACGTTAAAATCTAAAAATAGCTACATATGTACCTAATAGACTACACAATTTAAAAATTTGTCCTTTTTATTATCATTATTATTACTTATAAGGTAGGTACAAGCCCTGTGCACTGAAGCAGATGCTTATTGTGCTCCCACAGACGGTTCATTCCATTAGACATGTTTATTTAAGGAATTTAAGGACAATGTCCAGTGTCTGTTATCATGTTTTTGGTTCCATAGTTAGAGCCCCAAAAATCGAATGCCTAACAGCTGCCAGAGGTGGACATCCACATAATTCACTAGAGGTTGCAGAGGTATCAGGACTACATTGTCAAATGTTTATGTAACCCATTTGATGTGTGTATCGATAAAGCAATCTGTGGCAGCGACCGACAGACTAATAGTAAGTAAACCACTGTATTTTAAAACGTGCCGTCTAGGGACGATGTAAAACGTTAGGTATATCAGCTATACGTGAGCGATAACACAGTAAAAATTAGACCAACTCATATAAGAACTGGTATATGGGACAAGTAGTACTTGAAGTATGAAAACAACGGGCAAGAAAACGCAATTGACGGCTGATAAATAAATAGGAAAAATTGGAAAATGGCGTTCAATGACGAAGGTTACTCTGGATGACAAATTGAATAAAAAATTGGAAGCTGCGCTAACCTAAAGTGCCGTTTTCTACATGATCCAAACAGTTGTGACAAAGGATATTAAAGAGGAGTGAAAACAGCAACAACCGAAAAGAACTTTTGATACATATTTACACACGAGGAAGCTTTTGATACATATTTGTCAGCATCGGTTTTCATTTAAATCCGTTCTATTTATTTAAACAACTAGCTCTGATGAAGCCATGCCACGCTCCACACGCTCGCGGAAATACCAAATTTACCGCGAATAGCACCGGCGGATGAAATAGAATTTGATGTCAACCGTAAAATTTTTCTTCGTTCTTCTTCAGTTGTTACTGTTTTCACTCCTCCTTCCCAAAATTGCGTGCGTCTGCATCCAGGGCACCTCCTCGCGGTGACGGCGGGCAACGCAGTGAGTCCCTGGATTGCGGCTAAGATTCCGTCATGGTCTTATAAGATAGGACTATATGATGTACAAAATCCGATCGTGCCACCTTCCCCCGGTGTACATCGAGTAACGCTAATGCCGACGGTTCTGTCATTGTTTAATGGTGTTATGGGTTTATAACATTTGATTCCGCTGGTCAAAACTATTCTGAATATCCGTGACAAAATGTATTCTGTGTACTTGTAATACAGAATGCCAGAAATGAACAGGTGTCGTTTGATATAGGGTTATGGGGTTTTGGGGTTTTGGGGTTATGGTGTTACGGGGTTAGGGGGGTTATTGGGTTATGGGGTTATTAATTTCATTTCACTGTTCGAACGTATCCTGGATGTCCGTGAAAATTTGCATTTATACAAATTGCCTGAGATGAACTGTTTTCGTTTGGTTTGGGGGCAATGGAGTTATGGGGTTATGGGGTTATATGATTATGGAGTTATGGTTTAGAGGTATCATGGGGTTATTGTGTTATGGTTTCAAGGGGTTAAGGGATTTGGTGTGAAGGGTTTATCGGTATATAGCTCAAAAATGTTTTTTTTTGAGGTTATGGGAAACCCTAGCCCGATGGGGTTATTCTGATCCCAGATTCGGATTCAGCGACCCCAAAAACATGTAGTAAACATGGTCTGACCCCCGAACCCGATTTATTTTTGTGTGGCTGTGTAATCAATTGGGACAGATAGTAAATGTTTGAAGTGTCTATTATCTCGTGTAGCAATGTGAACGTAACGTAACGTAACACTTCATACAGTACATTACAATGGAGCCTGCAGCTAGTTCAAGTGGAAAGAACGGCAATGCTGCTTTGCATTATTACCTTACAGTAACGCATATAAAAATTGAACAGCTTGAAAAATAAGAGTCTCAAATGTCTATGATTATTTGAGAAAAACAATGCCTCAAACGAAGGTGCCTAGTCCTTTTGAAAGAATAACAGCTGTGTCATCGTCCACGGTGTATAGGACTGTTAAATGAAAGTGACATATTAGCAGGGTTCAGGCGTTATGAAAGCATTTACGTGGGTGGAAACGGATTGAACTTTAATAAGTTTCATCCCTAAATAAATCAGACTACGCCACTGAATATCGCAACTACTGTTCATACATGACTGACGCATTGTTAAATGACCATGCTTATGTTATTTGTTATTCCCGTCGTGGTTAAACCAATTATTAGTAAAATTTAAATTTACGAAATATCTGTTAAAAAATAAAATGTTCACTTCTCCTAGTTCCGCTCACATAAAAGTCATTCTTGTGTAGGTAATGTGAAATATTTATCAGCGGTGGTAATGGCTTTGAATTTCGTATCAGTCTGGTTTCATAACGCAACCCTCAGTATTCGAATATATGTAGGGGGCGGTTTTAAAAATCGTGATTGATTAGGGATATACAGCTCCGCCGTAAATTTCTGGGGTGATGGATTCGTTTGAATCACTGATAAAGGTATTGTAACTTAATGACTTCCTCGACGGACGGTTTGGTAATTAAATAGTCTTGAACATGAACGGACTCATCACAGAGTTTGCAATTTCATATGCTTATATACGTTTATAATAACCTTTTTAGATAAATAACAATTAACTACACAGCCATACGGGATAAAGCTTCTTTTTGCTAAACTACACCAACATGCCCATAATATTGTAACGTTTTATTTATTTGGGGTTCGTGAGGTGTGAAAAATTAAACTCGCACTTTTAAACTAACACTATTTATTTAATAAATACAACTACGGACTAAACACTACGTAACTACACTAATTTATTTTTATACAATTTATATTAGAGCGTTGTACGGAGAACGCGCCGTTCACATGATTCAAATAGAGAGACTCCTGTCCCGCGTCGAGTGCGGGTATTTTATATACATCCTGGATGGCTTCCAGTAAAGGCCGGGTGAACCCAGATCAGTATAGAAGCTCTCCCGAAGGTACGAGGCGCCTTCCGCCCGCATCGGCCGTCGGTGAGTCACCCTTGTTTATCGGTGGCGAAATCATAGCCAGGCGGCTAATCTCAGGCGGCGACATCATAGCCCGGCGGCTAGCCTCAGGCGGTACGACTCGACGGATTCCGCAACAATATATATGTTTTCGAGGTCGCTAATCCCATATCCGTTTAGTCCCATTGAGTTACTATTGGGCACAAACCTCAAAAACTATCTGAAAATCGCAAAAGTAACTTCTTGGAAGCCAAACAATAACGAGTGCAATCTGTAGACAGTAAGATACTATATATCTTTGGGAATACCGAATACTGAAAATCAATATAAAGGCTAGAGGTATCTTGATCTTGGTCTCGGTCTTGCAGATATAGTCTTGGTCTTGATCTTGCATTGATACCTTTGATCTTTGTCATGCTGGAAGACAGCTGTCTTGGTTTTGCTTGGAAGATTCCTGTTGTCTTGCATTTTTCGTACTCTACGTTTTTCCTTTGGGTTTTCGCACAACTTGCACGTAACAGAAAGATATTTACCTGTGCGAACCATTTAAAAAAATCGTTGAATTTACTTCTTAAGCCGGACTGTTTTGCACATTCGGTTTTTTCAGCACTAACATTTTCTGCAGTTTCACTTTCGCGGATGGAAGTGAAACGCGCATTGCGTCTTCGTGGCACAGTTTGTATTTTCTTCGTTTCCAGGTTTTGAAGGGGCAGTGAGTCACAAGAACTACGGAAATACTGAAATTTTTGAAGATGGTAAAGTACGAATTTGGGATAATTAATGCGGGAATGTTATACATTGCTCAAATACCTAAATGTTGTCCACGTATGAAGGAGAACCATTTTACGTCCATATGGTATATTTTTGGTTTATTGGTCATGTTTATGTCAACGTGAAATAATGTCGCCTCTTCGAGTTTGGTTGCTATGAAGATTTTTTAAAAAAAATATTTTTTTTAAATCACAACACCTGGGTTTTCTTTCAAAATCTGAAAGAGCAGCCGCGGTGCGGTGCACTAAACATTTTATATGGTTACATAAAGAAATTTTCACAAAAAAAAAAACGTTTGAAGTTAACTCTTTGAAACGAGTTTTGATAACATTAAAAAAAATAATCAGAGTACCTGTGAAGTTAAGATGTTCTCGTGACGTTTAAGTCATAACAGACTTCTTTTTTAATTTTCTGTATTTGTGTTCAATACTTTCTTTTTTTTTGCATTGCACGATTTATAAATAAATAATGGATCATTTGAATGAGGCGTAAAGAACTGAAATTTTAATAATGAGGGGGATAGAGACATGCAGATATCTCAAGACCAAATTTGTGTACTGTTTCTACAACAACTAATCAACAGTAATCCGACTGATCAAGAAATTTCAACTAACTGGTAGCGTTGAGGATTCCGCTAAATCAAGTAGACCTAGAACTGCTACCGGAGGAGATAAAGCGTTGGATATCTTGCTCTCAGTGAGCGAAAATCCAAACCAATCGTACAGGGTCTTGGCAACTACTTTTGAAGTTTCTCACCAGTCAGCTAAAAAATTATTTAAGCGAGAAAAGTCACGTACATACAAACAACTCGTTAACAAGTTACACGAGGCTGACTTCGATAGAAGGAATGGATTTTCAATGGAAGGCATAAAGGAAAAATGCAATAACAATAATAACTTCGCAAGAAATATCCTTTTTTCAGATGAAGCTATATTCAGTTTAAATGGTGTTATTATTGGTCAAGTCATAACTCTCATTGCTTCCAAGAAGCGCATACCCAAAATTCCCAAAAACTTAATGTTTGGGGAGGACGTATTGTTGGAGGACGTATTGTTGTTAGTATTGTTGGAGGACGTATTGTTGGACCTTTCGTCATCGATGGAAATTTAAATTCTGAAAAATATTTAGATCTGCTAAGAAATCACATTGTTCCACCTAGCAGACTGTTGTTTCCGGATGAAAATAATGTTATTAAACAACAACTATGGTTCCAACAGGATGGTTCCCCGGATCTAAGTCCCTTATTTTTTTTTCTGTGGGGGTATGTAATATAAAGTTTATGTCAATCGACCAGATAACATTGAAGACTTGAAACAGAAAATTTCAAATGAAATCCGGGCCATTCCTGAAGACTTCCTAGTAAATTTTATTGAAAGGTTTCGAGACCGGCTTGGGCATTGCTTAGCGGAAAATGGAGATCACTTTCAACACATAATTCGCTAATTATTGGTTTGTGGTTTCATTTAAAAAAAAAAAAAAATAAGTAAGCAATAACATTCTTTAACAAACATTTATAGAGGTTAGACGGGACAAATAGTGATCTGATAGGACTAAAGCAATAACATTTATTCGAACTCAATGACCCTTAAAAGATATAGAAATTATAGTTGGCTTAATTTCTCAATTTGGAAAGGACAATTAGGGGGTAAGGGACAAATGGTATTATGATGAGGTTAAACGCAGAAAGAATTTGGATCAGTAACCCTGAAAATATGTTGATAGAGTCTAGTGAACAGCAACTTATTTTTTCTTGCGTGCAGGTGTTACTATTAAAAATTACAGGGGACGGATGTTGTTTCCACAAAAAAGAGTTTAACCTTTATATTTAAAAGTTTAACTTTAACACCACCCTTTCAACATAAAATGGCAAGTTATAATTTTCTAATTTACTGTTTGTTATGTTTCTCCCTCAGTAGAGAGAGGTTGGAACATGAGAAAAAATGTAATTAAGGATATAGCTAATAATAATGGTTACTCAGTCCATTTAATAGATACGTTAATAAGGAAGCATAAATTTAAGAGAGGCCTGTACAGTTTCACGACTTTTCGTAGAAATACTGCCAATTCGAAATTTGTTTCCTATCCATATGAACCCATATTCACCCGCGGACTGGATACAGTTTTTAAAAATATTAATTTCAATTTGGTTTATAGTTCTAAAAATAAACTACAGGCGCTTTTGGGCAACCCTAAAGATAAATTCGACAATAACGAATAGTCACGAATATACGAAATAAATTGTAAAGATTGTGATCAAAAGTATATTGGACAAACAAAAAGATATATTTTGACTAGATTTAAAGAACACATGTCTAATTTAAAATATGGCAGAACGGAACAATCTTGTGTTGCCCAACATGCTTTTGACAACAACCATAGCATAGACATAAATAATTTAAAATCAATTAGAAATGTAACAAACAGTAGACAGTTGGATGCTTTTGAAAGTTTAGAAATCATAAAATGTAACAGTGATATAAATAACGACAATGATCCAATACCCAACAGTCCATTGTTTACCCTGATAAATAAAGACAAATGTTACGGTTCAGTGAACCGTGAAGTATAAATAGAGCAAGTGTGTAGGTTAGAATTTAATTATAATTTTCTCCGGAAGATGTCAGCTATGTTGGCGAAACGCGCGTCGAGAAAAGTGTAGTAGTTCGGTGTTTCGTGGAAAAGTCCAGTTTTTTGTATCTACGCCGCAGGTTCCAGTACCCACACCAGGAACTTAAATGCAGTTTAATTAGCTACGTTTGATATTGGTTTTATTTTTATGGAGGAGTTTTTAGTGTATGTATAGTAGCTTCTATTGTATGCTCCATATATTTGAGTACTTTTGATCCGGATTAACTAAAAAATGTATGCCAATACTTTGTACAAGTCTGTACTTGTACAAAGTAATACAATCTATAAACTTACGTTAGCTGCGCAAAAAGTACCATGTAGAACCACTAGACCACAACGAAACAACAAATTATTTGTCATGAAAAAAGTAAAAAACAATTTTTTTTGTCAGACAAGCATAAACCCACTTTACATGCAGTACAGTGCCATCTTGTGCGATGAGGTATTGCCTTGGTACTGCAATGAGTACAACGTACTTTAGTTCCATGCTCAGGCATGTGAGCTGCCGTATCGGTCCTTATTTCCAGAGGAACTTGTACTTTGAACCGATTGGGAATGGATTTGTCCAAGCTTCTTCTTCCTTATTTGGGTATTTGAGGGTCAGCTCCAATCAAAGCAATAGCCACAGCAATTTTAAATTCTTTCAAAGACATTTCGGCACCAGTTGATACATTTTTGAATATTAAAAAAGAGTTTACCAGCGTAAGGTCCACAAAATGGAAAAAGATTCTGTGCCACCACTTTTTGGATTTTCTATCCAAAGTAAAGAGGCGATATGTTATGAAACATTTGAATGTTCCATTTATCGCAAAACATTATGTATAAACCAAAACTTTTAAAATCCAAAACTAATCAATAAGTGATTAATTCTAGCGGAGTTTATTAAAATTAATTAAAACCGTATTTACAAGTTAATACAAAATAACGTAAATGTATAACTTTGTAACCACTTCCAATACGTATTTCTACTGCTTCACTTGCCAAACACTGCTAGTGCTAGATAAAGAGAATACCTAAAATATATTTTCTCTAATTAAACCTAACCCAGCTACTTATTGAATTATCAACCCGAAATACTCTAAAAATTCAAGGCACTCGCGGCTATCTCGTGAAAATGTAGCTACACACATACAGGTTATTACGTTCCCATCCGCTAATAGAGTTAGTGCAGCTATTGAACAGAATATCTCTCCCTCGACGATGTGATTGCCTTTACGGGTAAAGCGGGGAATGCAACTGTGGGTTATAACGGTAAACGTTACGCGCTAAAATTGCAAATTATGATGTATACGCAGCGGCATGGAAAATTCTGATACTTAATATCATGGTAGAATGCGGGCATTCGATCGTTCAATTTGCATTTTTTCGTTTTTGTTAAGGTCGTCGAACTTCAGTTATTTCTAATTAGTATGCCATATTATTCAGAAGATATTCTGAAGTATCATGGCGAATAGAACCTGTTAGTTTTCTACATTTTCATGTTTATGTGTTCATATGTATCTTTATTCTTACACGTTGTGAAACTTTTTGATTATATTACCAGGATGGTTAGGTGGAAGAGCAGCTCTGTTGAACCTCGCCATCCTCAATTGTTATTATTTGTTGTCATTATTTTCAATGTTACAATAAAGACACATTATTATTATTATTATAGTCACACTTCTCAGCGTAAACGCTGGGAAACATTCACCCATTCCTGCTGCAGACAGTGATGGCTTGATATCTCATCCCCGCCTCCAGCAGAAATTAGGCTCAGGCGAGGGGGAGGAAATTCATCCTGTCCCAAAACCTTTCTAACAATGTGACAAGTTTGTAGTACAACTGCCTTCTGGCCATTTCGTATAATATTATAAGACAGTCCTAATGCCGCGATGTTCTTGGCGAATCTGGTCGTCATCACGCCTTCTGCCGATATAACTAGGGCGTACGTCTCCACCTTCTCCAGTTTCCATAGGCGCTTCAGCTCGATTGATAGATTTTCGTATTTCTCGATCTTCTCCCGTTCAGTCTTCTGAATGTTGTGAGTAAGTGGCACTGCGATGTCTATGATGATCCCTCTTCGTTGTTCCTTGTTGATCAGTACAATGTCTGGTCGGTTGAAATCCACTGTTCGGTCGGTGATGATTAGCCTATCCCAGTACATCACTGCTGTTTCCGATTCCAGCACAGCTTCCGGGGCGTATTTGTAGTATGGCGGAGCCGTCGCTAAAAGGCCATACTTGAGTGCCAGTTGTTGGTGGACCATCTTCGCAAGTTGGTTGTGCCTGCCAAGATATGCTGACTCTGCTAGCGCGGGACACCCTCCTATTATGTGCTCTATAGTTTCGCCTGCAGATCCACATTTCCTACATATGTCTTCGACGTCGTCTCTCAGGATATGCTTCTGGTAATTTCTTGTTTTTATAACCCTGTCCTGAATGGCAGTCAAGAAGCCTTCGGTCTCGGGGTACAGATAGCCGTCGGTAAGCCATTTTAACGAATTTTCTTTGTCGATGTGGTCTGGCTGTAGCATTTTCGGAAAACGTCCCTGCAAAGCATGTTCCATCCACTGGGTCCGGAGCTCCTCTTCTGTTGGTACGTCGACCGGAATAAGTTCACATCCCAGGCTCAAAGGCGTGTATCCAGCGTCCTCTCTTGCTACTGCTGTTATTAGCGGGTCCCTGTTCGTTAGCAGCTTTCTTCTTAAGGAAGCTTCTTGATTAAGGCACTGATTTTTGATGTTCAATAGACCTCTCCCACCTCGTCCTCGCGGCAGGTAGAGTCTGATTACGGAAGAGTTAGTGTGTAAGTGCCTGAACTTAGTTAGGAGCCGCCTGGTAAGTCGGTCGAGCTCATCGAGATCAGTAACGGACCACTTGACGATTCCGAAAGAGTATGTCAGCACTGGGACAGCCCACGAGTTGATGGCTTTGATTTTGATTATTATTATTATTTTTTGATTTATTATTATTATTATTATTATTATTATTATTATTATTATTATTATTATTATTATTATTATTATTATTATTATTATTATTCAATGATCGTATTGGGAATTGGAATTGTAAAAGCAACTTTCTTGTTAATATTAATATTGCGACGTAGAAGAAACATTTTTTTACTGGTTACTAATGCATTAACTAGTACTACCTCAGTATTGGCTAGTATTAGAAAGTCACCACCTCCACATACAGATTTTCCATATTTTGTTACTAAATCAAACAAAGTTAAAAGTGTAATATTTGAATTCTGTTGCATCCAAAACCTATAAAAACACATGTCACATGACTAATTAAGATACTCTACAACGATGTAATAATCAACACCTGAACCAAGAGAATAATTCTATATTTTTACCTACCTCAAGGAGTATGATAGGAAAGTAGTATTTTTTTGAGAACTGCGTACAGGTAAAAACAGTAGAGACATTGTTTGACTTACTGTGTAAACTGACCTTTGCCAACCACACCAACTCCAACCTATTGAACCACTGACTGGTTTGACCTCATTGGACTTCTTTAGTATTTTGCCCCAGTTATCTGATTGACCTTTGTAACTTCTTTAACCTCTTTAAAATTTATGACATTGTCCTCCTTAACATCTTTGCCTTTCTTGGACTCATTATCAAACTAACTTTTGTCCTTGAGAGCTCCTAGCTCTTCATAACCTTCTTTCCCTAGACCAATTGACCTTGTTCTTTTTAACCTACTTGACCTTGACCTATTGACCTTCTTTGACATGTTCGACCTTTATGTCTTTCCCATCTTTTGACTTTTATGACCTTTTGACTTTCTATCCATCATTCGACCCTATACCTACTACTTGAATTTGGAAGTAAAAGTCAGGATAGAAACTTAATAAATTCAAATGCGTACTTTTCTATTTCAAAAACAAATTCAATTACTGACTTGAATATTTTTCTTTTTTCGTACTTCGATTCATCTCTCTCCCAAATGGAGGGGTTGTATGATAAAATAAATAATACTTTAAACTAAGTGTACACTAATTCATGATTTTAGTTATTATGTTTTTTAACGATTTTTAATGTTCCTACATTATTTTACACCTCTGTGCATTGTGTACATGATACCTGTAAAATTGAATTTTGTTAAATATACTGTTTGGTCTATTTCGCCAACTCATCGGGTTAAACCTCTTCAATCCTCCACCCTACTCAGCTAAAAACTTTATACTTACAGTCTTAATTATGTTGTATGTTATGCGTATCAAATTTGACGTACGTGTACGTATATTCATTGTACCAGTCGCGAATTACCTTTAGACAAGGGAGTACCGCCCTCATTTATTCCCCAATTCTTAACCCCTTATTCGATTGAGTTCAAAATTTTACCATATGCAGGTCTTGTCATGGTACTAGTGTCCCAAGCATCGAATTTAAATCTTAAAGAGTTCTCGAGTTATCATTTGCACAAAAAAGATTAAGTGACAGATAGAGGAAAAATGTGTCTCGCTAAATCTGAGGTATTAAAAAAAAATCAGTGACACTATACTTCTACTCCACTACGTGGATATAGAAGTAAAAATAATTGTTTATTACATTTACTGACAATTTTATGAGATTACAAAAAAAAATGGTATGATAAAAAGTGGGTATACAACGCCAGTTCAATGACCGTATAAATGTCGGTGGCCAATTTTCATTATTAAATTAAGAATTTTTGTTCTGTAAGAACTTATTATACCACGAAATAATACATTTTCCGTGTTCAGCTGAAACTAAAATTAAGTTTCAGAATAGCTGTTACAGTCTACTTCCAAACTAGAATCTTTTGGCACTCATTTTACTGTTTTGTGTCGTCGAAGCAAACTTTTTCTTGTACACTTTTACGAAAAAAGAGCTATAGTACTGAATTATGCAAAATGATCAATTTATAGTCAAGACTTTCCTAACTAAACTCTCGTTAATTCAGGGGCCAAGTATGGAGAGTTCTCCACTCTCGCAAACGTTATCGTAACTATAGTTAACGTAAGTTAGTCATATTGTTTAATGCAGTTTCTCATTTTCAGAATGTGTTCAATGTTTCTTCCGGAATTGTCAAGTTTTGCGGCGGCCATGTTGTTCGCGGTGCATCCCATTCACACGGAGGCGGTAAGTTATCGTGAATATAGGTTTCTCATTATAACAACGTAATTAATTTTCTTAGGTAATGTTGGCTCTGTTATCTTTGACTGCCAAGTTAAATTTAACCGGTAAACAGAGATGTACTTGTGTGATTCTCAATTAAACAGGTCTACAAAATAAAAAAAGCTCTGTCTTTGGGATCAGACACATAATTTCCTATGTATTTTGATGCACTGAAACCAAATTTGGCAAAAATAATTTTTCTACGGCATCAATTTTTCTCTGCACCCCCATAAAACCCCCATAAACTCTTATAGAGGAAATTTTTTGAAAAATTTTCTTTATTATTTTTTATGACCTTTACATTGTTTTTTTTGGTCCCTGATCACGAATCTGAAGTCAAGAATAAATTTCGACTTAATGACAGCTGTCAACAAACTGTCAAATTATCCTAAAAAGTAAAAAAGTTGATATTAAATGCATATTATTAAGTTTTTTTGGGTTGCTGATTACGATTCTGAAGTCAAAAATGAATTTTGACCTAATGACAGCGTCAACAAGCTGTCAAAATTTCTAAAAAAAGATAGAAGAGATGATGTTTAGTACATGTTTATAAACAGGGTGGACCATTTTAACATTTTTTGGGAAATAACTCGGCCGGTAAGCGAAAAAAATAAAAAAAAGTTGTATACAAAAGTTGTTGGGCAAGGAGGGGGACGTACGACCGTAACCTTAAATTTGACCTCGACGTTGACCTTGAGGGTTATTTGAAGGTCAAAACAATTTTTTCAAACGTAAACAACTATTTTCGACCCCGGATTTGAAAAGACCGGGGAATTCTACGTCCAAAATGGTTGTTCTCAACAAGGTCATGGCAAGGTCGAATGAAGGTCAAATTTTCGAAAATTGTTAAATAACGAGGGCTAGCTCGGGATAGAGATTGGAAAGAGTAAAATGTTTCCGATTAAAGTTGTCAGGGTCGAATAAGGTCACTTCTTGATACCAATTGACGTTAAACATTTCAAATCAGAGGTCAAAAGTAGGGTTTCATGCTTGATAAATCACTTTGACCTTGAAATAACCTTAAAAACCGAAAAATCCTATTCCAATCTCAATCCAAATGTTTCCAATCTTTATCCCGAGCTAGCCCTCTTTATTGAACAATTTTCGAAAATTTGACCTTCATTCGACCTTGCCTTGACCTTGTTGACAAGGACCATTTTGGACGTAAAATTTCCCGGTATTTTCAAATCCGGGGTCAAAAATAGTTGTTTCTATTTGAAAAAGTTGTTTTGACCTTCAAATAACCCTCAAGGTCAACGTCGAGGTAAAAAGTTATTGTCATTATGCAGGGTTGGTCAGTAAAGAATGGGACGTACTTCAGGAATAGCTTCTTTCGACGAAAAGAAAGTAATTTAAGTCAACTTACCTTAATACTATCTTGTTTCCCTCAGAAGTTATAGGCCTCATTTTTGTATGACGATTTATTTATTGTTTGGGTAAGTGTTCTCAAATTTTGGAAAATAGGTTTTTTTTTTTTTTGGTGGTAAATACGAATATCTGCTGTTTTCTCGCTCTAAATCTATAAGGCGTTCTGAGCGTCTATATCACTATATTATTCCCTTTAGTTTTTAAGATATAGTTTTATAAATGGTTAGTTATTTGGAAACATCATTCAATTTACTTCGAAAAAAAAGAACCATTTGGGAGAAAACTGCGTTGAATTATGCATTTGTTAATATTGAAAAATAATTCGTAGATTATAAAATTATTTCAAATTAGTGGGGATGAGGCAACATTTACAACAAAATGCATTTTCAACCACAAAAACTGTCACACATGGGCTGATAAAAATCCAAATATTATCGGGGTGTGTCACTTTCTTTCAATTCAAGTAAATTCAAGTAAATTCATGTAACTACGGCAATTTAAGAAGAAAAATATAAATAAATACAACAAAATAAATATACGTATTAAAATACCATACGTGATAACGTTTGGCGAACATAAGATGAAAAAAAAACATAAGAAAATAATAATTACAAGTTATATGTTAAGAAAGTATGTTTAATGAGTAAAAAAAGTAATATAAAAATAAATAGTAAATATAATAATAATAAGTGAGTAAAAAAAAAGTTATATATAAAATTTTGATATGAGATATAGGTATATAAAATCTTATGTTAAAAACCATTCATTAAATATCTAATTTACATGGAACATCACAGTATCAGTCATCACAAACTGTTACGTTAAATAAAATAACCTTTCTTACAGTATATTCACTAACAAATTAAGTTAAATATTGGTAACCACAATTTATTAACTATTATTTCTTACCTAACATTTCTAACTCTTTTTGGCTCTTTTGTATTATCAGCAGTTTTTTTTTTTTGCAAACGTCTGTTACAGAAGTACATCACGGAAACAAAACTATACAATACACTAAAATTACTGGTATAATAAAATCTAATTGAAAATAAAGCTGTTGTTTTTATCATTACTTTCAATTATTAGTGCCTTATTTTGTTAAAACATTTTTTGTAGCGCTGGATATGCACTAAACTTATTTATTAATCCACATGTCTTCCATGGAGGGGCTAGTTCCTAGGGGCTAGTAGCTCTTGTGAAATAAAGTATTGTGAAATAACAAATTTTTATTCATTTATAGTTTTATTCTCCCTCCGTTCGTTTCAAGAATATTCCATAATACCGGAGTTTGGAAGAGAACTTTAATTTTCTATCTCACTCCCACAACGACCTTATGAGCTTCCATAAAAAAATGTGTGTCACATAATTTTAGGTCCTCTACAAATTAGTCGAGTTTCATTAATATTACAGAAACGGGCCTTTAACGTTTATTCGAGGCACTCTCTATGATAAATATCACGTAATTTGAATCTGTATAATTAATAGCGTTTTGTGAAGGTTTAATCAATATAGTAAATTTTTTATTTTTATCGTCATATAATAATTGTTGATTAAAAGCAACTAGCATGTTTATAGTCTTTCGAAACGTAATGTATATATTTTCCCAACTATATATCTAACAGCCAGAAATAAAAACATGCTGATTATATTTTTGTTTAAACTTGTTCTGTGTATAATTTGAACTAAATTCATCCATACATACAGGGTGCCCCGGATTGAGTTACCTATAGGTGAAATGGAAAAAAATTTAATTTTTCGACAATATCTTCATAGGAAGTTTTGCTTGTCTTGAAACGTCCAGAAAGTTTGTTTTTTATTCAATTTAACATACAGGGTGTTCAAAAATAGCAAAAATTAAATGATAATGAAGAGTAAAGTACCTCAGATATTAACGCTATGTAAAAAAGTTATTAAGAAAAATTGTTTGCAATTAAATTTAATACTCAAATGTGAAAGCATGGCCTACTAGTCAATATTAAGTATTTTGAAGGGATTCCGCAATTTTTATTATTGTTATACGTTTGAAGTATGGCCATTTTCCTTTAAAAAAATATGTTTACTAAAGGCGCAGACATAATAAGAAATCATTCGAAAGTACATGTTATTTAAACACTTTTTTTGTTATTTACTCAAACTTATTTACTTTACTCGTTTCCGAGTTATACCGTTTTTTTTATAACTTATGCTTTTTATACTTATGTTTATAACTTTTTAGTATAAATTTCTTGATAGACCAAAAAATGTGATTACCAAGAAGACTAGAAATAAGGAGACCGAACTACGGCTTTTCGCTGTATAACGCGACGGGCTCGAATATGTCCACCTCCAGAGGCGCTGTAAACAGTTGTGTACTCTGGTTGCTACAGTATATAAACAGATATCTATACGTATACCGTGGTTCTGTACCAATCTGTGTGCGTTAGGTTAGAGTCCGTGTGAATGTCTGTGGTGCGAATACATTTGACAGACGCTCGATATTTTTCGTTAATTTGTTGTTATTGAATATTATATTGAAACTACACAAGTGATGTATTTGAAATTACAAATTTTCGCAATGATCAATATGAAAATGTACTCAAAATATTTCATGTTACGTGCTTCAACGTTAAAAATACAACAAAGGAAAATATTTCGTTTCATATATACATCAGTAATTTGAAATAATGTCCGGTTATTCGGACCGCTTCTTAAATCACACAATGCAACACATCACTTTTGAACTATATTCATTTTTGTATGTATTTTTATTAAAGCCAAACGGCATGTAAGCACCCGCTTTGACAGCTTAATGATAAAGTCATATAAAACCATAGCATGGTTTTTCTATGATAAACCTTCACATGTGGACCGCTGACCGCTGCTCATCACGTGACATCGAGTACATTACTGTTTACAGCGCCTCCTGGAGGCGGACAGATTTGATCCCTAGATACCGAACGAGTTCGGTCTCCTTAGTTCTAGTCTTCTTGGTGATTACCTAAAAATGTATTATAAGTAGTTATGCCATGAATTAGTGACTATGGCAACCATTGTTATTGCAATTGTTTCAAGTGCAATTACAAGCGATAGAGCTTGTCATTGATGTGGCAAAGATATTGTCAAATTTTGTAACAAGAAATATCCATTTTTTTCTGTTGAAATAAAAATGATAATAATAATATGAAAATGGTCCACTTTAGCAACGAAGAAAAAATAGATGTTACTGGTGTTTGGGGAATGCAGGTCAAATTGTAGAGAAGCAAAAAGAGTTTACGCACAGCGTTATCCAATAGTCCCCGATGCAAAAACATTTTCAAGTTTATGTAAAAACTTGAGAGAATATGGCAGCTTCGTAAAACCTAAGACAAAGAGAAGAAAAACGACTACAAATGATGAAAATACTGCTGCTGTAATTCAGCAGGTTGATAATAACCCCAAGACATCCCTATCAAAAATAAAAGAAAATACTGGTGTTTCCATCCAAGTTCATCGTGGAGAATCCTAAATAGAAATCCTAAAATCCTAAACTAGTTCATAAAGTAGAACCGGGTGATCCCGCTAGAAGAATGGATTTCTTTTCTGGAATGGAAAATTTTCTCTTGAAAATTCTATGGAGCGACGAAAGTGGATTCCATAAAAAAGAACTGTCGTTTTTGGTCCCAAAACAATCCTCGCTGGATCACAGAAAGAGGTAATCAGCGAGTTTTTGGCATCAATGTTTGATGCGGCATATTAAACGGATTCCTTATTGGACCTCACTTTTAAGAAGGCAAATAACTTTATTTTCGATTAAGGGAGCTATTCTTGAAGTATGGCCCATTCTTTACTGAACACCTTGTATAAAGATGAGCCCTAAAATAATTAGGGCGATAAGTAAAATCAATATATCCTAATGTTGTTTGGTTAATTATGAATTAACAATAGTCCTACCCTTAACCATCCTTTTCATGATCTTTGTAACGGTAAATTAATATATTATGTAATTGCATTAAAAAAGTGAGAGACTGGTGTAACTATTTTAAAAACGTGTCGTACAAACAATAATTTCGCGCATTCCAAGTAGTGCTATATTTTAACATTTATTCTTATTAACTTCTAACTGAGTCGAACTCAGGTCACTATTATTACAAAACCATAGATCCCAAAAAACACATCATAATACAATAGTGAATAGTGGAATAAACATACGAAACGGGAAATGAAATGTATACAATCTTACCTATAATAGGCCTCTGTGTAACACGCGGTGGCAATGCGGTTGCTATAGAAACAAACAGTGGCATTGTATTGATTGTTAGTCCGTCCCTGTTGCGGCTTGTCGGAATAGATGCTCTTTATTATATCAATATCCTATATCCTACTAGCTACAATCTTGGTTACAAACGATCATCTTCAACTATACTTTTAGAATTGAAAATACTTCTGGGCGCGTATTAATGGAGCTGTCTTGCGAAATATTAAAGCGAGAGACATGCGACCTCGACATGGTCACGTGACGACCTTGCCGTGTGTATAAGTTTATGTTTGGGTTACATGTGTAGTCATCTACAATTTTGATGAGTTGATGACTGTTCAAGGGGTCCAAGGCCACCGTCGAATGCCCGAGATTTACTGATTCGCTGAAATGGCAAAACGACATCCGAGATGCATGGCGCTTATACATAAGCACGCACAAAAACTGAGGCATATATCCTTTTTGCGTGGGATAGACGCCCTCCAATTTAACAAATAAATTGTTTTAAAGAGTGCTAAAATAACATTTGAATATTTCTAATTAATACATATATTGATTATAAATACAAAAATATAAACACTTACTTTATAACATTAAAAGTTCCGGGCGAGTAAAGATTATACGTAATAACCTAAATTCACAAATCTGTCGACCCGTAAAATTGTTTTCGTTGCACAGCCCACGACTCATCTGTTCAAGCAAAGTGCACGTTTTTGACTGACAGTCGGGAGGGGGTGAGCTTATATTTAAACAAAACAGGGCTTACATAACAAACAAACACTTGCGCATCTATCCCCCTACACCATCTATCCCACGTTTACCCTACGTTATGTAAGCACTACAGTGCGTCCATAAAAGTGACGCATAAATTCATTATTAGCTAAATGAACAATATTATTGAAAATTCCGAGACAGGTCAATTTTTGATTGCGATTTACTATTTTGTCACATACTAATTTAATATACAGGGTGTCCCCACCTTCGAGTAATGACGCCACCACCGATTTTTTTAAATGGAACACTACATTTTTTTCAATTTTCGGATGACCCTGGCCGAGCTGAGTCCAAAAATGTATCACAAGTTGCTTCTATCTATTACAGGGTGGACAACAGTACAAAAATTACAAATTATGTATTGCTGATTAAACGCACTAAAAAAATTAAATTAACTTATTGTGATACAAAAATACAACTACTTTAATAAACACCAGTTTGGACAAGACGCGCGAATGACGCGAGGCGCGATACGTGGTTCGTTATTTTTTGTCATTTGTTTTTTGATGTCATTGTCATTTTTTGCCATATTAAAAACGGCTATTTAGAGTTCACTTTTGTATTGTTAACGCTTAAAGTAGGTACTTTAAGTGAAACCTAAATCTAATTTATTTAAAAGTTTTGTTGAAAATGCCTTTAAATGAAAGGGATAGGATTGAAATTCTAATGATGATTGGGTGTTGGCGACAGAATGCGGACTCAACAAGAGGTGTGTAGATTATTCCATGAAATGCACCCAGATCGTGAACCTGTTTCACAATCTACAGTAAGCAGAATGAGCGAAAATACAGAGAATTAGGACACGTGAGGGATGCACCAAGGCAAGGTAGACCTAAAATTAATGAAAATGTTCAACAAGACGTAATTTTGTCGGCACTAGAAAATCCACATTGTACAGTACGGCAAGTATCTAGGGATTTGAATATTGGAAAGTCTTCAGTATCGAATATTTTTAAAAGGTAAAATACCATCCCTATAGAGTACGCCTCATCCATGAATTGGCTGAAGACGACTTTGACCGAAGAACTGAATTCTGCGGTACATGATGGACCACAATAATCAAAATAACGTTTCATTGCTAATATTTTATTTTCTGACGAGGCAACGTTTTTTTTGAGGGCAGTTAATCGGCAAAACACCGCTACTGGTCTCAGGAAAATCACACTGGATGCAAGAATACCATACCAACATCCACAAGGTCAATGTGTGGGCTGGTATTGTGAGAAATAAATTGTTGGTCCATACTTTTTGATGAAAATTTGACAGGAGCATTGTATCTGAATTTTTTACAATATACATTAATTCCTGACTTGACCCGGCTATTTCCTGATATTGAAATAGCCAATACTTTAGACGGCAGAATTTGGTTTCAACAGGATGGTGCACCACCACATTTGCTATAGCTGTGCGCGGTTTTTACACAGAACCTTTCCAGATCGGTGGATAGGAAGAAGAGGATCAGTGGAATGGCCCCCTAGATCACCTGATCTTACTCCACTAGATTTCTTTTTATGGGGTTATTTGAAATCTAAAGTTTATACTAATAGACCCGGAACATCCGTGAGCTCAAAGATCGAATCAGGCAAGAAACGTTAAACATAAACCTGCTATGTTACAAAAGTGAAGCGAATGTATTGCCCGATTCGGTCATTGTTTAGCAGTCAACGGAAACAATTTGAGCATTTATTGTGACTTTTCTAAAAATACAGAAACGTATAACTTTCTAATGAAATTTTTCATAAACACTTTATGTATTGTTGTCCACCCTGTAATAGATAGAAGCAACTTGTGATACATTTTTGGACTCAGCTCGGCCAGGGTCATCCGAAAATTGAAAAAAATGTAGTGTTCCATTTAAAAAAAATCGGTGGTGGCGTCATTACTCGAAGGTGGGACACCCTGTATATTAAATTAGTATGTGACAAAATAGTAAATCGCAATCAAAAATTGACCTGTCTCGGGAATTTTCAATAATATGTTCATTTAGCTAATAATGAATTTCTCACTTTATGGACGCACTGTATATTAAACAATTGACAAGAAATTGTATAAGCTCAACAAGGCATTGAATATCTGACTTCTTAAAAACTAGACTGGCTGGTAGAGGCGGCTTCTCTTACGAATGCCCCGTTGAACGAAGTTGAGGATTGACAATGATGTGAGGAGTATACAGGGTTTGTCCGGAAAGTAATGTCAGTGAGCTTTGAAAAATGGTTTTTATTGGTTCTATGTGTACAAATCTTTAGAAACTTTCAAAATACATTCCTCCTGCGTCCACACATCGGTTCCTGCGGGTCTTCCACGCATCAAAAGCCGCACGGTAGTCGTTTTCCGGAATCGCCTTTAAAACGTCGGTGCAAGCCTTCTGAATGTTTTTCACCGACCCAAAATGCTGTCCTTTCATTGGGGTTTTGAGGCGCGGAAACAGAAAAATCTGGGGGGGGGGCACATCGGGGCTGTAGGGAGACTGGGGAACAACGGTGATGCCTGCCTTGACGAGGTAATCGGCCACGAGGAAGCAGGTGTGCGAAGACGCATTGTCATGGTGAAGCTTCCAGGATTTTGAAATGTCTGGGCGGACGCGATTCACCCTGCGTTTCAGCCGCTTCAGCACCTCGACATAAAACTTTCCGGTTACTCCGACACAATTTCGTGAATAATAGTTTTCGTAATGTCTAATGTTTCGGAAATTAAACCGACACTTAGACGACGGTCTGTGTTCAACAAGTCACGCACACGTTTCACATTGTTGTCGGAACTGGAGGTTGATGGCCGTCCAGCGCGGTTCTCGTCGTTGACATCTTCCCGACCTTCTGCGAAGGCCTTGTGCCACCGGAAAATTTACCTGTCCGAAAGACAATCGACGCCGAAAACCTTCTTCAACATTGGAATGGTTTCCGCAGCACTCTTCTCCAGTTTCACAACAAAACTTGATCGCCATCCGTTGCTCAAGCGAACGTTGCATTTTTTCTTGCACCGGGTCACTGTAACGACTCTCAAAGAACGAGTGATGCGACCGCTACAACGACCGGTAGCCAACTGACGCTTGTTGGATCTTGTTGCCAGATCCCCCCACCACAATCCCAGCACGTAAAGCGCGGGCTGGCGCGTACAGTCTCGGGGAAAAAAATTCACTGATATTACTTTCCGGACAAACCCTGTATTGCGAACAGTCCTCTTCTTTGTCTAGGGACTTTTTTGGCATCTACAGTTCACCAAAATTTGTATTTGTATAAACTGCCGATTAGGACTATCAGACACCGACACTTGTGAAATCTCACATCCTGGTGGGCAATGTTGCTTAAACGCCGATCTCACATCTACAAGATATTAATAATTTTCTCGGTATATGTTATTCACACGCCAGTATTCTGCTATCCATCGGTGTAGATTTCTGCCTGTTTGCGTAACTACATACATATGTATGTACCTATGTATGTATGTAATAGTAAGCATATCCCTGCCCCAAATGGTTTTCAAGAATACGACGGGCCAAATTCATCGCAACTGCGTCTACATACATTCTCGGTACACTGCAGGTAGTCCACGCTAGCAAGGCCATTGTAAAGGCACATGATACGATCAACTTACTAATCGAAAACATTTTTGTTAGAATATGCACGGCAAAGAAATCGCAAACCTGACTGAATATCACATGCAAGATATCCCGTTTAAAACGACAAGACCTTCAGGGTCAAACCGCCAAAAATCGTAACAACAAAACTGTGTTTTATTTTTATTATAATTTACTTTAGAAATTTCTACCAGCTGTGTCTGGTATTTTCAATACGCCTACGATATTTACTTAGGATGCAAGATCTGTGAATTTTTATTATTACAATTAGTTACAGCTTTAATTAGAACATATACGGTTCATTATACAGTACTTATGTGTAAAGCCGACATCGGCCGGTTGTGAAAAAAAGACCAATTCTACTCTTCTCGTTCTAACGACTAACGTAGTGTGGTGAGAGGGCCGGTATTATTCCCTCATTTCCTTCAATGCGTATGGGGTTTGTTCTTATCTGCTGTCTCACTTCTGGTTGTCCTTTTTCATAACTGGCCGATTTACACATACTGTACACATACTGTATATACATCAATATTTTCATTGTTTTCATTATCGTACATATGTAGTATGTAGATACTTTAAGTTTACTTTAAGGTTTAGATCAAATTTTTGTTTTTCTTGTTTTTAGTTCATTCTATGTGTGCTACATTAGCACAATATCTTCCAAGAAAATAAATATGCTCATTGTAGTCTAAAAGTGCATGCACATTGATTTAAAAAAAAAACGATCTCCGTTAAATTATGATTCTCATTTTGCAGTTCTTCTCAACGTAATACTTGATACAGAGGAATAAATAGGAATAAAACCGTTTGTTATAACTCATAAATATGTATATTTTTAGTTTGTCTGATGATATGCATAAATCTTTCAGTTCAACGGAATAGACATTAAAATGGCATTGGATGAAACTTTTCAGCTTTAAGATTATTTACATCTTTGTTAAGTATTAACACAATTTAACATTTCAGTCGTTTTATTTTTAAAGTATTTATTTGACTTCTCATACTCTCCTCCTTTATTCCTCTTTTATTTTCATAACTTTTGAGTTAAATTTTTTGCGTATGGTTTCTAAGTTTTAATTATCTTCTGATGATGCTAATATGGTTGGCGAAACGCGTGATCCTGTTTCGGCATTGTGGAAAACGTGTCTACGTGTCTGTTAATACATAATGTATTTATTACACTTCGTTAATTCTTTCGAAAATAACTATTACTCTTAACAAATAGGCATATTTCGATAATGGATTAACAATACAGAATTAAAAAAAATATGTATATATTCGGACGAGTCGCAAAACACCAACTTTATTTCTTGGCTCAACGAGTTTCTGAACACGTTGCAAGACGTCAATTATCATCTAGTTAGCTACGCCCTGCTAATTAATTTCATTATCGGTTATTTACAGAAGAGTGATGTTTGGCCAAGAAGTGAAACTCCCTTTATTTATCGATCTTGAGAAAATCCCTTTATTCCAGTTCTTGGAAAGACATGGCCACTGCCAACCTTTATTCGAGTGTGGTTTGGAGAATTATTTATTCCTTTGCCTTTCCCGTAATTTATCGATTAAACTTTTAAAGGCCCTTTCTGGGATTCTTGTTTCTGGTATTTTTAAAATCGTTCCTTGTTTTTCTTTTTCTCACGAGTAGTTTTGCCTTCAGATATTATTTTACAGAAAATTCTCAGTTTCTCGATTTTTCAATTGTTGTTCAAAATGCAATGCTGCAATGATTTTTTTTTTATACGATGGCCAATACCTCGTTTGTGACAACTCATATTCTTATTAAATTTGGAAATTTATTTTTTTTCTGGTTGCAGAAAGCAAAGAAGAAAGTGTAGTGTCCGACAAATATATATGTATGTATAGATATCCAAAAAAAAAAACGTCATCAAAGTTGGCCGAGAAAAAAAAGACGTATTTCTATTCTTAATCGAATTTATAACCTTATTTACTTGTCAAGACTGTCACATCATATGACAGCCATTGTTTATTTTACAAATTGTGACAGTCACTTGTCAAAAGTTTGACATAACCAAAAAGCTTAGACATGACCGCATTTCATCTTTCTCGTTCATAACCAGAATTGATGACGTTTTTTTGGAGGTCTGTATATTTACTTGTTCTAAAGTTAGCACATTTTAGCACCCTTAGGAAGTAACAATACAAATTATTTATTTCACATTCAAATTTTGCTAAATTAATAAATTGAAAAAGGTAAGATAGAGAATATCACATGGTTCATAATATGTTATCAGTTATTGGCCTCTGTAAAACAGCAGCAGGGATATTTATAATCAACATTTTTTTTACTGCGTAGCTCATAAAATTTTCAACAAAAGGAAAACTGTTATTATCGTTTTTGTAAAAAATGTTGTTGTTGAAAAAGTTGCTTTCGTAGGAATAAGCAAATACAGCAACAGAACTGTGACCTGAAGTGGCAAAGAAGAGACTCAAACATTGAAATATGACATTATAGACTTTTTAATGATGTCATTTTATATTCGAATTTGACTTTTCAGTGACGTAGGTGACATTTTTTCCTTTTTGTTTTGTTTTTTTTATTTTTTGTTGCAGTTTTAGTTCGTCAATGCCACAAATGTTGTTGAGTATCTCAGTAGCTGACAACATTTTGCATATAATGAGTATTTTACAAAGAAATTTAATAAAGAATGTATATGAAGTAAGAATGTAATATACAGTGCGCGCCTAAAGTATGGAATAAATTCAGTAAATGTGAAACAAAACATTTTTGAAAAAAATCCTCGAACAGGTCGATTTTGTTTAATAAAAACACACAATTTTGAGGGAACGTCTATTTTCAGATGTCATTTGTTTTTGAGTAATGACGTCATCTAATTAATTTTTCAAATGGCAGCCCCCCATTTTTTTAATTAAATTTGAGAGACCATTTCATTGTCGATTTAACGGTATAACAAATTTGCCACCTTACTTAACAAAATTTTTGAGTAAATGACAATTGAATTTTACAAAATGAAAAATATATTTTTTCACAATGAATGAAGGAAAATTTCTAAAAAAACTGAACACAAATAAAACATAAAAGTACGTTGCTACGCAAAAAATTATCAGATTAAGTTTTTTTACGTATCCATGGTTTTTACTGTCAGTTAATCTGAAGATTTGTCATTAAATGGTGCGAAAAGTTAATGTAACGTGTTAGTATTTATAAAAATCCCAATTTTAATATGGCACAGTTAACTGTGACACAAAGAATTGAAATTTTGATTTTCATCGGATGTGGAAATAAGACTCAGCAGGAGGTATGCAATTTATTTAATGCAAAATATCTAGATAACCCTATCATCCAATCCACAGTTAGTAAGATTGAGTCCAAATTTAGAGAAACTGGTGATGTTAAATATCTACCAAAATTAAGATGGCCAAAAATTACCCAAGATAAAAAAGATTGACATTGTGTTAAGTATGGAAGAGAACCCTCAGAGTACCTCTACACTAGTTGCTTCAGAAAATCAAGTTAGTCAGACGACAATTCTACATATCCTGAGGAAAGAAAACTATCATCCCTACAAATTTCAGCTTGCACAAGAACTCAACGAAGACGACCCCGACCGGCGACTGTAATTCTGTGAAACTATGATGAATCTTTACTTTTATACTTTATTCCGATGAAGTCACGTATTGTCTAAACGGCACAGTGAACTGAATCCTCATTGCATCATCGAAGCACATACTCAACATCCGCAGAAATTAAATATATGGGCCGTAATAGTCGCAAACAGAATAATAGGGCCTTTCCTCTTTGAAGAAACTCTCACAGGAGAAAGATATCTGGAGTTCTTGCAAAATGATATAGTTCCAGCGCTTGCAGTAATTTTCCCATACGAGAATGATCCTGACATTCCAGATAACACACTCTGGTTTCAGCAAGACGGAGCACCCCCGCATTATGCGCGCTCAGTTCTTGAATATTTACACGTCATCTTTCCTCAGAGGTGGATTAGTAGACAAGGACCGATAAAATTACACGTCATCTTTCCTCGGAGGTGGATTGGCAGACGAGGAGCGATAGAATGGCCCGCGAGATCCCCAGATCTTACACTACTTCATTATTTTTTATGGGGTATTTAAAATCAAAAGTTTACTGCAGAAGACCACACAATTTAGCCGAACTACGAGATCGCATTAGATATGATATGGGATCCATTACCCCGGAAGTCATTCAGAATGTACAAGAATAACAGAGGCTTGCATATTGCCAAGAAATTGATAGACGGCATTTCGAACACTTAATTAATTGTATTTGCTTGTTAAAGAATTTTTTGTTTATTTATTGCGAAAAATATATTTTTCATTTTGTAACATTCAATTGTCATTTATTCAAAAATTTTGTTATGTGAGGTGGCAACATTTTTATACCGTTAAATCGACAACAAAAGGGTCTCTCAAATTAAATTAAAAAAATGGGGGGGGGGGGCAAATGACATCTGAAAATAGACGTTCCCTCAAATGTGTGTTTTTATGAAATAAAATCGACCTGTTCGAGGATTTTCTCCAAAAATGTTTTGTTTCACATTTACTGAGTTTATTCTATACTTTAGGCGCGCACTGTATATATAAGGACAACATTTTCTAAGAAATCGATAATAAACATGTTTATTGATATGTTGCAATCTTTATTGACCACGCAGTATACTTATGTTCGAAATTCTCTAAACTTTTTTATACGGCAGTTGTGTCCTCTGCATTAATACACTATTTATTGACATTCAACGACACTCTCATTCAGTGGTAGGTACCTATCTACGAATTCAGATCACCACTGAAGAATGTTACAGACATTTTTAAAAAAATAACAGACATTCTCTTCAATAAATTTCTTTATTGTGTTGATTTTTGCCGTTGTTGCCTCACCAGAATCGTTTTTATACAATGAACGTTAACTCCATTATAGACGCGTTTCATAAATCTACCAAAAAAAAATCATATAACGAGTGAATGAAGATATATGTTGCGTAGCGTTGGAAGTATTTTTATTGTAGAAGTATCCGCAATAAATCAGAGAGAAAAAGAAACTTAAATGAGTTTTTTCGGCATGGTCCCAAAGTTATTATTTTTTCCGCAGGTTACCGGAGTTGTCGGCAGGGCAGAGACGCTCTCATCTCTTTTCTTTCTGGCGGCATTTATTTTGTACAGCAAAGCGGCGAGAAGCAAAAAGTATACGGGTAAGTATCTTTGATGTTTTCTAGTACATTCTCATTTTAATACGTGTAAATGACGTTTCCAACATATTTTTTTTAGAACCGTTGTTCCGACTTCTTTTGAAAACATTTAATTTGTTTTCTTGTTTTAAATACCTACATAAATTGAATTTTCTTTGAATGGCGTATTATGTTTAACCTTTAGACTGCCGGCTGGCTCATATATGGGACAGTACTAAAATAATAGTTTTAGTGATGAATACAGATATTATAGTGAATTTTTCCCATTTAACAGGCTCTCTGATCTCTAAAGGATACAACTGAAATTCTTTCTAGTCGATCGAGGTACTCAAACTACCCCTAGCGAGGGGGTGAAATATTTAAAAACTCGTTATTGAACTTGTATTCGTTATTGAACTTTTTACTGAAATAAAAGTAAATAGCCTGTAAAATCTGTAAAATGTATCCTAAAATTTTCCGCAATTGATTGAGATGCGGAAACTACCCTTAGCGAAGGGTGAAATTTTCAAAAATTCGTTATTAGGTATTAGGGTTATGACTTTTTACACGATTTTTTTCGGAAGCACGCTGTAAAATCTGTAAAATGTACCTTAAAATTTTCCGCAATTGATTGAGATGCCGAGATTAAAATGAAAACAGAAACTATTTTTTTTTATTCCATATAATGATTATCTAATATTGTTCTATTTCTAATAAAAATTAAAAAAAAAATAAAAAAAAAAATTAAAAACCAAAAAAAAAAAAAATTTATAGAGAATTAAAAAAAATGGAGCTACATCACTTTCTACTTTCACATCGTTAGCTCTGGGTTTAGCAGAAGGAAAGTATTTGATATATAAAATATAGATATTGCTAAAGAATTATTTGGCGTCTGTAAAAAAAATTATACACATCGGAAAATAATTTTTCGAATATCATTTCAGTTTATGTAAGTTTGAGTCTTTGAGAACATTCACTAAAAAATCAGTAACTGCACAATTACGAATTTTCGGAAAATTTCACCCCCTTTCTAGGGGTAGTTTTGGCATCTCAATCGATTGGTGAAAATTTCAGGGTACATTTTATAGATATTACAGCGTGTTTACGGAAAAAAAATGGTGTAAAAAACAAATACCCACCTAATAACGAATTTTTGAAAATTTCATCCCCTCGCTAGGGGCGATTTGGATGCTTGTGGTTTTATTGGTGACTAAATATATTTTAGAGTGTTTTTGATAGCTTATTACATTATAATATCAAGCACATTCGGTTAAAAATAAAAATATAGTAATTTACACAATCTGAAAATGTTTAACATTGACCCGACCGTTGCCAGCCGGCCTGGCTCATATATGAGCTACTTGTGACCTCGGCAACTACTCTAGATGTATTAGATGTTTATATATATAAACTTTTCCCTCAAAAATATCCATTTATAAGGGAAAAATGCCGGCAGTCTAAAGGTTAAACTTAGACACTAATATTGTAGTACTCTTTATTTACAATATTCCGTTGCGATGTCCTTTTCAAATTTATACTACGAACAAACAGTTTTCAATATTTTCTAGTCGTTTATAAAGTAATATCAGTTAACACGGAGCATTATTTGCAATATAGGTTAAGGGAAACCGTTAAAAATGTATATAACAATAAACAGTGAGAAAATATGTACGTGGATAAATTATAATAACATATAGTTGCCCTCTAGTGCGCCCAAATGGGACTTGAAGTGTTCCTGTGGGTCTGAAAAGGACAACAACCACTAAATGGTTGCTGGAGTACACCACTAACGGTAAACCTAGCGAAACCTAAGCGAAAGTAAAATGGGAATAATTCTTGTTTGCTGCAATTCGTCATCACAAACCACAACAGATAATTGGAGCTCATCACTGCGACATATCTAACGACGAATAACATTGAACGAGAGTCAGGAGAATACAACTAGTTGACATGGAGAATTACCGAAATAAGCTGAGACTCTCATTCATTGTTATTTGTCTTATATAGGTACAATACATATACTAGGGTAGGAAATTGCACCATTACATATTGGCGATACATGTGTAGAAGAGAATAAGTTAAAAGACACCAGTAAGGACAGACAGAGACAGTTAGATGCACCAGTGATTCACGCTTGTGTACTTATTATAATCGTCTGATGTAAAACATTACCTGCGCGTTAACAGAAACTGGAATGTGGAGGTGGGGAGACACCGCCCATCACCTAACGAACTTGAGTGAGTAGTGAGTACTTCTCAGTACTTTTTCGCAGAGGTGAGGATGCATATCGACTTAGCTGTATGAAACGAAATTCTTAATTATCCCATACACTTAAAAGAAGTGTACGAACATAATTGTATTTATTTTCAAATTTTTGTATTGCTTAACTAACCCTGGTCTATCGTAAAACTCAGTTCTTACGCGTTATAACATTTCTTAAGCGTAACAATTTAGGACTTGTACAATTCTGGCCCGTAAATCATTTAAATTTCGTGGTCTTTCATGTTCATGTCCGTAAACAGTGTGTTTTATTTGTTAAATATTTGTTTGCATTTAAGGAACCGTTTATAAAAAATGGCCCAACGATGGAATCGCCTAAAATACCAACTGCGTACGCAAGGAATACTCAAGTGTTTTTTTTTTCGTAGACCAATAACGATATAATAATTCAATTCACACGTGCGCATTATAATTTATGGGCGGGGCGTCCCGCCTACATATTTTATTGCTATCACTAAGACAGCACGATCACGAAAGACAGAGAATAACGCCCATAGAGTTTTAAAATGACATGTTAGTCTGGCAACTATGGATATAATATTTCTCTGTCAGTTCCTCACTTTACTATAGTGTATATTATTTCACATTGATGGGACTCGGTTGAAATCGGATCTGTGGATTCTGACGACTGTGTGTGATTCAAATGACAATGAACTGGATTCTTTCCCATTCTACTTCATCTTGACTGACTTACCATTAGTGGTGTGCTCCAAGAATAAGCATCCTACTGATTGCTGACCTATCTGATTGTTTGACCTATCGGAATACGTCGACTTCCATTCATGCGCACTACAGAGCAATCCTTCATATCACCGTTGTATTCTCCTGGCCAGGAAATGATCCGAGACCCCTCCATTGTCATTCGTCGTACGATGTATCACAGAGATGAGAGATGATAAGGTAGAAATCCAGATCAGTGGTTTCTGATAACGAATGTCAGTGAACAATTATTTCAGTTTTAACGTAGAGTATGCTGTGTATGCTATGTATTTCTGCTAGGTATCTGTTACGTTAATATGCAATGTTTACTATGTATTTCTTAAAGAGTTTAATGTTTTTAAAAATCATAAAATGTGAGGCATGAAACTAATGAGGTATTTGACAGCATTGCATTTGAACTAATGTTATTAAATCAAATATTATTTAAAATGGACAACTATCGCTTGATTTGGATCCAATTTCAACAACCAGTAGCATACGATGTCAAATGTTGTAGTTAACTGTGTAATTCATTGACGTTGAATATGTATGTATGTATAAAAATCTGAAATTGTTAGGATTCTAATATGGGCGTTCCTCCCCATGACTTAAAAATTTTAAGAAGAAAGTTATAACGTGACAACTTGACAATAATTTAGTTGCAACAATAATTTCTAAAAAAAGTAGCTAAAATGTTCCTTACTTAAAGAATATTATTTATTTCTAGTTAACTTATTCTAGTTAACTTAATTAACTTATTTTCGCGACAATGGCATACTGTAAATTGATGAAAGGGCCACATCGGGCAAGAGACCCTCGTCATTGTATTTAAAAAACATCACGCTTGATGTCGCTAAGCGTCCTTAAAATAGCATAGCGAAATAGGGACTTGATGTTATTTTGTTGATGAGTTTATGCAGAAATAGGAATAATTAGTTAAAAAAAGTGCTGACTGGAAATTTCTAAACATTTGTTTGATGGAATATCAAAACCAGAAACGAATTTTTTATCAGAG
The DNA here is from genome assembly GCA_029963805.1 of Aromia moschata. Classification (NCBI taxonomy): domain Eukaryota; kingdom Metazoa; phylum Arthropoda; class Insecta; order Coleoptera; family Cerambycidae; genus Aromia; species Aromia moschata. The sequence continues at coordinate 444,138 of JAPWTK010000057.1, read as the reverse complement.
ATTTTGATATGCTTGGCAACAATGGAAAATTCATTTCTTTCCAATTTGTACTACTGAGTTTAGAGAATATTAAAATGTAGATATGTGATATACAGGGTGAACAAACGACCGATGCAAACCATCCGAAATTTTTGTTGGTGACAATCTTGATGTCAGAATAGGTCCACAAGGCCTGAATATGGATTATTGGAGCTTTCCATTAAATATCCAGACAAAAAAACAAGACATAAAATGTTTAACAAATAGTTAAACATTTTATGTCTTGTTTTTTAAAGCACATTCCTCCATTTTCCCATTTGTATTTGTACTAAGGAAAATCTTTGTTTATCTTCCTTCAAAATGCGAAAACTAATAAAAGTAGAAAAATGGAAAATCGCCATTAAAAAACATGATACAAACATTTTTACAAATACATCTGGAGATGTGTTAGGAAGTTCCAATAATCCATGTTCAGATCTTCTAGATATACTCTGGTAACAATATTGCCACTAGCAAAATATTCTGGTGTTTTGCAACGGTTGCTTGTTCACTATGTATATCACATACTTTTTTACTATTCTCTAAATTCGTTTCACTGGTACAACCTGGAATGAAATTAAGGGGTAACGCCACTTTTTTTGGCTTAAACAACGCTTTAGGCCGTTAAAAATTATATCCAATTGGTCTTATGGTGAAAAAAAAAATAATTTGGTTAGTTTTTGATTTTGCCGCAGCGTATCGGAGCGTGCGTTGGGCGCTGCGGTAAGGTCCAGGCGGCACGCTCGCTTTTATCCTACTTTCACTTTTCAAAAGGTGTTCCAGAGCCCCTCAGGAGTCCACTACAGTGCCTAATTATATAATAAACGTGTATGTATGAGTCAGTACTGCTGTAAAAATTTAAGAATTTTAGTGCACGTAAAACTTTAAACGCGATTTTCTCAAAATCACTTTTTTTTATCTGGGAGAAAAGATAACTCGGGCGCTATTACATCGATCTACTTGAAATTTTAACTGAACCTTTAAAATAACATTCTCTAAAGAAGTACGTCGCCGCTTTTTTGATTAGATGTAAATTTTTTTGTTATAAACAATTTAAGGGGTTTTTTTTGGCCGACAATCGAGTTTTTTCTTCAAAAGTCCGCCATTTGCACAAAAATCAATTCAAAAACAAATACAACGTACTTCTTTAGGCAATTGTATGTAGAATATGAAGCTTTTTTACTTTTTGTTCCAGGTCTCATAGTTTCGGAGAAATCCTTTCTCCCGCCAAGGCCTTTTAAAAAAACATGATTTCAAAGAACGGTTTTGTAGCCTCCATTTTGTACCAAAATATTAAGACAAAATTTTTTTGCACACCTCAATGCATGTCAAATAAACTGTTAAAAAAGAAATTCGATTCCTTTTACCATAATCCTACAATAAATTATTAAAAATGGGCCTTTTTTTTAGCCGCTAGAGTTGCATTACCCCTTAACTTTCTATTGTTGCCATTGCCAAGCATATCAAAATCGATCAACTACCCGAATGTGAATGTGATTTACGGCGGTTCAAAATTGAGACTAAAAATTTCATAAGTCAAAGCTAAAATGACCAATCACTTTATACATATGTTGATATATTACTGCTCTACATGTTTGATGCTATAAAAAATTACTTGCTAAATAAATTTACTCCGGTTTGCATTTTTTTTTCAACATTTCCCAAAAAATATAATCGTAATTTGGTTAAAAATTCCCCACAAGATTTGTGTTTCCATTTAGGAATGACTTTGGATTATTAATAAATGGAAATAAGTATTAATAACCTCGGCAAATACTAAGTAGTTCTCTTGTGAATACATTGATATGGTTGATTGATTGATATGAAAATAACGTAAATGAAAATCATAACGTTTCTACCATATATGGCGGAAATCCCAAATTTCTATAAAATATAAATTCACATTTAACTAAACTAAACTGCTCGTCAAAATTAGCGTAACACTTTTTAGATTAGTTCCATTTGCGTTCTATTCGGCCTAGAGATTTACGATGGATTTTGCATGACCGGACCTCTGTTGGACGATTCCATTGATCCTAATGCTACCGAATAAATTGGTGTGGGGTGCCAAAACTTCCTTTCAGCCTTTGATAGCTCAAGCACCTATTCAGACCACCTCTACACCGACTCTCCACCCACCCCATCTGTTTCAACCCTTGTTGGAGGCTGCATGAGATGTCGTATTGCCTCGAATTCATATCACGAAAGCCTTCCTGAGGATGCTCGAACTCTTTTGGCCTACCCCGTGTCGTCCGTGTCCTTCAAGATCTCTTTTGCATACCACCGCCCTTTTTTTTCCAAAACATTTTTGAGTGGGTGAAATTTTTTGAAGAGGGCTCGTTGGATAGGCGCAACCTTCATTTGTACTTGTGTGATCGACAATCTCGAAATTCGTGAGAGATGTTCGTTACACGCGATTCACTGGGCTAACGTCTGCAAGGTGGGTCACCCAAACATCATCTTTTTGCTCATATTTTACGAGCGAAAGCATGTTTGGGTTACCTACCTTGCAGATATCGGCCAAGTCTAAAGTACTGAGCATCTCTCACAATTTTCGCGATTGTCTACTGTCTATACAAGTGCAAAGGAAGGTTGTGTCTACCCAACCCACACTAACAAGAATTTTCACCGACTCAAAAATTGGACTCTTGATTTGAAGGAGACGGACGACTCAGGGGTGGACCGAAAAGGAATCGATCATCCTCAGGAAATCTTTAGTTATTATTAGCAAGTTATGCTAATTTCGACGAGCGTTTTTTTAAATTAATTTTGTTGTCCCAAAATTTATGTTATTTAAATGTTAAACATGTTACAGAAAGTGCTTCAGTTTTCAGATTTCACACAGTGTGTCAACGAAAGGCATCATATTAAGATTTCCTTTTTTTGACTGTTGTTGTTAATGTGATTGTGGGAAGTGTCAGTGCATGTTTTGAGTATATTATTTTGTCCAAATGAAATTACGATGCCATATTGCTAGCCCGTAATTCATTTGGGCAAAGTCCACATCCCGAAGTTAGATTATTAAAAAGATTAAAAAAAATGTTCCCATATGATGCCAACTTTCGTGTACAGACAATGATTTGCAAAATGTGGGGTGAATTGCATCACTTTACCCCATCGTACTCTGTACGTAGTAGTTTATTTCGCGGCTAAATCTGTTCAGCGAGAAAATAAAGTTGCCTTCCAACTGAAAACGACAGAATTGTGCCGACCGTTTGTTAGTAGTTAAGTTGCAGTTCAACTTTTTAACCTATGAAGCACTAAATAAATGCAGTATCTGTGTAAAAACTTAACGTTAAGTGACATCGAAGGATTACTAAACTCTCCGAGATTTATCTTGGAGCTCCGACGTTTTGTTTCGAGGTTTACAACAACTGAACAAACCAGTTCTATTTAAGAAGTTGAAATGGTGATGGGAGTAATAGGTTTGATAAGGGTTTCACTCTCATAGATATACAGACATATGAATGTATGTAAGTGAAATATATATGTTTGTAATATTTACAAATCATTACAACACAAGACAAGACAAGATATAAACAAGGTTTGGATCAAACATGTAATGATGATTAGGATCTGGAAAATGTGCCACAACTCAGAGTTAAACTACGTTCAAATATCCCGAGCACCCGGACGGAACCGGCGTACTAGAGTCCCAGTGTGCGATACTTGGCACGTCCAGTGACGTACGTATGCACTGGCAAGAAATATACGCGTATATAATTTAAAATTAGATAAAAAGCTTTAATAATGTTGTGATTTTTGTTGATCGCTCAAAACTGTTCAAGTACGAGAAATTAAAGGAGGATGTTAAAAAAGGTCGACTTTTGGACCTAATGCAGAACCTTCAATTCTGTCATGGCGAAATATTATACACTCTACACCCTAGGTATACCTGATGTAATAGTTTTATTTCTGTGAGGCCAGAGGAAATATGGAAAACTGATTATCACATCTGTATTCTTCGGCATTTATACAAATTCAAGAGGTAGACTGTACCGCATTTAAAACAGTAACAGCTTGCCTTTCATCAAAACCTGACCACAAAGTTCTGTTTTTTGACCCGCTGAATCCGAATTTGAAGCCAGATTCACTTTTTAACAGCATTTTTTTCATAACCTCAAAAATGAACATGGAAATCGTCGTAAATGAGAATAATTCTCGTTCACTGTTATATGTCATCAAAAATCATGGATCTAGATTTCGACTTTATTGGGGACTTTTCGCCAGGATAAATACAGTGGTGACATATGGACTCTAGTGTACATAAATAGTACTCGACGTGCTCCAGCGGATCTGACAAGGTCAGCAACGACTAGATGTCATTCTGCATCACATCACTAACGGAAAGTCCGTTAGTCTCAAATGTAAATGTGAATAATGTCCGTTCATTGATATATGTCATAAAAAATGATAAATTCGGACCTTATTCAACCTTGTTATTAAACCTTATTGGGTGCCATCGGCATGATATATCTGAACAGTCAATGAGAGAGAACCTCAGCTTGTTTTCCCGCCAGCAGAAATGCTTGGTGGCATATGGACTACGCTCTAGTGTGCACAAATAGGACTCGACGTGTTCCAGCAGGTCTAGCAAGGTCAGCAACCGCTAGAGTCCGGATCCATTTCTGATAAACGATATACTAGGGTAGGAAATTGCAGCATTACATATTGGCGATACATGTGTAGAAGAGAATAAGTTAAAAGACACCAGTAAGGACAGATAAAGACAGTTAGATGCACCAGTGTTTCACGCTTGTGTACTTACTAGAAACGTATGATGTAAAACGTTACCTGCGCGTTAACAGAAACTGGAATGTGGAGGTGGGGAGACACCGCCCATCATCTAACGAACTTGAGTGAATACTTCTCAGTACTTTTTTCGCAGCGGTGAGAGTGCACATTGACTTAGCTGTATGAAACGAAATTCTTACGTAATTCTGACTTAAAATTATCCCATAAACTTAAAAGAAGTTCTATAAAAAATAAAAAGATATAAATATAAATCAACCCGGTTATAAGACGAAAGAAAGAAAAAAATGCCTATTGAATAAGTGGTTCAAAATGTCGCCCCTTTGAACTTCGCAAAACCCTGGTCTATCGTAAAACTCAGTTCTTACGCGTTCTAACATTTCTTAAGCGTAACAATTTAGGACTTGTACAATTCTGGAACGTAAATCACTTAAATTTCGTGGTCTTGCATGTTCATGTACCGTAAACAGTTTGTTTTATTTGTTAAATATTTGTTTGCATTGAAGGAACCGTTTATAAAAAATGGCCGAACGATGGAATCGCCTAAAATACCAACTGCGTACGCAAGGAATGCTCAAGTGTTTTTTTCCGTAGACCAATAACGATATAATAATTCAGTTCACACGTGCGCATTATAATTTATGGGCGGGGCGGGCGTCCCGCCTACATATTTTATTGCTACTCTATCACGAAAGACAGAGAATAACGCCTATAGAGTTTTAAAATGACATGTTAGTCTGGCAACTACGGATATACTATTTCTCTGTCAGTTCCTCTATCTGTCAGAGTTTATTCTTTTCTTATTTATTAATGCTCGGCTTTGAAATCTTGCACTTTCATATAGTGTATACCAGTGTACTGGAGTTTAACGGATTTACCGTTCGTGGTGCGTTGCAGGAATTACATCTAGCGGTTGCTCACCTTGTCAGACCGGCTGGACCACGTCGAGTTCTATTTATGCACACAAGAGGGCAGTCTATATGTTACCACTGTATGAAAATCGTCGATAAAAGACAAATAGTTTATAGCCAATATACTGAACGAGTTAATTTTGGTATCCTAAGCATGTTTATCCAAATAATTAAAGTCTGAAGTTACTTTTGTTGGATTACCCTTACCTAATCTCAAAAATGAGATGCTAGCTAATGGATTCGACTAATTCGGTAACTTCGAAACAATATTATAATTATTATAATTGCGGATTATTTTTCTTGGCGGAAAAGTTCTGCCACCCGAATGCAACTTGAATTGCTCAATAATAAGAATTCACGTTTTATATATAACTAAACAGGTTATAACAAAAGCCCTTTCTGAATTGGAGATTATTGCGTATGAGATGTGAAAGGCGAGTTAACTGTCTATTGACTGGAGTATACCAAAGCTAAAACCCAATTCCGCAATGAACACGTTCGAAACTTTTAACTTGATCAAAGTTTTAATTCGGTCTTGTTATTTTGTTTGTATACTGGCGAAACATCATGAAAGTGTAGTTTTTCAGTTAGCGTTCGAGGTGATTTACTGAAGGACATAAAAGTGAATATCAAAGTAGACAGGTATATCAAATGGACTTATTAAAAAGTTGGGTCTTGGAACTTTCAAAAAAGCTCGAACTAGATTTCTGTTAATGAACTACTTGAATATAACAGTTTATTTAATTTGTAAACGGCTCAGTTCTGCTTACACCTTTTGCTAAGTTTCAACAATTTATACAATGAAATACTCTTAGGAACCATATTCAATTTCAACAAATATTCAACCAATTTTCCGATAAAATAACTTTCATGGAAAATTTCAAGGAATAGATATATTGTATATTTACGAGGTGTGTAAATTAAGATGAGACTGATTTTTTTTATTTTTTGTTCTTCTAATAGAATTACAATTCAATATTGTTTCCTTCAAAATAACTTCCTTGGAAGGCCACACAACGCTGGAGATGATTATTCCATTCCTCATAGAAGTGCTGGAACTCATATACTGGAATAGCCTTCAGCTGGTCGATTACATTCGTTTGAATGTTTTCTATGATCCCAAAATGACGTCCCTTGAGGTGATTTTTCAACCTCAGGAAGAAAAAAAGTCACAAGGACTCGGAAATGTTTTTACTGGCTAAAAACTCGTTTACTGAAATGGTTGTGTGACAAGGCGTGACGCAACGTCCATTTGTTCTTAATGTTTGGTCTCACATCCATTATCCTTCTTCGAAGTTTTTCAAAAACCTCACTGTAAAAGTGTTGATTTACTGTTTGGCCTGGAGGCACAAACTCTTTGTAGACAATTCCCTGGCTATCAAGAAATCAAATCAGCATGCATTTAATCTTCGACTTGCTCATTCTTGCTTTTATGGGTCTTGGAGAGCTTGAAGTGTGTCATTTCACGTTTTGGCGCTTAGGTTCCGGGTCGTACTCAGACACCCAAGTCTCATCACCAGTAATGACACGTTCCATAAAATGGAGATCATTTTCAATAGATTCCAAAAAGTCAAGATACCTTTAGTGATGTCCTTTTGTTCCTACGAAAGGTTTTGGAACCATTTTTGCACAGATTTTTCTCATCCCCAATTTGTTAATCAAAATCTGATGAACAGTGGTGTGATTCAAATTTAATTGTTCCCCGATCATTCTTGTCGTCAATCGACGCTCTGAACGCACAATATCCCATATTCTATCGAAATTGTCATCGATCGACATTTTTGAAGATGAAGGCCTTCCGCTGCGTGGTTCATCTTTAATCGACTCTCTTCCTTCTGAGAATGCCTTCAACCACCGAAAAAACTGGTCTCTTGAAAAAAACACTGTCTCCATAGGCGTGTTGAAGTTTTGCAAAAGCATCCTTTGCGCTCTGTCCAAGTCTGAAGCAAAACCTGATAGCATACCGTTGCTCAAAATTAAATCAAGTAGAAATGTCACCCATTTTTAAAACGCACTAGAAAAAAAAACGGTTTACGAAACCAGTCACAAATAACAAACAAATGACTCTAATAATTTCAAACTTTCACTGAAGGTGCATTATATATTAAACTACCGCCCTTCCAAGTTCCGTCTCCGCAGCGTTACCAGATCGGGTGCTACGTTGCCAGTCTCATTACTTAACTTAGACACCTCGTATGTAATTATAGATTTCTATATATTTGAGGTGCATGGCACAAATTATCGCATTGTCTGTCAGAAATGTTTTCAGAATTTTAGTAATATGGCTAAAAAAGTCTTTTGTAAGTGTATATGTATATACTTTTTTCTCTATAATTTTGACTCATAATATTACCATTAACGTTACGTTTGCAAAATAACTAAAATACATGAAAACAATATGTTCAAAATCTACCAAAACATATCAATATGTTTTCTTAGCTGTAGCCGTGTTTGCTTTCGAAAATCATTTCCAGATTATTTGCCAATCCTGATATTTGGAGGCATACATTCTTCAAGTTGGATTCATACGCATCTAAATGAATACTAAAAAAGTTAGCAGGTAAAAAAAAACAAATTTTTAGCTTACAATTAGTGGGTTGAAGAGCCATGGTTATAGTGTTTAGTTTTGTAATATATGTTATACATAGTGAGTTTTTAATGCGTATTTTGTTGTACTGAAAAATAAATACTGAAATAGGTATAATATATGAGGTTGTTTACACTCTTTTTGCGACTTTTAAAACATTGCCGACTATACAGGGTATTCATAAATTCCTGTGTGTCGATTAACTTCCTTATTTTAAATGGAACACGGCATATATTTTTACAAATATGAATGGAAAGAGCATACAATTTTGAATTGAAAACTTGATTACATATAATCTCTACCTAAACCCAGTTTTTTCGGAGATACATACATTATATGTATAATATTGTTAAAAAAAAACTTTACAGATATTAGGGGCTGGAATAATCGTCATAACTTTTTTTAAGTGACTAATTCCCTTCCAATTTAATTTTTGGCACTGTGTAAATATATAAGATGCTCCATTCTCTGCAATTAAATTAAACTCGAAAATGGTATACGAATTGTTCGATTCATTATGGTACATTTTGTCAACTTCAAATCAAGTTAATTTATTTAGTTGAAATATATCATCCTGTATTGTTTGAGTTTAGGTTATCTAACTTTCAGTTCCTTTTTAATATGTACATCATGCGGGTTAAAATGATAATTTTTAGAGTTATTTTCGATTTTCTTCAACTTTTAAGGGTTTTTCTTAAGTTATCAAACTAGCCATGAAACTAACCATGTAAACAGCAAACTTTAAACATTTAATTACCAGGAAAGGGGAGGGGACATCAGGAAAGTAGGACAGTCATGTCATATGTCCTTTTATACGTTTTTGATGTGAAATAATTCAAATACTTCTAAATATGTGCCCTAATGATTTTTTTGAACATCAACGAATAAAGAAACTGTATGAGTAGTCTATTTTGTTTTTTAATTAGAATTTATAGTACAGAGAGTTAAATACACATAGGAAGGGTTGATTTGTAGTGATTCAAACATTTTTGTATGTATTCTGTTTGTCTTTATGAATGAATGAATGAATATACAGGGCGAAATAAAAATATGGGACCAAAAATTAATGGCAGATACTACATCAATTTTATTTCGCTCTAAGGTCGTTCTTAACAGTACTGCAGTCCTCCAAAAGGGGGCGGTGCGAACAAGTTTATTTCAAATATTTTCAAAACCATCGACTCGGCGTGGCTCAAATTTGGTACAGAGGTACAGTAACTGGTTTCAAACAATGCGATGGGGCCAACATTTGATTACTCCATATTAATCCAAGGGCGTTAATGGCAAACATGTCATATTACTTTTTTTAATTATTTTGTTTTTCCATTGAGGAATTTCAAGGTCAGACAATGTGATGCGTAATTTAATTCTCTAGGTACAGAAAAGGTATACCTGTTCGAAGAAAAACGAAAAAAAAAAACAATGATTTTCTCATATTCACACTAAATTAAAAAAATAATAATAAGTTTGGCTAGGAAAACAATGCTATAGATGATATATTCAAATTTAACAGTTTCTTATAAAAACTTCAGTTGTTTATTTTTTTATTTAATCATTTTGTATGAAAAGCAGCTAGTCTTACGTATAACATAGTTTGAACAAAATACTTGAGATTGTTGTTGTTCTCACTTTATATAATTTCAATTTAGTTAAAATACGCCTGAAATCCAAAAATCACGGTTCTGTGTTCTACCATACATATAGACCGTCTCCTTCCGTCAAAAAAAAAAAAAAAAAAAAAAAAAAAAAAAAAAAAAAAAAAAAAAAAAAAAAAAAAAAAAAAAAAAAAAAAAAAAAAAAAAAAAAAAAAAAAAAAAAAAAAAAAAAAAAAAAAAAAAAAAAAAAAAAAAAAAAAAAAAAAAAAAAAAAAAAAAAAAAAAAAAAAAAAAAAAAAAAAAAAAAAAAAAAAAAAAAAAAAAAAAAAAAAAAAAAAAAAAAAAAAGAAAAAAAAAAGAGGAGAGAAGAAGAACAACAAAAAAAAAAAAAAAAAAAAAAAAAAAAAAAAAAAAAAAAAAAAAAAAAAAAAAAAAAAAAAAAAAAAAGGGGGGAGAGAAAAAAAAAAAAAAAAAAAAAAAAAAAAAAAAAAAAAAAAAAAAAAAAAAAAAAAAACAAAGAAAAAAAAAAAAAAAAAAAAGCCCCCCCAACCAAAAAAAAAAAACCCCAAACCCCCCGACAAAAAAATAGGGGAAAAAAAAAAAAATTTAATTTTTTTGTTAAAATTTATTTAGGTTGTACAACTTAAATTCATCTGGTAAAGAATTATACAAGTAAATAGCATTGAAAATAAAACATCTCTTAAATATGGCAGTTTGATGACGGGAAATAAAAGAAATATTTTTTAAACGCGTGTTTCTAGAATGGATTTGAGATCTTAAGTAAACTGACTTTTGAGTGAGATGGAGGTTTTGAGAGAAATTAGGAGGAGAAGGTGGAGGTGGAGGAGGAGGAGAATTTAATAGTGAATGTACAAAATTGCCGAGATGTAGTGACCTCCGATTTTCCATATTTAACCAATTTATTTCTTTTATTTTATAACTTACATGATCATACTTTTGTAGACTGAAAATAACTTGACAACAAGAGTTTTGTACTTTTTGGATTCTTTGCCTATTAATAGCATATAAACAGGGTCCATAAAAAAAATCGCAATAATTAAAATTGCTAAGTACTAACGACTCACACAACATCTTTTTTAAACTTACATCTAGAATATGTCTATTTGTATAAATAAATTTCAATGACATATATGCCTTTTTCAATAGATTTTTTATATGTGCTGAAAATCTGAAGTCAGAATCTAGTTCTACACCCAGGTTCCTAGCTTGATCAACTACGGGTAGTCGTACATTCTCCATGTGTATGTATAATTGATCTTTCAAATGGAGACGGTTCATTTTACTTCTAAAATACAGTACCTTTGATTTTTCTGAATTAAGTTTTAAGGCATGTTCCTCTGCTAACTGTTTAATATTTTTTTAGTTCTTCATTCATTTGATTAGCTGCAACAGCATAGTTATTTATATTGAAATGTAAAAACAGTTGCGTATCATCTGCATAGGCTTGAACTTTGCACTGAGATACCGAGGTTAAAATATCTGAAGTATGTATAATAAACAATAAAGACCATAAAATTGACCCTTGTGGAACGCCGGACATTATATTGAGTGGTGTAGAATGTTGATCATTAATGCTAATTCTTTGAGACCTTTCACTTAAATATGAACTTATAAGTGGAAGTGACAACTCATCAAATCCAATATATTTAAGCTTAGAACATAAAAGTGCATGACTAATTGTGTCAAACGCTTTTGAGAAATCTAACAGAACCAACACACTGACTAAATTATTATCACAGGCTTGAATAATATCTTTAGTAACTTTAGCAAGAGCAGTTACAGTACTATGTCCCTGCCTAAAACCGCATTGAGAATCTGGTATTAAATTATTAAGTGTAACATATTAATTTACTTGATTATATATAATTCTTTCAAACGCCTTTGATAAAGCTGGCAAAATACTTATGATTCTCAAATAAGAAAAAGTAACTGGGTTGCATTTTTTAGGTAATGGCTTTCCTATTGCATGTTTCCAGGCGAAAGAGAAATATCGTGTTTCTATACAACAATTTATTATATTAGTGATATAAGGATCAATGAAAGGGCTGCAGTATTTTAGCATAGTAGAAGATATGCCATCAGTTCCATAGGCCGTAGTTTTAATATTATTTAAAATTTTATTAATTTCTTCCTGAGTTACTAACCTAAATGAAAAAATGGAGTTTAAATCAAGCAGATTATTGTTATAAAAATTTATTTTGTTATCACAATTATTCGTAACATTTTGAACAAAAGAGAAAAAAACGTATATTGATTTCATTAGGATTAGATAAATGATTAGGAATTTCTGTAGAATCTTTAGTTTTTACATTTAGAGTTTTTAATGCAGACCATGTTTTTGATGCATTTTTCTGAGCGCTCAGACAGTAAATATCCCATTTTTTTCTCTCCTTACCATAGATACCGTATAATTACTGCGTACATACCTAAGTCAATTAACATATTTTCGCGATTTATTAAATTTTTGCAAGGCAATATTACGCTCTTTCATGATTAATTTTAAATTTTGTGTAAGCCAAGGGGTTTTAGGTTTAGTTACTCGTACTTGACTTAATGGATCATGTTTATCAAATGTAGTGAGGATAAAGGTGTTTAATAGAGTGATTTGATTATCAATATTATTCTCTCGCACAATGTCAAACCATGGTAAATTATGCAAATCTAATAAAAAGTCCTCTAAACAAAAGTTTTGGAAGTTACGGTAAGTTATATTTTTTTGCCCTCAACGGATTATTTTTAAATCGACAAAAACATCCCTGTGATCAGATATACCAGAAGTATCTAAAATGCCAGAACTGCTAACTAAATAATTATTACTAACAAATATGGGGTCAATCAATGTGCTGCTTCTGTCAGTAATTCTGGTGGGTTCATTTATAATTTGAGAAAAACCATATGAATCAAAAAGAGTCTTGTATTGGATTGTGTAAGTTAAAAAAGTTTATATTCAGGTCACCCACACAAATAACTTCATCAAAAGAGGGACATACTGTAGATAAAATATTATCGAGATCAGGTAAAATTTCATTAATTAGGAGGCCTGCAAAATACCCCAGTTGCTGGGTTCCTGGAGTTATGCTTTAATTTAATAAATAAATATTCAAGTTTCTCATTTACAAAAAAAATCAAAAACTAGATTCTGACATTTATAAGCAGTGTTGATGTAAATTCCTACACCTCCTCCTCTACATCGCCTATCTTGGCGATAAAAACAATAGCCTGGAATAGCAACAACATTGGAATCGGTGTCATCAGAGAGCCACGTTTCTGTGAGCAAAACAATATCAAAATCATTTTGTTGTACAAGTAAACAAAAATCATTATAGCCAGTGAAAATGGATCTTATATTTAAATGCGCAATTTTCATATCTTACTAAAGATACGACATTCGCAAGCAAAATTAACTAACGTAATATATCACATCGCAATATATCAAATTTCTTTTTATATATAGTTAGATTATTTATACCTATACGAATATATAAACTTATAATACAAGTGATAGAATCAAGAAAGCAATAAAGAGGTATAATCGAGAAAGTTAAGTTGCTTAATGCTATAAGAGATAAGATAATGACTGTAGTGGCTATAGTGACTATGATGAAAGATATGCCATACATAGCGACCACGAGACTGATTCAGAAATTGAAGGCAAGTAATTCTTCGTAAACTATTGAGAGTACATTGTTATTTTTTATATTTCAGGGAACACCAGTCAAGAAGAAAATTAACGCAAAAATGAAGAATATCCTATCTATGTCAACACCCAAAAACTAATTTGTCTGGAATCTGCCAAAAAAATGTGTCTAGAAATTTTATGATTTTTCCCTGTTGCACATTTTGACATGTTGAAAGTTTTGTTGATTATATTAATATTTTGTATTAGAAATGTATTGCATAGAATGCATGTATTATAAATAACGGTTGTCATTTTGAAAATGACTTCAGGAAATAATTATTATTTACTCTTTATTATTAATTTTTTGTTATTTTCCTTATTTATTTTGCTTGAGATTTTGGTTTATCTATTCATTAAATATTCAACTATGATTTTATTCTCGAATGAGTTATTTGTATTTTTCATAGTGGGATTTCTTATGTAAGTAGTCCAGACAAGATCGGGTTTGAATTATCCATTTCGACATACTCTTATTACGTCTTAGGCACTTAGGCACCTTATCACATTTATGTTGTTTTTGTGCCAACTTTTTATTTATTTATTTATTTTGTATGAATATGCGAAAATCATTCAATCAGTTTTTTCGTTTTTCTCGAAAAGGGTACATTTTTCGCGTTCCGAACAAGTATACCTTGTAGAGAATTGAATTTAGCATCATACCCAGATTGAAATTCTTCTATGAAAAAAAGAAAATAATTATAAAAAAGTAACATGCCATGTTTGCCATTAACGCCCTGTATTGGATAATCAAATATTGGCCCCATCATATTGTTTGGGTCTATTTATTGTACTTCTGCACCAGATTTGAGCCTCTCAGAGTCTGTGGTTTTGAAAATATTTGAAAATATTTTGCCTCCTTTTGGAGGACTGTAGTACTGTCAAGAATGACCTTAGAGCGAAATAAAAAAATACATGTCGGTTAAATTTTGATGTACAGCTTTGTGCCGATAATAAAAATAGCACCGACTGTATTTAAATTATTAATAACCGACATTAAAAACATGAAATATAAAAGGCAAGCCTTAGTTGCATCTGTTTAGCTTTTTATTACAAAAGAGTAATGATATACCAAACATTATATATAACATATTGTTCCAAACAAACTAAAAATAAATGTAGCACATTCAGTTAACTTATAATATCTCAAATTTTTACTGTGCAAAAAAATAGCACCGCTCGTGAAACATTCAAATTACTGTACAAAGAATCAAATAAAATTAAAAAGTTAAACTGTCACATATACTTTGTTGTATACCCTTTGTTTTTCAAAACAGCAGCACAACGCCGTGGCATAGAGTCAATCAGCGCTTGACAACGCTGTAATGGAATAGCCTCCCACGTTGATTGCACAGCATACCATAATTCTGCTGTATTCTTCGGTTTTGCTTTAAAAACAGCTTTTTTTAACATCTGCCCAAATATTTTCAATTGGGTTCAGGTCTAGTGACTGAGCGGGCCATTCCATAACCTGAACTCGATTTTGTGCAAAAAAATACTTTTGCTAGTCTGCTGATATGTTTTGGATCGTTGTCCTGCTGTAAGACCCATCTGAGCGGCATATTCCAATCCACATAGGGCAACATTACTTCTCTCATTATATCAACGTAGACTAATGCGGTTATCGTAGGCTTGATCCAAAATATTGGCCCAGTACCATGATACGAGAAAGAACCCCACACATTAATTTGTGCTCCGCCATGTTTAATGGTCTTGACTGTATACTGGGGTTTCTGTTCATCTCTTGTTGGTCTGCGGACAAATGTTCTACAGCCTGGAGTTCCAAATAACTCAATTTTCGACTCATCGTTCCAGAGGATATTTGTCCATTGTGCGAGAGGCCAGTTTAACCCATATCATCCCAAGGGTAAAAATAAAACAAAAAACATTATTATTTTTTTAAATATCATATTTATTACTTAAAAAAAGAGAGAAAAAACTGTCTAAAAAATTTGGAAACCTTGATTGAGAAAAAATTGGTGGTGCGTTAACGCACCACTGGGAAGTAATATGAAATACAAATAAAATAGAGAAAATGTAAACAAGCCTAAAATATAGAAATACCTTTTAAAAAAATACTATTCTGATATCTTAAAACATATTTAACATATATTTTAAGTTTCTCAGCTCCAAATAGAAAACACAAAATATTTTATATTGGTGCGAAAACGAACCGCTGGGATCGTGGTACAACTAATGTTATAAGTAAAAATGTATCCTGATATCTTGCGCAGAACATGAGATATTCAAATGAACCTGATAAGGTGTACAAACATGTACATGTATGTGACAGACTCTGCACTTCCACATATGTTTATGAGAAATAAAATGCGATTTACCCCATCTTACTGGATGTCATCTAGAATTTGTGAGATATTTTTATAACTATTGTCCCTCTGATTTTATTAGGCGTAACGCTATGTAAGACTAGAAATCAAGCTGAGATATATTTTTTTCATTTACTATGTTATATAGTTTTCAAGCACTTACACGATACTGACCAGGGAATTAGAAAATAACGGCCACCACACATTTTTCCACTAACATTACCGCTTACTAAGTTTTTACTAAATATATTCCTTTTTTTCCCCTACATCCCTGTTGATAGACAGTGTAAGGATCTGGAACTTGTAATGTATAATAATAATATTTCATGAAATTTAACAATTTTGTTAAAAGGCTTGAAAGGGAAAAAATTGCCTATTATTCTCCTGAGCATATTTTATAGAAAATGTAGTAGTAGGCTAAGTTTCAGCTAGAAAATTGAAAATTTCAACTCACTAATTTTTTCCAATTTCAAAAATTTGAGAAATACTGAGACCTGAAGCCCTCTACCCTTTTGGAATGAAACTTTTTTGAATTATCCCATTTTTCCATATTTTTTTTGAAGAATACCAAAGTTCATCATATCGATACGTCTGGAGAACGTAACTCGAAATTGAATTGTTTTCTCTAGAAAATGGGCCCCCATTCCTCCCATCACACTGAGGATTATACACAACACGAAATCCTACACAACAAAAACCTACAAATATAAAATAAACTACGAGAAAAGATAAATAAATTTTACTTTAAATAAGACTCCCTTAATTTCAAAACTACTTCCACACCTTTCCACCCTTCAAATAGACACTTTATACAACAAAAATTGTAACATAATTTCGGCATTCATTAAACCAACCAAAAACACCTAGGAATAAAAATAAAACGAGACTTTAAAAAGGTATGTTTATATACCAGTTAAACCACTTTAAACAAAAAAATATATATAACAACAACCGTAATTTGTTTCTTATAAATATTTTATATATTTAAATTCTCTACATGACATTTTGTAATAAAATAAAATATTCAGCAACTAATTTCATCCATGAAAATATTGAAAAGTTATAAAATGTAATTTCATAATAGAATACGAAATATTGGTAAAATATATTTTTTTAACCCCCCTAATATTTACAATAGTAAATAAAATCAATACATTTTCAGGAAAAAAGTTTTGACTGCCTAACACCACTGGGAAAATGGGAAAATGTTCCCGAGCGAATTTGATTATGTCAAGAAGATGTTTCTTTTTGAGTAACGGTACTTTCCTAGGAGTTCTGGCCATCCAGTTTTTCTCTATGAGCCTTCTTCTTATTGTAGATGTGTCTACATTGAGATTTAATTCCTTTTTAATTTGAGTTGACATTATAAAAGGTTTTTTTTTTTGTTAGTCTTAGGATGCTTCTTTCATCAGTTAAAGATTATTATTTAAAGTTTTATCTTTCGGACTCTTTTTTATTCTTTTTCTTTAAATTTCTTGGCATTACTGATCATTTTATTAGACCATCCGACCACTTCCCTAATAAATTTGTATGTTTTCCCTTTAGCCAATAATTTGTTTATGAACAAACGTTCTTCTTTCGTGCAATGTTTTTCACGACCCATTTAATATTTAAATTAAATTAAAATTCAATTCAGATATTAACTCTAGGCTTATATTATTTTACCTTTGACTTCATTGTTCTATGCTGAAAGATGTTTAGATGTTACGGCGTCGAACTGCTATCATAGACTGAATTGGTGCTATTATTTTACACAGGTCAATATTGATTTTATTTATAGAAACAGGGATTTCCCCTACCGAAACGAGAATTTTCCGGACTTCATTAGTTTCAGAAACTCAGAGGATCTCAAACAAATATCTTGAGAACACTTTTGAATGCATATAGCAGAGCAGTCAATACGTGATTATGGAGTTAATTTGAGTATTCACTATGGTGCTATTTTTTTGCACATAGCTGTAGTATCTGTCATTAATTTTTGGTCCCATATTTTTGAATCACCCTGTATATACTTGTACTTTGCACATAGATTATTCCTTAGAATGTGCTGTGTGCGGATCTTTGACGATTTATCTTTGTGTTACAAATAACGGTTACGCTATACACTGGACATCGAGGCAGTGATGGTAAACAACCCATTCTGAAAGTAACACCCTCGGTAATACAAATGATTCTAAAACATAGACGAGATAGAGCTATTTAGATGTCTGAAAGGAACGGTGCGGTTTGTTTCTAAACTGAATTTTGTTGAAGCTGTAAATCGCTGATCGAGATTTATCTCAAAAAACATTTAACCCATTTTAACTAAGAATGATGAGTGCTTAACCGAATCTCCTAGAGTTATTTTGTTTTCATTACATGCTTTCATATGAAAGAGTATGGAATCACAATATAGTGTGCCTAGATATCGGGGCGATGCAATTTGTTGGAAACTGTGTTTACTAGACGGATCTCCAGATTTTCGCATAGAAGAAATGTAACACAAGTATACTAAAACCATTCGCTCAATTATTTCCACTTTCACGCAGTGAAGTTGTTAATTAGTGTTGCTTAAATGGGTCTATTATTTTTTTTAGGCGCGAAGATATTAAGGTCATTATCTCCACTTCTCATTTCATTATCTACACTTTTTTTGTCCATGATAACACTAGGTTTAAGACCAAAATTTGTAACACTTTCGTGGCGTAACCAACTTCATAACTGATTCCGACATTTACACCGCCACACAAAAAAAAGTTGTCTGAAATGTACATGCGATATATGGTATATGCGATATATACTTTTTTCCGAAGTATTTTTTTACCGCTGAATACGAATCTGGTGTCAGAATTGATCCATCACAAATTATTTATTTTTCTAAAGATTCCTCAGCATTTTGCTGGAGATTGAAGGGTGATGGTGTAATTCTGATACCGGATCCGTGTTCAGCGGGAAAAAATACTTTGTAATAATGTCCTACTCTTCTTCGCCCCTACCCTGGGAATAGGGGTAATTAGAATAAAATATGAGGAAAATATTACAAATTTATTATTAAAAATACAAAAAATTTAATGTCGCAGTTCATGACATATTGTACCTGAATTTTGCACCACTGCTCTGATTTGAAATACAATTTTTAATAGGACACAGGCGCCAATTTTACAAAATAACAGTTATATACCACCTAATAATTACTTAGAATGTTAGAATGTACAAGGCAGAAGCTTGTTTTAGACTTACCTACAACCAATACTTCTGAGTATTGTCTATCACATTTCTGAACTTCAGAGCAAATTCAAGGTTAATCTTGTTTCGTTCACTTATACAATTACAAAAAAACGTGGATATATATTTTTTTTAATCGTAATAAAACACATATTTTATTTATACAAATTTACACATGATATGTAGTATTTACGCACATGAAAGAGCATTCTGTACCTGAATTTGGCACCTTTCCTCTGATCCGCTGTACAATTTGAAATAACCAATCCATACCTTCGTATTGGTGTGTAAACTGAGGCCGACTCTATCTTCCAGTGTATCATAAGACCAGAGTCCGGTGTTTAGGTATCACATTGTAGGTTATGTGTTTCAGTTAAAGGGACATACTCGTGCTCCCTTTGATTTTAACAAATTGTAAAAGTGAGTGAACAGATTGTCATGGAAATTCTCAAAAGCGGGCGTGGTCGAACTACGCGTTGCCGGCGACGCACAGTGGGCGAAAACGGCAAAATTTTTTCTCAAAATAAGATAGCTCCCCACAGAAAACTCCGATCACTGTGATTTTTTTTTATTTTACAGGTTTTGGACAGTAGATTAAAGGAAAATTGATCCGACACACGTTTGAGGTTTAAAGAGGGAGGAGAGACACACCATAAGGGACCCTATATCCCAGTAACTTTACAAATAAAGCTTTTAAGCTCCAATAACCGCATACCTCCAACTTTTAAACCCTCCTGACCTTATAACATAAGCTTTCAAAACCCCATGACCCCATAACTTGAAATTTTATACCTCCATGACACCATAACCTCTACTTTTAGACCCCCTTCTACACAAAAATCAATTTTTCTAAAACTCAAAAACTGAAGCTCTTATGCCTAATATCTCGATAACCTAACCTTTCAATCCCCATGACCACATAACTTAAGCTGTTAAACTCCTATAACCCCATAACCTCAGTTTTCAAACTTTAGAACCCTATAACCAATGGTTTTATACTCCTAAAAAAGAAAACCTCCTAAATGAAATATAAAGGTTCAAAACTGAGGTTATGGGGTTATAAGGGTTTAACAGCTTAAGTTATGGGGTCATGGGCATTAAAAACTTAGGTTATATAGATATTGGGGCATAATGTGGATTGAAAGTTTAGGTTATAGAGATATTAGGTCTATAGAGATGGGGGTCTAAAAGTTGAGGTTATGGGGTTATGGGGGTATAAAATTTCAAGTTAAGGGGTCACGGAGTTTTGAAGCTTAGGCTATAAGGTCAGGGGGGTTTAAAAGTTGGAGGTATGCGGTTAGTGGAGCTTAAAATCTTTAATTGAGACGTATTAAGGTGGCACAGCAATTGTGGCACACACAAAAAAATTCATTGGTAACAAATTGCACAATATTTAATGCTAATTTGTTACCGCAAAAATTAATTTATTGCTCCATCCCCGGGATTAGAAACAGAGTGTGTGCTGGCTTAAGTTTAAGGTAGCACACACCGCGTTAATTTTTTTTTAACATTATGTCGCTAGAGCTAATTGTAAATTAATTTAATATCGCAAAATAATATCAATAATTAAGCTTTGAGTACATTAAAAAAAGTGAGTGTGCTGGCTTAAGTTTAAGGTAGCACACACCGCGTTCATTTTTTTTAACACACCACGTTAAATAAGTTTTTTTTTAACATTATTTCGCCAGAGGTAATTATAACTTAATTTAATACTTAATTTAATACAAAATAATATCAATAATTAAGCTTTGAGTACAGTTTTTTTTTTTAAAAAGCTGGCTTCAAATGTGAATCTTCTTGGGATCGTGGCATTCAGAGGAGGAGGGCGCAATCGCAGGTCATTGGAGGTGTTCTATGAAAACCAAGACCCTAACAATAATATACCCCGTATGCCCATTGGACATTACACTGCACTAGTCAGAAGGGGGAACACATGGTTTGAGATCGATGACTTAACCTGCTCTGCAAAAAAAACGAAAAGAGACATACAAAATTGTCCCGCATATTTTAATATACGTGGTTTAGTGATTATCATGGTTTTATTAGATTATCCACATCCATTAGAGTATCCACATCCACATGGATTTACTTAAATAACTTTTTTAAAAACCTATGTTTTTGACAAATTTTGTTGTCGCCTCAAAAGATTTTTTTGAGGTGATTTTTTTTTTTGTTAATGATCTTGACATAGATGGTGGAGGGCATATTCTGCGGCATACTGGGTACATAAAAAAAATCGCGCATGACTTTTTTGCCGAAAAATTAATAACAAATGGTAATTTAAATATCCCACTTGCGTCGTAGGTAGCTAACTAAAAGAAAAATCGTAGTTACCTAATTTAATAACTGTCAATAATTATTTTTTGTGATGTTGGCTGACTCTTGAAAATTATAAACGGGGGAAGGTGGATCTAATTTTCATACGAATAAAGAGTAATATTCATGTGACGTGTCATTTTATAGGTTTTCATGGTAGAAAAATGCAGATATCACGTTATATAATTATTAAATAAGGTGATTCTCTTTTTGTTAGTTAACTACAATGTAAGTGAGACATGGACTAGTTATTATTTATTTTTACGGAAAAAAGATACACTTATTTATATCCCCAGAGTGCCACAAAAAGCGTCCTCTCAAAATAATTAACAAATTAATATTTTTATACCGAAAAAAATCCCAGTTTCGAAATTTTGTTCAAAATTGTTTGTTTTCAAAATAAGTTAATAACTAAAATCGACATTCATATTATAACTTTGACACACTGTACCCTGGCAACTAATTATTAAAATAGGTAACTAAGAGTTTTCTTTTTGTTAGTTATCCACGACGTAAGTGGAATATGTACCTAATTAATTATTACTCATTTTTACGCAAAAAAATTGCATAGATTTTTTCTATGTACATATACATATCAATATTATTATCAAAATATATGAATATTATTAACAAACTATAATTTTTAACCCCAGAAAATCACAATTTTGAAATTTTGTGCAAAAATATTTGTTTCAAAAAAGTTATTAAAGAAAATCGAAATTTAAATCATTACTTTGATACCCTGTACCTTGATTACTATTAATTTTTGGATTAACAATTATCAGTTCCAAAAAGTTTCAAAAGTCAGCCAACAGCATAAAATGAATTGTTAATTATTAATTTAGGTACTACCTAAAATCTTAGGATGGTTTCTCTTTTGGTCAGTGGCGTACGATGCAAGAGGGATATGGACATTATTGATTTGCTAGCTTCTAGCAAAATCATTAATTTGCATCGTTCCTCAAAAGTGCAGCAGGGCACTAAAAATCGAGTAAAAATAAAGTTAGAAAATTCGGTTTTCTTCAGAAATTTAACCGTTCTGCATGTGCGTGTGTTCGTTCGGCTTGTGTTACGCGGTGTGTGCTACCTTAAACTTTAAGCCAGCTTTTTTAAAAAAAAACCTGTACTCAAAGCTTAATTATTGATATTATTTGCGGTATTAAATTAAGTTATAATTACCTCTGGCGAAATAATGTTAAAAAAAAACTTATTTAACGTGGTGTGTTAAAAAAAATGAACGCGGTGTGTGCTACCTTAAACTTAAGCCAGCACACTCATCTTTTTTTAAATGTACTCAAAGCTTAATTATTGATATAATTTTGCGGTATTAAATTAAGTTACAATTAGCTCTAGCGACATAATGTTAAAAAAAAAATTAACGCTGTGTGTGCTACCTTAAACTTAAGCCAGCACACACATTGTTTCTAATCCCGGGGATGGAGCAATAAATTAATTTTTGCGGTAACAAATTAGCATTAAATATTGTGCAATTTGTTACCGATGAAATTTTTGTGTGTGCCACAATTGCTGTGCCACCTTAATACGTCTCTTTAATTGTTAAGTTACTGGGATATGGGGTCCCTTATGGGGTGTCTCCCCCCCTCTTTAAACCTCAACCGCGTGTCGGACCAATTTTCCTTTAATCTACTATCCAAAACCACTAAAATAAAAAAATAAAAATCACAATGATCGGAGTTTTCTGTGGGAAGTTATCTTATTTTGAGAAAAATTTTGTCGTTTTCGCCCACTGTGCGACATAAGATTCAAGAAGTTACGTCACATTACATTACAGAAGCCACTATCTAAAAAGATTATCGCTAACAAAAATCGCACCGGATGCAATTTGTATAAGAATGTATTACCCGTTTGACGTTTTGTCCACTTCTAAAGTGTTCTCGTTTTTTTTTTCTTACTTTTACATGATAATCTGTTACGTATTTTCATTTTGCTTTTTAATAAAAGCTTTATTACGTTCGCATTCCGCAATACTCGTAAAAAGACCCTGCCTTGAAAAACATTTGTAATACTAATTTGTTTTTGAAATGAGTAAGGTTATAGCCTCAAAGCTTTTATTTAAAGACATGAATATTTAACATTAGCATAAAGCAAATTTTGTTCACATACAATAATTCTTCTGAAGGGTTGTCGGAGCCATTATCGTTTCCTCTGTTGTATTCGCGTATTTCGTCTTTTGTGAGCTTGCCTAGAGGAAAAAGGTTTCTAAATATATTTTGCATACCCAAATTATTTTCAATTAGTGTAGTTATTATGCTGTTTTATTTTTACGACTAACTTAAATCAATATAATTCACGGTGAGGAGTGAGGAAAAATAAGAGCCTATTCTATGATGACGCCGTTCTCACTTTTTTAAGTACTGCAAATATTTCTGTACGCGTGTATATAGGGATCTACATGAAAACGATGCGATATACGACAAATTCACAGTTCGGTCGGTTTGGCCTTAGAGGGCATGCTGAACCACAAAATATTGTAAATAAACATAAAAAAGATAAATAAACATTAACGAACGGCTTTGTTCGTGTATTATAATCTTTACTTCTCGGGTATTTTTTAAAATAATAAGTAATTATCTTAAGTTTAAGTTAAATTTTAAATTCAAACTAATTAAATAGTGAAAAATATAGATACGACACTTTGTGTAGATACGGATGCTTGTGGAGTTCAATCTGCAATGAATGAACAACCCCAATTTTTGCTTGCTTCTCCACCCTCGAAATTCGACTGCAAATGTGTGCCAAATGATAGTGGGTATATGAAGAGACTTCAATCTTCAAGTTTCAGGTTGAGGCTTTGAAAATCAAACACAGCATTTTGCATGATCTCAAATTAAGAAGTATGTCAGATTTAAATTCTCTATAACGCAACCGATCTGAAAAAATTTGGGAACTGCAATTTAGAGGTTCTCAAGGTGGCTGATTTTGAATTTGATTACAAAAATTTTAATCCAAAATGGCGAATCCAATATGGTGGCCGTTACTTCCCTTTCACAAGGATATTTATTACATATATGCGCCAAATCTTCAAAGTGGTACCTAGATTTTTAAGTCACTAAGACACTGAATTTGAACAGTCACTAAGTCAATGAATTTTATATTTTCATCAACCCAATCTCAGAAATATAACAATCAACAATACATTTTACCTTTGAATCATAATGGATTATAGAATTTTGGGGTTGTGGGATGGTGGTATTATGTGATGACAAGAGCCAGCTAACTACCTTGTAAAGTTTTGGAAGTCTGTTGAATAACATGCACGTTTTATTTTCTCAAAGTTTATGGTTATGCTCATTCGTACATCCCGAGTTATAAGGTTGTGGGGTATTGGGTTTATAGGGCATTATAATCGGGTACATGGGCCAGATGGCACAATATTTTACAGTTTCTGACGTTTGATGTAAAAAATCACAGTGTGTCAGAATTTACTTTTTTATACTTTCTTCCACTGCCTCGGGTCATAGAGTTCTGAAATTATAAAATAATGAGGTAATGAGCGAGCTGACGATGACGTTCACTTGTATAGATTAATATGTTTGATGGATGTTTTCTTAGCGTTCCTTAGATATACACGCTTCCTTATTTCTGGAAAAGAGAAAAAAGCCAATGCAAAAATACTAAATTTGATGCGTCATATCTCGAAAAGTCTCGAAAGGTAGTCTGAACTTGAAGCTTTCTAAATATTAAAGTCTTATCAAGAACTGCAATTTAGGACACATTTATAATCCAGATTCGAAAGTGGCGAAAAATGACTTGGATTTTTATTCGATGCTGTGGTAAAATCCGTATTTGATGCAACTGCACAAGTTGAAACAATATATTCATGACAGTTTATTTATAAGTGCTTTTGGACAGAGTTTTGCATATGCAATTATGACATATATTGATGTAGAACGTTAATTTTCCGATAACAAACCGATATTCACAGAAAAGCATGCAAATCTCAAAGAGTCTACTATTCTCTTAATGACTGTGAATGCTGACAACGAATAAATATGGTTTAGTATTTTCCTAGAGAAAATCTGTACAACAGCTCATCTCTATTCTGTGATAATAATATTCGTTTAATTTCACGTCGGCCACTAACTCCTTTACCTTTTCTGCTATATACGAAAATACTCATAGAAAATCCCGCCTTTAGACTCGTTCGTATCTATTGCGCTCAGAATTCACTAAAGGTTATTGTCTCTTAACGTTTTCAATTACTGGTTTTGCCTTTGCAGTTCCAAGCGCATTATTTATAATGCCTTTTAGTTTCAACTCTTATATAAAAGCATTGGGGAAGAGACTCTCCCCTAGTTGCTGAAATTCCGCTTAAATTTAGAATGAACAGAAATAATTACTCTGATGGCTACTCTACGTCCCTCACTAGCTAGCGTGTAAACGAAGAAAATTCTCCAGAGATCCGGAATATTAAGGGAGTTTGGAATTTGTTAATAACGTTTCTGACAACAGTACACCACGCAATACCCAAAGGATCGCAAGCAATTTAAACTTTTTATTATTACCTAATAATTTTAGCGTTCAATAACGTCGCTTGTTTAATCATACTTTGTTTACGAGCAAAAGAATCCAACATGTACAGGGTTTGCCGGGAAAGTAATGTCAGTGAGCTTTGAAAAATGGTTTTTATTGATTCTATGTGTACAAATCTTTAGAAACTTTCAAAATACATTCCTCCTGCGTCCACACATCGGTTCCAGCGGGTCTTCAACGCATGAAAAACCGCACGGTAGTCGTTTTCCGGAATCGCCTTTAAAGCGTCGGTGCTAGCCTTCTGAATGTTTTTCAGCGACCCAAAATGCTGTCCTTTCATTGGGGTTTGAGACGCGGAAACAGAAAAAAGTCTGGGGGGGGCACATCGGGGCTGTACGGAGGCTGGGGAACAACGGCGATGCCTGCCTTGACGAGGTAATCGGCCACGAGGAAGCAGGTGTGCGAAGGCGCATTGTTGTGGTGAAGCTTCCAGGATTTTGAGATGTCTGGGCGATTCACCCTGCGTTTCAGCCGCTTCAGCACCTCGTCGTAAAACTTTCCGGTTACGGTTGTCCCCTGTGAAACGAACTCTTGATGGACCAATCCCCGGCAATCAAAAAAAGACAATCAGCATTGTCTTGATCTTTGACCTGGACATCCTGGCCTTCTTGGGGCGAGGGGAGTTCGACGTATGCCATTCCGCACTTTGCCTCTTCGTCTCCGGATCGTATTCAAAGGCCCAACTTTCGTCCCCGGTAATGACGTCATCAAGGAAAGCGGGGTTGTATTCGCAGTTGTCCAAAAGTTCTTGGCAGGTTTCGACGCGCCTCGCTTTTTGATCGTCCGTTAGCACTTTTGGCACGAGTTTCGCGCACACCTTCCTCATTCCTAAAGACTCCGACACAATTTCGTGAACAATGGTTTTCGTAATGTCTAATGTTTCGGAAATTAAACGGAAACTTAGACGACGGTCAGTGTTCAACAAGTCACGCACACGTTTCACATTGTCGTCGGAACTGGAGGTTCATGGCCGTCCAGCGCGGTTCTCGTCGTTGACCACTTCCCGATCTCCTGCGAAGGCCTTGTGCCACCGGAAAATTTGCCTGTCCGAAATAAAATCGACGCCGAAAGCCTTCTTCAACATTAGAAGGATTTCCGCAGCACTCTTCTCCAGTTTCACACAAAACTTGATCGCCATCCGTTGCTCAAGCGAACGTTGCATTTTTTCTTGCACCGGGTCACTGTAACGACTCTCGAAGAACGAGTGATGCGACCCTACAACACCGGTAGCCAACTGACTCTTGTTGGATCTTGTTCCAATCCCCCCACCACAATCCCACATGAGCGCGGGCTGGCGCGTGCAGTCTCGGGAAAAAAATCTCTGACATTACTTTCCAGACAAACCCTGTATTCAATAATTACATATCTAAATTGATATTAGGTATAGGTGATTCAACGTTTAAAATAAATGTTACGGTATTTATAAGTAAGCGTTACGCACCTCATATTCTCATCAATTTCAATATTACTCCTTCACTTCAAGTCCACAAAAGATACTAATTCTACCATTTAGAATAAAAATATATAACATATATGTTCAACGTGTTATCATTATTCAATTTGTGACGATTCATTAACCCATAACAAAAGTCTATGGAAAGTCTCCCTGTTTCGGGGTAATAAATCTATTTAATTTTCCCTCGGGAATACGTTAATATTTCCAATATTAATCCCTCACTCGTTGTCAACTGCAAACTGAATTTGTGCTAACTACATTATTGATTTCCTGATTTGTGTTGATAGGAGATTTGTCCATACAGATTGTTTCCTCTCAAACGAAGTTACCGTTAATTATATCACACACCTGCGCTCTTAGTCATTAATTTGTGAATCGATTGGTAAAGACAAGGAATGCGATCGGTTTACAGTTTGTGTTTGGTATATACAGATATACCAAAATATATACAGATATTGTAATAAGAATAAGATAATTGCAGATATAATAACCGTGAGACAGACCAATTTAATAAAAATATCCAAGAGTATGTCCGGGTAGTATATAAAGTGAGCATGTAGTATCCATAACCCCATATTTATTGCTATGTTGTGTAACCAGCGTTGTGACCTTTCACAATTTTCTTCGTCGTATGCAACGATTGGTAAAAATAGAAAAAGAGGCATAGCTTGTATGGAGCAGAGAAGATAAGATAGATGTTGACCGACTTCTGCATTTCATTTCTTTGTAGGTGTGTAACAAATCGTTCTGCAATTTTCGACTCTGTGGTTCCCTAATGTCCTTTAATATCAGCTTTCAGAGAAACTGGTGAACTCTAATTTAGCTTTCGGTAGAAATGTTGGTATTTCATTAAGTGACGTATTTATGGTCTGATAAACAACCCTTCCTTGAATTTGGCCTCACTCAATTTTGTGAAAATCGACTTGAGATACAAATAAACCTTCACCGTTCGGATTTAAACATTAGCAGGCATTTAAATATTTCTAAAAGCAAAATCTGGACGTGTTTGAAAAAAAGCGGTAAGAAACCATTTAAGCCAAATTTTCTTCATACACTTGAAGCTGGAGATACTGAGGCAAGAATGGAATATTGTTTATGACTACAAGGTATGTAGGTACCTAGAGAATCCTGATTTTTTTACAAAATATTGTATACACCGATGAAGCTACATTCACGACAAACGGTATTGTATCGTCACAAAATATCAGAATGTGGAGTGAAAATAATCCACATTGGGTAATTGAGTGTAAGAGACAATACTCCTCGAAGGTAAATGTTTTCTATGGCATTTTAAATGAAAAGCTTATTGGGCCATACTTTTTTTTTATGAAAATTTGAATGCTGCCAGTTTTCTCAGATTTTTACAAACAGAGTTTACCGACGCACTTTATGAGCTTCATCTTGATTATCGCTACAATTTACATTTACAACTTGATGGAGCACCCATCCATAATGCTGTCATAGTGAGAAATTGGTTGAACTTGAGGATTTTCCTAATTGCTGGATCGGAAGAAGTAGTTACCCACTCGGTGAATGCGCATTTTGAATATCTACCGAATAAAAAAAGTTCATCAAAATCGGTATTTTAAATTTTAACTCAAACAGCCCTACCACCAAACCGGATGCCTTTCATACACTTGCGCTAGCGATTGGATCGCGATTGGTTCTCACCTCATGTTTACTCTCCTTACAAAGAAGTTAAATTATTATCAATTGCCCTTCATTCGGCTATGTACGCATTAGGCTACCGTTTACTGTATATGATAATATCATATATGTAGTTTCTCTATACAGGTATATATTATATAGAGAAACATAATGATTCACAAAGCCAGAATGGCGTAGTTAAATTTGAAAATGGGCTTACGAAATGTCTACCCAACCCCTCATTGTTACATTCTTTGAAGTACATTTCATACAATATATGATGCTCCCATTTTATATAAAATATATTGTATTTTTAGGTTGGAGGTGTCTCTTATTCTCTATGGTTTCCATGGCGACGGCGATGCTTTGCAAAGAACAAGGGATTACGGTGGCCGGAGTCTGTGCTGCATATGAAATATTTGTCGTCCAAAAGGTACTGTATATAGACGTGCATAATAATTTCGTTTCGTATCTGTAAGTATCGGTGCAGGTGTCGTACTATTTCAGTGAGCTGAAAGCCTCGCCTGAAATTTGAATACGTGTATAGACGGACTACCGAAACGTCACGGTACTTTTAGCTAAATTAATGTGCTCGAAGTTGGAGTCATGACTTTCCAGAATTTATCTTTGAAAGAACGCGGCAGCTATGTAGTTCACGGCGAAAGGCAAAGACACTAATGAATTAATTAATTATATCACGGAAATGTTAACCATTAATCATTATAAATGCTACTCTTTGTTTCGGCCAAAACATGTCAGACATAAAGGGCACGGAAAAGGCTGATTTTCAGGTAGAATAAATACTGTTATAATTTTGTATATTACGCAACATCGGTTAGGTATCTGTAAATTCCCTGGCACACATTTTATCGGACTTGAAATTACCCTGTTTATAATTTTTCAAAAACTTATCTAGAACTAAAAAATGTTTCTTAATATACAGTGATGAGCAAAACTGTGGAACCACGTATATACCTCGGAAATTTTAAATATAAAAATTAGCGTTAAAGAGCCATAACTTAAACTCTAGCTTGAAATATACAGAATGTTCCAAAATAAGGTACGTACCAATTTTTTTTATGGAAAGTCCTGTATGTTTTTACATTTTCTGATACTATTTGACGATCTGATTTTAACAATCTTGGTATATAAAGTAAATGTTTTATTAGCTACAGACAAATGAAAGTCGTAATTTTAAAGATTTTACACAAAACTTTTTTAAAGAAGATCTGTGCTAAAATCTATCTAGACTAAAAAATAGTTTATAATTTTGTAATGACAATAAAATTTTTGATAAAGCTTAAACAACAGAGTAACACATCGTAAAGTCATTAAAAAAGTATAAGAAATGGCAAGTAAATTGTAAGGCTCAAAATAGACCAACCTAACAGGACAACCTATTAGGTATATGAAAATAAACTTTGGACATTATAACCCACAAGAAGTAATGCAGTGGACTAAGATCCGGGCAACGTGTAGGCCATTCAATTCCACCAATTTCTTCGTCCAGTCCATTTGTGAAGATGAGATCTTTAGAGTTTATTCGATCTCGAACAATATGAGCATAATGAGGTGGTGTCCCATCCTGATGAAACTAGATATTAACTGGAAGTTGCCCTATTTTCACTAATACAGGGATTATTTAGTTATTCAAAAGCTCTAATACCTAGCTCCGGTTAAATTTTCGCAAAAAAAGGGTACTATGATCCAATTTCTGGAAATACCAGCTCGAACATTCAGCTTTTAATGGTGCTGCGTATAAGCTTCTTGCTCAAGTGAGTATTGGACAAACACAAAGGCAGTAATTCTTGTCTCGTCTTATCGACGTTTCGTCTAATATACTCACATTTTTTGAGGGCCTCATAATTGGCCATTTTCACTGTGTTCTACCAACTTCGAGAGCCTTTAAGTAATGCCATGATATGAATTCGAGACAAAGCGACATCCCACGCAGCCTTCTACTGGGGCGGAACAAGAGTGGGTGAGTGGGAGGTCGGTATGGGTATGGCCTGGAGGGGGTGCTTGAGTTGTCAAAGGGTGAAAGTGAGTTGTGGCACCCCACACCAATTTATTAGGCAGCATCAAGATCAATGGATTCGCCCAGCAGAAGTCAACCCACGCAAAACCCTGCGTAAATGTAAAAGAATAGCTTAGGAGGTCTGAAAATGGTTGAAGAGATGGGACAGCGAACAAATACACATAACTTATTGAGGATGTCTCATTGTGTACCGGGATGGAGTATTTACCTGACAGCGTCCTTCTTAGTCGATCCTGTAGGTCTCTCAAATTTCCGTCAAAATCTTGCAAATTCAAATTGCGACATGGGCTTGCTTTTTAGGGTGTCGACGGCGAACCCTTTAAGTCAGCGAGTCGACTTCCTGGCATTCCTAAAAAAGAGTTGAGTGTAAAAGAGTGTAAAAAAGTTTTATGTAAAAACTTTAAAATCGCAAATTACATAGTAGGCATTCAGTATGTTGGTCTGTTAAAATCAGCTCATTAAAAAATGTGAGAATATATAATTGGGTAATGAATTTAACAAACAATCATTTTGGCACGTCACCATTTTTTGGAATACTCTTTATATTTGAAGCTGTGTTCAAGTAAAGAATTTTTTAACGCTATCAATATCTCTATTAATTTATTATTTTACTCCACCATTTTGCCCATTACTGTAGCAGAGTTCAAAGTAAAAACATGGAAGAAATTAAAATAAAGAAGTTACTTTGATTATACATGCTACCTGTAAGTAGGTCAGTATTTCATAAAAGTTAGACAACGTCATCAAATCCAATATTTTAAAAATTGGGTCGATTCGTGAATAGCCTCAAAAGGTGAAGCATTCTTCCGACGCGGTATCCGTATGCCACCAGAAAGATGGGAAAAAGTAGTGGCAACCGATGGACAATACTTCGAATAAAACATTAGGTACCGTCCTTTCATAATAAATTCCCAATTTTTTATTAAAAACGGCGGCAATTTGTTTGTACACCTTTTATTTTCATAAAATATTCAGGTATTTAACGCGTGTTAGATTAAATAAGTTCATATACTTTATTATTTCTTCTGAAAACCCATGAAACCACATATACGTGGTCCATAAAGATTGCAATATATGGAAAACTTTTTTATATTGATTTCTCAGAATACTTTTTCTTGAAAATCAGTGCTTTCTTAGAAAAAAAACAATAAAGTACCAGAAGTGTGCCCTCAAGTCACAAGTATACGAGATAACTCAAAAAATATGTAATCGCTACAAGAGTACCTACCTTAAATATCAGATGGGAAAATGTACAATTATTATTATTAATTAGCATTCGTTTCTAAACAAAATAAACTTGGTAATTTTTTCCGTATAACTACAAAAACCTAGGTCATAATATTTAGTTATAACCACAAAGTCAAATTCGAAACCACCTACGATATAAAACTAAACTGAAAAAAATATGACTGAAGTGAATACTAACACAGACATATTCCTGTGAAAAAAACGTGTTAACCAAGATTGTTTAGAAATATCTAAAAAAAAAACTAAACATGTAGTTTAGTTCAATATAAAATAAAAAAACTGTAAAAATCCGAAAACCTTAAATATAACATAGGTATACCCACATACGTACATAATATCTATTCTTAAATTTATTATTTCGAACAGCAAGCCATAGTTCTCGTATCCCTAACAATACATTGTTAGTGTAACTGTTGGAGTTGTCATGTCAATATTTTACTAATTCATTGTTCTTTTTGTCAGTATTTATTGGTTATCCAAATGCTTGCAATACTTGTTGAAAAAGTAGAAATTATGAAATTGCTTGATATGATATTCTCGATCTACAGAAGAAAGTTATGTCTGTTTGAATCATTCAATTGCGATCTACATTATTTTATTCTTCGTATGTTATTTGTTCTTTTTTTATACTCTTTTGCATCATAGGCGGCTTTGCAGAGTAAACACCGATTAGAATATTTTTACCAAATTTGATGTTTTTTAATGTTTATTATGTAAAATTGATGCTATTTCCCTTTACACTTAATTGTCGAAATAATTATTCTAAACATATCCCTGAAATTACCTTTTTATTACTGACTGTGTTGTGTTTGCAATGAAGTCTTTCTTAACTATTAAATAAGTTATACTAAGTGAAAATTAAAATAAAAAAGAAAATTAACTTACCACCACAAAGTTGTAATTTGTTCGTGGAGAAAACCAGCAAGATAGGAAGGTCAGGGAATGGAAGGAATCTCGCTGATTATTTATTCTTGTTTATTACGACTAAATTACTATAACTATAGCTATACCAAAATGCATTTGTACTATTTGCCAATGTCACTATAAATATATTGAATCTTTCTATGGGAATATGTCTATATGAATTGAACCTTTCTATTAGAATATTTTTCTATTAATGTACGTTTTTCTAACACAAAAAAATTGGATGTATATGGAATACTATTAGAGACATCTATGAGGCAGTAGACAAACAATTAAATATGATTATTTGATTATGAAGAGAACAGAGAGGCGTAAACAGACTGTGATTAAAATTTCACGTATATTATTTGTAACTGTAGTTTGAAATTTAATTAAATGAATTCGATTGTGGTAAAATTAATTCGTTTTGGTTCAGTAGGTTTATTCTATGTAAAAAGTGCTTCGTTATTTGACCGTTAAATTTTCAATAAATCGCACATTTTTTGCGCGTTAACTAAGTAAACAAATTGTTACTCATTTTTACTGTGGGTCAATTTACAAAATTATATTTGTTTGTATAACGAACTGTATAATGTAATGTAAATCTATAACACAAGTTGTTAATATAATTACATGCGGTGCAATGTATTTTCAATTTGTGAATCTAATGAAATTACTTGCGGCGTCAACACATACATATGTACATAAATTTATTCCAGTGATTTAATTGTTCCAGACGTTTTAACTGGGAAAAATCCTGTGTCAAAGAAATTACATTTCCTAAATATATAATGCATTTCCATAAAGGAATTTCAATCTAGGATAGTGTGATGCGCAATTTAATTATCTACAGAATTTTTGCGAGAAAAACGAAAAAAAAACAGAATGATTTTTGCATATTTACACTAAATAAATAAATAAATGTATCCAGTTGGCCAGAAAAAATGTGATATTTTCGGATGTTTTTTATTCAGAGAACGTGCGAGTTAGTATAGCTAAGTGCCTAAAACGTAATAAGAGTAAGTACCTATGTCGAAATTTATCATTCAAACCCGATCTTGTTTGCGCTAATTACATAAGAAAACCAACTATAAAAAATACAAATAACTCAGTTGAGAATAAAACCATAGTTGAATATTTAATGAATAGACAAACTATTCAAACTATTTAATGAAGACAACCCAAAACCTCAAGAAAAATAAATAAGGAAAATAACAAAAATTTAGTATTTATAATAAAGACTAAATAATAATTATTTCGTCAAATGAAGTCATTTTTAAAATGACCACCGTTATTTCTAATGCATGCATCAATCCTTTTTTTCAAATTAAAACGCACACACTGCGGCATAATTCTGTGACTATTGTTTTTAATGTCCACATATTCGAGTAGAACTATTAAGAGAAAGACTAGTTTTTCTCTTCTACTGTGTTCATAGGGGGTGGATACACTTGTTGTAGTTGTAGTTGTGGATACACTTGTTGGCATACATACCTACATTGTGTAATATGTAGATTTTCTTCTACCCTCGTATGATTCTTATGTTTGTTCAGAATTCTTATTCCAATGAAGCAATTTTCGTCACAGAATATAATTTTTGTAGGAAAATCGTTTTCTTGTTCGTCATAATTTCTAAACCATCGGCAAAAATTTAACCTATATAGCAACCCTTGCACAAAGGCACTACGATATGAAAAAATGAAATATTTTCTTTCAATACTCGCCATTCGCTTGATTGTGATAAATGTAACCTATTTAACAATCTCCTGGTACTGGAATTATTTTACAGTCTCAAGTATTACGATATGTTATAAATACGTATGAATATATCTTAAACGTGCGACTAGCTTTTCACACAAAATAATTAAACAATAAAAAAAAACTCAAGTTTTTCTTAGAAACTGTCAAATTTGGAAATGTCATCTACAAGTATAACATTGTTTTCCTGGTCAACTTATTATTATTAGTTTTTTAATTTAGGGTGAATATGCGAAACTTCATTCATCGGCTTTTTTTCGTTTTTCTCGAAAACGTGCATTTTTCGCGTTCCGAACAAGTACACCTTCTCTATAGAGAATTAAAGTGCACATCACACTATCTGGCACCAATTGAAATTCCTTTACGGAAAAAGAAAATAATTGAAAAATGTAATATGGCATGTTTGCCATTAACGCCCTGTATGAGGTAATCAAATGTTATGTCAGTATGTTGGTCTCATCATATTGTTTGGAACTATTTATTGTACTTCTGTACCAAATTTGAGCCACGCCGAGTCAGTGGTTTTGAAAATATTTGAAATAACTTGTTCGCACCATTCCATTTTGGAGGGTTGCAGTACTGTTAAGAACGACTTTAGAGCGAAATAAAAAAATACATGTCGGTTAGTTTTTTATGTAATATTTGCCATTAATTTTTGGTCCCATATTTTTTAATCACCCTGTATATATTTACCTATTATTAACCAGTAACTAAATCAAAATATTTCATCCAGTTCAAGTTAGTAATATCACAGCCAAAGAAATTTTGATTCCAATATGTACAGGGCATCCCAGTTTAGCGTCTCACTGCAGATGTTTTATTAACGTTATTTTTTAGCCAGGAAGTTACGGCTATAGAAAGTTAAATTGAGCTGAAGTTATGGCAAAAAGATTCTATCGGAATATACTATTGAGCCAAAATTGCCAATATTGCCAGATTGGGCCAAAAAAATTGATTAAGGAGTAAAAGGTCAAATTACAAAAAAATAAACTTCTCATTAAAAGTAGCATAACACTTTTTAGGTTAGCACCATTTGCATTCTATTCAAGTTAGAGATTTTCTGTTTTTAATTTTCGGTAGCATATGGGGTTGGTTTTAATGACCCTTAGGCACTCCCTTGTGACTTGAACGGTTCGCCGTCCACACCCCAAAAACCAACCCCATGTCGAAATATGAATTCACAAGATTTTTAAGGCAATTCAGACACTTGAGAGATGGAATAAGAGGGACGCTGTCGGGTAAAAACTCCATCACGGCACACATTAAGACCTCCTCAATAAGTTCTGTTCATTTGATTGCTGTCCCATCTCTTCAATCCATTTCCAGACTCCGTAAGGCACTCTTTTACATTTACGCTGGGTTTTGCGTGCTGACAAATAAATTAGTGTGGGTTGCTACAACTTGCTTTCACCCTTTGACAACTCAGGCACCTCTCCAGGCCACATATACACCGACCACTCCAGCCACCTCCTCTGTTTCCGCATCTGTATGAGATTGCGTATTCCACGCAATCTCATACATAGTCATTTTGTCTCAAATGCATATTACGGAAGGTTCCACCTATCCAACGAGTCACCCCACGCGTTAAAACCTGCTTACAGCCCCTCAGCGCAACAACTTTTCAGGGGGTTGGTTGAAGGTGGAATTCCACTTTTGACGCTCAATCGGACGTCCGCAGTGGATCCCGTCAACTTCAAAAACCTTTAAGTAATGCCCTGACATGTATTCGAGACAAAACGACATTCCACGTAGCTTCCTACAAGGTCGGAAACAGAGGGGGTGGGTGGGGGTCGATTTAGAATTGGTCTGGAGGGGTGCCTGAGTTGTGAAAACGTGGAAGGGAGTTGTGTCAACCCACAACAATTTATTTGGCAGCGTTAAGATCAATGAATCAGCCAACAGAGTTCAAATGCGCAAAACCCAGCGTAAATGTAAAGGGGTGGCCTACGGAGTCTGCAAATTGGTTGAAGAGATAGGACAGCGACCAAATGCACAGAACTCATTGAAGAAAATTGTATGTATATTGTGCTAGAATTTTCACCCGACAGCGTCCTTCTTAGTCCAACCCGTAAGTGTCTGAATTGCCTTCAAAATCTCGTGTGAGGTTGGTTTTTGGGGTGTGGCCGGCCAACTGTTTAAGTCATAGCGGAGCGACTTAGAGACATTAAAACCAATCTTATGAGCTACTGAAAATTAAAAACCGCAAGCCTCTAGCTCGAATAGAATGCAAATGGTGCTAATCTAAATAGTGTTATGCTAATTTTAATGAACAGTTTATGTCTTTATAATCTGAACTTTGACATTTATACCTTATTGATTTTATTTTTGGCCTGGTTATCTCAATAGTATATTCTGGTGTGTTTTTTGACCGCTGAATACGAATACACAGGCAGAATTGACTGATTGGTTTATTAATTCCACGAAATTCAAAAAATAGTCAAAAATGTCAAAAATAAGGCACTTTTTTGAGGTTAGAACGAATTAGCGAACCAATCTGTCAATTCTGATTGCAGATTACTAATCAGAGCCCAAAAATACATGGAAATATACTATTGAGATACCCAGGCCAAAACAAAAAAAAAAATATGTGGCTATGATATTAGTGTCTAAATGCAAGATAAGAAGCACTCATTGTAATTGTTACTGTTACTGTTTTTTTTTTTAGGCAACAATAGAATTTTGTCATCTTATTTCGTCAGATATATAAGTTTATTAAAGCTTTCAAAGAAAATTAGGAGTATTCAAATATGAATATTAATTTACTATACTTTTCAAGTATTTGGAACAAAATATCAGTGACATCGTTGGGGGCTAGATCTGGACGGTGTATTATTTGGGTATTAGTCCAGTAGGGAGCTAAAATCATCAAAAATGTTCTTGGAAGATATAGGGCTAGTTTTGACGGTTACTTATGTATATTTTTTTGCGTAGAACACAATGCGCGGGGTCCGTAGAGCTGAAACCGTCCGCTAATTTTTAAATTAACAATTTGTGAAAAAAAAAAACGTATGTTTTTCACATTTCCGCTTGTATCTTCGTTCCTTGACATATTTTAGATAGCATATGCATATAAGAAGTTGTAGCTTATTCAATTTCCTAAATTTTAAACCAAACTCGAAGTCTCCATATGCTATTGTTAAACTTGCAAATGACTGCTGAAGTTGAAAAAGTGCTTTTTTTCACCATTTTTTTACTTCGAAAGTAGGGCGACTATGATCATGAAATTTGGTGGGACTGCTGTTTGTAGTATGAAGTTACAAAAAAATTTCAGCTCGATTCGTTTATAACTTTTCGAGTAATTAACGATCGCATTTTTTTTGCCTAAACTGACAATGACGCCATTTCTATGTTTATTGTACGATATTGACTGGGTTGGGCTAGAAAAATCATAAATCCCTTCAAGTTTGCGAGACTTTTTGAGATTTTGAAAAATATTTATTTGGACCAGTTTTATAACGTTTTCTACGCGACCACCTTTTTGACGCGACGTATACATATAATATTTTTGCATTGCCGCTTCAAAATTGTCGGAATTGTGCCTGTAATACCTTGACTCTCATTTTTTGTTTAAATAAGCGTCTTGAAGCCATGCATTTTGAACATTTGCTGCATTGATAATGATTTGTGTTTTATTTTAATGTAACGAATTTCCTACGCCGGAGAAACTTATTTTCTTGTTAATTTCTGTAATAAAATTTAAAACAATAGCAGTTTTGAATAGAGAATGGAAAGACCTTTCAAATGAAGTATCACACGCACCTACTTCCAATTTGAAAATTTAGGGATTGTAGCTGTCACCTGAAGGGGGTTGAATTTAGAGATGACATTTTTACGTCGCAAGATGTCATTTTAGAATTAAAAATTGACGTGTCTCAGGATTTTCTAAAAAAATGCATAATAATGGAGCTTCTGAATTTTTTCCATTTGGCTGTTCCACTGTATATATGTACATACGTCGCGTCAAAAAAGGTAGTCGCGTAGAAAACGTTGTAAAACTGGCCCAAATTAATATTTTTCAAATCTCAAAAAGTCTCGCAAACTTTATTTATGATTTTTTTAACCCAATCCGGTCAATATCGCACAATAAACAAAGAAATGGCGCCATTGTTAATTAAGGCTTAAAAAAATTCGCTCGTTAATTACTAGAAAAGTTATTAACAGATCGAGTTGATTTTTTTAATTTCGTTCTTACAAGTAGCAGTCCCTCCAAGAACTTTCATGTTCATAGTGGCCCTACTTTCGAAGTAAAAAATAGTGAAAAAAAAGCACTTTTTCAACTTCAGCAGTCATTTGTAAGTTAACAATAGCACTTGTAGACTTTGGGTAGGGCTTAAAATTTTGGAAATTCAGTAGGCTACAACTTTTTATATATAAGATATAAAAAGACTTTTTTTTTACAAATTGTTAATTTAAAAAATTAGCGGACAGTTTCAGCTCTACGCACCCCGCGCATTGTGTTCTACTCAAAAAGATACATAGGAAATCGACAAAACTAGCCCTATATATTTCAAGAACACAATAAAAATCTCTGCCTACTGGACTGTATTTAATTCTGGATGAAACAGTATAAGAAATGAAATATGGACTATTGCATTTAAGAAATTCAGTTCAGTTGAGTTTGGGTGGTTTGAAGCTAATATAACTCATTGTTCTGTTGTAAATACTCAATATAGTCAATAGTGTTTTTTAAGTTGAAGTTTTCCTTTTAACACGACTAAGAACTCAAAAAACAGCACATTTCAAGAAATCATCCCAAAAACAAAAAAAAACTCCCGACAAAAAGTGTAGAAATAGTCATCCCAGTAAAGCGTGCAAATCGTCAATAGAAGTGTTTAGTTTTTTTTTGTCTTTACCGATAGCGCACGACAATACGCTACTTCGGTTTTTACAATGGCCCATGTTTACAGTAATAACGAATTGGTCGATATGCTATTAGTATACGGGGACTGTCACCAAGTTGCTGCTGCAATTATCTATGGGGTTACACGAAATCGTTCGCTTCTCACGGCATGGGTAGAGTGATGGATACGCCGAGCGACAGTTTGTCTGAACGAATCCGATTATGACAATTTCGAACAATTTCTTCAGGCAGGTCCGAACTCACAAATTAAAAGGTTAGATTTGAATTAATTGTGCATTTCCATTATCTTTGAGATTTCGAAAAAATGTTATTTAAACAATGTTCTTAGTTTCTTGAGTTCTTACTCGTGTTAAAAGGAACACTTCAACTTAAAAAAACCTCTGTATAGTTGAGAAATTAAGTATAATTGAGGACCCTGCTGCAAGAACAATGCAGCTCCATTTTCAATGCGTGATGAGGTTAGCTGCTTATAATTTCGATACAAATATTAGGCGTTATTTAACGCAAATTCCACACATCTCAGTGCATGGAGTATACATACTGACATATGCTGAGCTGCGTCAAATTTGCGTTAAATAACGTCTAATATTTTTATCGAAATTATAAGCAGCTAACCTCGTCACGCGATGAAAATGGAGCTGCATTGTTCTTGCAGCAAGCTCCTCAATTGCAAAGTTTAATATTCTACTAATTACAATGACAATATCGATACTTCATTTGCTAAAATGACCGCTACGGATAGTTTCCAATGTTAAGGTACTAATGAACAAAATTAAAAAATGAAACTAAGAACCGTAAGATGGGTATAGGAAAACGTCATAAAAGTCTACCTAGAATAACGCGTAAAATCTAAATATGTAACCAAAAGGCACTATTTTATTTAAAATAAGGAAGTGCTGCGATCTTGAAAATATCGGTTAGTTAATTTGATGAACTACATAGTAAATTGGAAAATGAATTGAAAATTTCAGATACCATTAGACAACAACGGACTGCGGACACCAACTACTTTTTATAAACTAGCTACTGTGGCTACATCTTTTTTAAGCCTCTGAGATCATGCTTTTTGTAATTTTCGTGAGGTATTCCAAATCAGGAATTCGTTATTCTATCAACGTAATTAAACTAATCGTCAAAATTAACATAACACATTTTATATTTGCGCATTTTGCACCATTGCGCCATTTGCCTTCTATTCGGGTTAGATACTTTGCGGTTTGAAAGTTTTTGTAGCCTACAGGTTTGGTTGCTTTGATGTGGCTTAAAGGGCCGTTCACACTCCAAAAACGAACCCAATGTCGAAATTTGATATACAAATTATCTGGAGACAATTCAGAGGCCTATAGGATGGACTAAGAAGGACATTGATGAGTAAAAATTTTATTTTCGCACACATTAAGAGCTCCTCAACATGTTCTGAGTGTTTTGTCGCTGTCTCTTTCCTTCAACCCTTTTCCAGCCCCCATGATCAATCCCTCTGTAGTTACGCTGGTTTTTGCATGGTTGGACCTCTGTTGGATGATTCGAATTGCCATAACTCGATTTCACCGTTTGATAACTCAAGCACTCCTCCAGGGCATCCCTACACCAACCCCCCACCCCCTGTCGGAGACTGCGTGAGGTTCGTTTGTTTCAAATTCATATAACGGCATTACCCGAAGGCTCTCGAAGTAAACTCGACCCGGTGAGGACGGCCGATTGAAAGCCAAAAGAGAAACTTCACTTCCAACCCACCCCCTGGAAATTTGTCGCGTGATTTGAGTGGTTGTGGGCAGGTGTCGACATGTGAGATCACTCAGAAAGCCTTCCTGAGAATGCCCGAATACTTTTCACCCTGAGTCGCCCGTCTCCTTCAAATAATCTTTTGCATCCTATCGCCCTCTTTTTTCGACTTTCTCTGAAACAATTTTCAGTGAATGGAATCAAAGTGGGGGAAATTTTTGGAGGGGATCAATATAAGAGAGCAATGGGATGCAAAAAGGGAATTTGAAGAAGACGGACGACTCGGAATGGACCAAAAATAGTTCTGGCAACCTCAGAAAGGTTTTCTGAGTTACTCCTCGCATACTGGCGTGCTTACAGCCCCTCAGCGTGGAAAATTTGTAAGGAATGTGTTAGTGGTGAAATTTCACTTTTGGCACTTAACCTTTAGCACTTAACCACTACGATCCGTAGTGGATCCAGTTAACTTCGAAAGCTTTTGAGTGATGTCAGAACATGAATTCTAGACCAAACCCACGCAGCCTCCAAGGTCTGGAGGGGTGATATGTGGTACCCCAGACTAATTTCTTTCGCCCAAAAGAGGTCAAACCATGTAAAATCCAGCCTAGCTGCAAAGGGGTGGTTCACGTGGTCTGGAAAATAATTAAAGGGATGGAGCAGCGACCAAATGCTCTGAACTTGCTATGAAGGTCTAAATGTGTACCCGGACAGGGCATTTACCCACCAGCGTCCTTCTCAGTCTATCCTGCATGTCTCTGAATTGCCGCTAGAACCTTGTGAATTCAAATTTCGATGTAGGGTTGGTTTTTGGGTGTGCACGGCGAACCTTTTAGGCCACTGCGTACTCGAGACATTAAAACCAACTCTATAGGCTACCGAAATTTACAAACCGTAAGTATCTAACCCAAAGAGAACGCAAATGGATCTAATCTAAAAAAATTACACTAATTTTGATGAGTAGTTTGTGTATCGACACGTTAATTTGAATCGTTCGTCACCATTTTCCGTCCTTTTCCCCGAATCAACATTTCAACACTGCAAACTAAAACACAATTGACTATACATCTGTTACGAAAGACTCACTTTATTAATAGCCCTGACTAGTCCCGATGATAAGCTTACGGAATTCATGAGTAAGGGCTCGATTGATGCCCGTACGCGTTCATCAGAATCCTGATGATACGGATGTGTTTGTGAAATGGGCAATTAACAATACAACACGGTCTCATCAGGACAGATTATCAGTCGCTTGTGAAATGATACTTAGATTCTGAATCATGCGTGTTGGTCGAAAGTCCATAACAATGGATCTAACTCAAGAAAGGCAAGATATGACCCCTTGCACAAATAATCGAATATGGAACAAAATGCTTAGACCGTCATTTCATTTACCCGACACATAGGTACTCTTCCGATGAAGATTATATGTAATTTGCGTTGGCGTATTTGCCTCATATCTTGTAGAATATACAGCTAAGAAGTAATAAGCGAAAATGAAATACAATTATACGAAACACCGTCTCGAAAAAAAGAAAACGAATAGAGCGAGATATATGAGAAATATATTTCTTGTTTGTTACGGATAACCCAATATATTTTTCCATTTTCTGAAAGAGAGCCGAACTCACGAATAAACTGATACAACATATTTCACTTTGCCGTGGTTTTGTAACACATTTCGTAAGCCTTAAAACGTATTAACCATTTCCTTCTAAACTTATTACGTCGAATATCGACGCTA
Organism: Aromia moschata; assembly: GCA_029963805.1. Lineage (NCBI taxonomy): Eukaryota > Metazoa > Arthropoda > Insecta > Coleoptera > Cerambycidae > Aromia > Aromia moschata. Next base: position 400,803 of record JAPWTK010000057.1, on the reverse strand, counting down.
TACGGCGATACTCGCCGATATTGTATAGTTTTTTTTTTTTTTTAGTGAAAACGGATTTAGTAAATACCATTTAAATGCTGCGGATGTTTTGGGTAATCACCAAATCAGATATGAAAGTATGTCTGTTATGTCTATGCATTTTTTTAACTGTCGATTGTCTAATTCTAATTACAATTGTTAATTATAGTCGAATTCATTTTTCGACTCGAATCGTTTTTTGTGTCATACTATTGATTTTGTATTCACTATATTACTTTTAATAATAATTAATTATATTAAGAAAAAGTAGTATTTTGTAGATAATTTTGATGTATACAATGTGTCCAGAATTTGTGATGAATGTATTGCTATCTTGGAAACTATAAGAAAAAGGAAAACGGGATGAGTAGTATCCAAATTTAAGTGTAACTTAGATATAGAATGCCTCTATCTTTTTGTTTTTTGAGATATTTTGGAAAAACCGACACATGCATTTTTGAAAATCGATTACCTTTTTTATACATAATCTTCTACAACTGGGCAACACCGTAATATAAATTTAACAAAATGTAACTACATATACTTGTGAATCACCATGATCTCTTCTGAGGAAAAAGAAAAAATGCAATATTACTGAAGTATATCTAATTAAAATGAGTAACTAAACACAGTAGTTATTAGAATGTTAATATTAAAAATCAAAGGAATATAATTAAATAGGACCACCAACATCTTTTTAAAAAACTGTTCTGAACAGCGACATCCCAAAGAAAGTATTTCCTCCAGACTTGTCGGAAGCATGCTTGGATTTTGCGGCACTTCCATGCGTTAGTCCGAACCTCCGACAATCCGAAGACTGAACGCTGGAAGTGATAATCCAAATAAACCTTGATTATCCGAACATCGTACCAGATGTGACGGAATGAACGTCGATGATTAATAGCATTCTGACCGCCTTTTTTATATACATATGTATCTATAATTTATTTATTACACAGTGTCCTTTATAAAGTGTCACAATCAAATCATATAGAAATAATCTTATAGAAAAACTTATGAAAGTATCCTAAATTTGTATAAAACATAACATAATTTAGAATGTTGCTGAATTGAGAAATGTCCATATAATGTATTTGAAATACCAAAATATGTTATTATCACTTGACTTTATCATATGATGAATATTTCTCGTTTTGGTGACATTTGCAGTATCGTTACGTTACAAGTAATCTTAATCGGTCTCAATAAGTGATGTTTTCCTAAAAGGAAAATCTGATAATATTGATGAAAATATGTACTCAAGAGTTCGTATATCGTGATTTTTTGTTTTTCGATCTTGAATCCGCCATTTAGAAATAAATTTTAAATCAAATATGTTGCCAAAGTCATTGATGTATTTTTCATTCCATTATTTCTATCATTTTTCTATTATAAGTTGACATCCCGAATCTGCTATGTTCAATCCGCTATATTACATCCACCATTTTGAATTTCAAATATCTAATTACAGATGGTTGAAAAACGATGTCAAAACTTACTAGGATAATGCTTTTTTCTATTTTTGTTTAGTCAAATAATTGAATGTTTTCATATATGGCTAGTTCTTATTATGAATTAATGAAATGGAACGTTTTTAGTTACACACTTTTATTTAACTAGATTTAGTATGCAAAATGGCCAGAGGTGAAGGTTTTGACTTAAATGAGCTAAAGTTTTGTGGGTCAGACAAAATATTGGTAAATATTTAAATTATGGCAGTTTTTAAATTTTTTGAAGACAGGCAAGTGATATATGGTGCAGGAAAATGAAAATAAACTTTAAACATGCATAAAAATGCATAATAAGTGACGTGTATATACTTGGCAATAGATATTTTGTACTTCGACTGAAAACCGCAAAAAAAATTATGATGTGAACGTTATTTTACTGCCAGGATAATGAGAATTAACCAGGAAAGTGAGATTATTAAAAACAAATTTTCATACAATGTTTATTTAGAAACAATGAATTACAAAATTTAAACAGTAAGGTACCAGGAAGGAATCATCAGAGTCTGAAACAAGTCTTTTTATCATAGATGCTTATCTTTAAGAGATCACATAATCGACAAACTTAATGTATTCTTTCATTTTCTCGCTTTTGTGCTAATATTTCTTCCCTAGTCTTCTGTTTCTTAGGTTGTGGCATTTTGGTATCTATGGAAAAAAGTCCTCAAAAAGTCAATAATATTATCCATACAATGTTAGTAGGAAATTAGGAATCAATTTGATGTCCTATAAAATATCCAATTTTCATCACTCAGGTACTCTAATACATTAAATTCATACAAGAAACAAAAATTTTATGAATGTTTCTCACTTTCCTGTAGTATTATCACTTTCCTGTCTAAGTGGATCCAGACAAGTGATACACAGGAAAGTGATAATTTGGAGGTTATTCATTAATATCACAAAATCACTGTATTTGATGCAATGTTAATACTTTATATTATATTTACACTAGGTATATTAGTCAAAACAATTAAAAATCTTTAAGAAACCCAAATATTGTTTACGTAAATACATACCATACAAGTGAGAAGTTGTCTGGCCCGAACGCATTTGCGGTCGACGAGATCTTCGTCACGACTGTCTCATTGGCTGATTGGTAGCAGTTCAAGCGGCAATGAGCTTACTTCACTATGTGCTTTGTATCGGAAGTGTGGCAACAGCGCTCATTATTTAATTTGTTGGTGTTTTTAACATATTTTTAGCTGAGAGGAATGTGATACACAATTCGTGTCGCCTCTATTCTATGATGGAAATTCGAATAAAAATAGGGAGATTCGTAATTTCTTTTTAGATTTTAGCAAAGTTGTATTGATTGTTACTGTGCTTCAGTGGCGGTTGGTGATATTTCAGTTAGCCATATCTTGAAAACGACGCATGGGACCCACTTCACTTTTTAGGTGATGACTATACATCTCTTACAGAAAGGATTTATAGTGAAAAAACCGTCAGCAAAGTTTGCGAAGAAATTTTCAAAAACACTGGAGCACTCCCTGGGTTCTCAGTAACGCTTTGTGTAATATTTGCAGTATATTTTTTTTCTCCATAATCTAGAAACAAATATAAGGAGACGTTTTTCGATTTGTTACAAAATATTTTTTTTTCAAAAAGTTATGGCCATTTTAATGTTGGGAAACAAAATGTTCCTGTAAAATTGAAATTAAAAAAATATTTTGTAACAAATCGAAAAACGTCTCCTTATATTTGTTTCTAGATTATGAAAAAAAATATACTGCAAATATTACACAGAGCGTTACTGAGAACCCAGGAGTGTGCTCCAGTGTTTTTTGAAATTTTTTTCGCAAACTTTGCTGACGGTTTTTTCACTATAAATCCTTTCTGTAAGAGGTGTATAATAGTCATCACCTAAAAAGTGAAGTGGGTCCCATGCGTCGTTTTTAAGGTATGACTAACTGAAATATCACCAACCGCCACTGCTGTGCTTAGATACAATCTCTTTGATTTATGTACTTACTTTACGTAATATTTAGGTAGAAAGCTTGTGTTTTGTAAAATCGCCACAGGAAAGTGACAATTTTGCTCATGTTTAGTCATTTTCTCCAAAATGATATTTTCTGACCTCGCTGAATTTCAGTGCCCAAATAAAAGCCGATTAGTTTCTTATTCCAGATTTAAAATGAATCAGAGATATTAAAAAAACAAGGAGCTATTAGTTGAGCGCATTAAAGTTCCTTCACTGTAAGAACTAGCCATATGGAAAAATTTAACATTAGCGTTACCCCTCCGGACGGAAAATTCAGTATACTGGACCGACCCATGATCAACACTTTATCCATGATCAATCTGTGATGTAAGATACTTTTTTTATGCAATTTCTTGAAGGTATTAGAAGCCCCAAATGCCCGTCCTCTAAAGGCTAATATTTGTTTCCAATTTTACATTTTCATGTAATTTTTTCCTATGTATTGTTTTTATTTTTATTTTTTCGTTTTTCCTATTTAATCATATTTTATTAATTTATTTGCACATATTAAATGCAAATGACCTATCTGAGAAATGCCCGTGCTAAATGAAAAAATATTAACTTTGACTTTGGAAGTCAATAATTTGCTAATTAATTTTTACAATTAATTTACATTCAACCGCAAAAATACCATTACGCATGTCCTAACAATATTCCAAAACAATTATTAGACAAATTACAAACTGAACAAACCATCAAAGCAAGGTAGTGACTGCATTCAACAGATGTACATAATACCGCAAAAATGGTCAACAATAACAATTACACTCGAACCCCTCTTATTTCACCTTCGCTTAATTCGCATCCTCTCTTATTTCACCACGTTTCCCCCTAGTATTTCACGAAACCGTCCCGTTTGGAAATTGGATTCTCGCATGAATATGTACAATTTTTATTGAAAAAAATGATTGTGTAATGCATTTATTGATTTAAAATAGGTTAGGTGTCTTTTAAAAATATTTAATCTTTAAAATATTCATTCAAGTGGAAAATTGAACTTTGTCACGCACGACTGGGTATATGTACATTGATTTTTCGTTCAGTCGGCTCATTTTTCGTTATAACAAGTGCTGTGGTATATCTCTAAATATTTCTTTTTGCAGCTAAAACACGAAAAGTTGAGGTTATGATCGCGACTTAAGAGAGGATCAATTTCGCGACTTAAGCGAGGTAATGATGCACGGATTTGGCGACTTAAGAGGGGTTCGAGTGTAACAGGTATATGAATATATTAGAGAAAGAGGCATTGTTTCCCTGTATGATTTATTGAATATTGGTTTTCAGTATATTCAATTATTACTTTGTACCAACGTAATAATTATATGAAATAATCGTTTGAGTAATAATTGCTATATCTGATGGGTAATCGTTGCTAGCGGTAACTATTTAATTTGAGGTTCGTCCATTACAAACTGGTTGTAGGTAATTAACCAGCTGGCCAAACCGTAAAAACGTATTCAACAAGGAAATAATAATACATGTAGTCAATATATATTTTCTACGACCGCTATGAAAAACAACATTTTTCTCACAATTTACACAACTACAAAGTTATGTATTGTTCATACCCGTGAGAAATTATTTCTCACAGTTCATTTCCCCCACCTGTACATTTTAAATGGGGAATCGTCGACATCAAAATGAACGTAGTTGGCTGTTAGCGCTTATGTTTTAAACTAGTTATTGAAAATAATTGTTTGATCTGTCAAATCGTAAATATCGAATTATTTATAAGTAAAACAAAGTGCTTTAAATCAAATATATTTCAAAGAAAATTTTAAAAATAGAATTACAGTTGCCAATAAAATTGTTACATGGATTGAACAGCCAGCTGTAACTAACTAATCCTTTTATTCAAATGGACACAGAGAACCCACATTATTTACATGAAGATCAACCCTCGACATCAACGAATATTAATATAACAAGAAACCTTTTAAAAAACGACGACATACCAGGATTATCTTTAAATAATTGTGGCAATTTTACTATTAACTATAATTTCAAATAAATAATGAATCATCGTTTTTTTAAAAATAGTTATATAAAAATAACTTTTTATATAACTAAACTTTATAATTTGTTTTTGTACTCAACGTCTACGTTTCGCCAACCGTTCAATCGGTTTTAATCATCTCCCTATATGAATCATAGATATAATTGTAATTTAATCAATAATTAAATAAGTTGTGGTCTCGACATTATTATATAAAATTTTTAGTCCACTCCAGAGATAAAATAAAAAAATTGTGGTATTGGATTTCCTCTGAAGTTAGAGAATAATTTAAATGGATTTATTTTTGGCAGAATAACAGTTTTGTTTTTATTTCCGCAAAATCGCAGTAAAGAGCAAGAGCCATCTTCATTAAGTTTTAAACGTACAGATTAAATAGAGGTGTTTTTCTTAAAAATAATAAGCTATTTAATATAGATAATAAATTTTCTCTTTTATGAAGATATAAAATTTGTTGATCCATTCAATTTAAATCTTTGAATATGCGTGCTCCATCCATCTCTTGTTTGAATATATCCAGGAAAATACATATTTCCTTCATAAAATAATGTGTAAAATGAGAGCATGTAGGAAGAAGATAATACTAAATTGAGCTCTCCGCGTTCCTCGTTAAAAAACTAATAAAACCGTAGTTAAGCACGATCATTAATTTGTGACACTGTGCATTCTACATGCGCTTTACCGGTGCATGGGATTAACAATTTACATTCTGGCTTCAACGAAAATAAACCTGACCCGACACACATTTTTCATTATTGTAATTTACTTTTTCTGGCGCAGGGTTTGTATGCATATAATATTTCACGTTATTTTTTCGATTATGCAAATTTATAATTAAATGGGAAACGGTTTTGCCGTTCGTGTCTCTGGTTTTTTCTTCTGTGCCTCTTCCAGTTGTTGAGATTTCCTTTCGGGTATACTACTGCGTCCATTCTGTTACGTGTAAAATAGTGGGGGTGGTTATTCTTATTGGATAGTGGCTTTGTACCTAATGTTGGCCACGCCCACTTTATTGATAGCCGCTTTATCAAACGATATTTTAGAAACGAATTGTGTTATTCTCGTTTAAGATTAGTTACAATAAAACAACAATTACCGCGGTGGTCTATCTTGTTACAACAAGAGCGGATATGCAAAACGTAGATACGAATGACATTTAAATATAAATAATTTGAATAAATAAATATAAAGATTGAATTAAATATAAAGAATTTAAGCTCTTCAAATGTTGAAGTTTATCCATTCGCAATTCCTGTTAAATAATAATCATCGTTAAAATTTATTTAATTTAATTTAAAAAAAGGTTCGTAGGCGAATCCGTTTATTGTGGTTAATTACGTTTACAGGAATCACAACATGTTTCCAATCAAATGCAAACTTTTCATTTTATACATTTTTTCCATTTATGTTTTGATTTATTTAAGGATTGCAACAACATTCCTAGCATGTTCAATAAGGAAAAGCTAACTTATTCAATAAAACGTTGAGAAACACAAACATATGTTTTTTCGTTTTTGGGGCGTCGTCAAGTTTTTTCAATCTATAATTAGAAAAGTGTTCACATTGTATATATATATAATCAAACTTTTCATTGGGGGGGAATTTTGATTCTCGTTTTTCTATGGAAATGGCCCCACATTATATTTACGGAAGATTACTACACCTAAGCAGAAGGCTATAATGTTAAAAAAAAACAAATGAGGCTTTCGAAAAAAAAACTTAAAAAAAAAACCTGCCTCACCAGGTTTGAACTAAATCCAAGGGGAAAAAAAAACCTTCCCCCCTTAAAAAAAAGAAAAAAAAAAAATTTTCTTTGAAAATCCCATTTTGATTAAAATATACGGATATTTTAAAAATTGAAATCGAAATTCTGGGACGAAATATAAATTCATTGGTCCTAATTTTTACGGATCTCAAAGTTTCGAAAAAAATCACTAGTATGAAATGTCATTGTACGTTTTACATTTTTCATAATTATTTGTTAATATGGAAAAAAAAAATATTTTTTGCAAATATTTGTGAACCGTTTCTAAGATAATTTGGCGAGCAAGCGTTTTCGAATTTTTCTGAATTTTTTTCAAGTTTCGGTTGAAGTTTTTTTGCCATTACAGTCTATTTAACTCTATTAATCAGCCCCTAAACATGATGTGTCATGTCGTCCTCATTACGAAAAAACGAAAAACTTTAATTCAACCAGCCGCCACTGCTTTGGACCAATTTTCAATTCTAATTTCGGATTCCAAAAACTCTTTTATTTAATCATCGGTAGTAATTCTACGGTTATTCATTTCCAGGTTCGGCTTCCCGAGATCAGACACCTGCTGAAATCGGCATTCACCGCGAAATCTTCGTACCACATACCGTGGTCCCACAGAGCCACGAGACGACTAGCAGTTCTCGCCTTGACCACGCTGTGTCTGCTGTTAGCTCGACTCCAAATTATGGGCTCTCAGCTACCGGTCTTCACCAGGTTCGACAATCCCGCTTCGGTCGCAGCTACGCCGACGAGACAGCTAACTTACCACTACTTAATTAGCGTGAACTTGTGGCTGTTGCTATTCCCTTGCAATCTGTGCTGCGATTGGACCATGGGCACCGTGCCGCTGGTCGAGTCGATTCTGGACGTGAGAAACCTCGCCACCATGGTGGCGTATGCTTTTTTGCTGGCCTTGGCTTCCAAGGCGTTTTCCACCGAGAACAAGCAGCAGAGCTTGGTGATTATCATGGTGAGTAAATTGCCTTTAATTTGTAAATGTAAATAGCTTATCAATTCCAAATGTGATTTGAAAAATATTACGAATATTCCGCTCGCAAATTGAATTGTCGTGAATGCAGTTATGTAGGTCTTCTAGTCTGCATGTGAAAGATGATTTTAACGATAAGGAATTATTGTGAAAATTATCTTACGTTCATTAATGCAATCTATATTAAGATTAAGACTGTTAGAAATTCGTTGCATCCATAGGCGTACGCATCATCTCAACAAACTGACAATTGTACACTATTACAATTAATTATAACAATATATTGGTTAGAAGAGACAACATTTGTAGATTTGAGAAACGAAACGTTCGTTGCAGTAAAAATGTTCATATCCCTATATACTGCGACTATACATGCAGCCCTAATCGTTATGCTGTTTGTATTGTGTCCTAGTAGTTACGATGAATATACACCTAATTACTATTTTTTAATCCAGTGGGCTCTGGACTGCATTCTGAAGAAAATTTCGTTAGTGAATCTCTGGCTTATCATTCTCTTTTTTTATTATAAGCTTTTATTTAACTTGCAAGCAATGTATGTCTGTCAAATCTTGCAACTGAATTTTAAAGTAGTTATCCTCAACCGATTGAGATAAAATTTTGCATACACATCTAGTTTGGATGACAATGCATGGTTAGCTAAGTTATGTCATTCAAAATTCAAAATGGCGGACGGTCTAAGATGGCGGAATAGTTATTTATTTGCGCACTTCCATGGTATGAGTATCAAATGAAAGGGTTTGCTGAGAAGAAATAAGAAAATAAAATGAATTTACTCTAAATCCAATGTGGCGGACCGCCCAAGATGGCGGACTAGATATTTTTTTGTGCACTCCCATGACATGGGTATCAAATGAAAGGGTTTGCTGAGATGAATACGAAAAAAAAAATAATTAAAGGACTTTACTCCAAATCCATTATGGCTGACCGCCTAAGATGGCGGACTAGTTATCTTTAAGCACTCCAATTATGTGGGTATCAAATGAAAGGGTGTGATAAGAAGAATACGAATAAACTGATGTCTGCGTTCAACCCTTCGAGGAGATGGTGTACTACTGCCCGGCTAAACAGTAAGACTTAGCGGGGTCGTGTCTTAACTAATATCAACCTATACCCTTGGCAAATTCTAGCGGTGGTGAAAAAAATTAAAAATGGCGAAAAACAAGATGGCCACCATATCAGTTTTAAAGAGTTATAACTTGGTATAGGTTAGGGTTCGTTGAGAAACATTTAGATACAAAAACACGACGATAACTAAAAAATAAAAAAATAAATTAACAATATTTTTTTTAAAAGCAAGCTTTTATTTAAATGCTCTAAAAAAGAAGAAAATAATCTTTAAATTGAATCAAACTCATCAATTTATTACATTACACAATTTATATGATTAAAGCTTGTAACGATATTTACTTGTGTAGATAAACAAGAATGTAATAATTATGCAACTTGATCTTGACATAAGAAAATCTAAGAAAAATAGTATGTATTTTATAAAATGGGTAAATATATCTACACAAGTAGATCTCGTGACAAGCTTTAATATCATATATATTGTGTACTGTATACAAATTTGATGGGTTTGATTCAATTTAAAGTTTATTTTCTTCTTTTTTAGAGCATTTCAATAAAATCTTGCCTTTAAAAAAATATTATTAATTTATTAGAGATAAACTTACTGGTCCAGTTAGGGCATAGCACCTATACAGAGTATCTAGCTATTGATGTTTTACAATATTTCTTATTAAGCGTATTAAGTAAGTTACGAAACTAACAGTTTTAAAGCAACATGGTCATTGAAAATTGCTATCAACACTCAAAAGTAAGCTATTTATTTGATAAAAATCATATTAATATGTTTACTTCAAGTCATATATTTTTTTAAATTAAAACCCAAAGGTTGCGCCCCTGATAGTGAAACAAAGCGAATTATTATGTTAAAAGTCAGAGGTATAAAAAATAACCGTAGCAGCTGTGGATTTATTGAGTCCTATTGTCTAAGGGTATAAAGTCACGTGCATCACAGCCTAGGCGTTAACCACCATATTTGCATATATGAATGACGAAGATTATTATACCTTCCTTCGTATGCCCTCAAGGCAAGACGTTCGCTTGTATTTTCCTAGCCTCAGGCACCACCAGCTCGCATTAATGACGCCCTGTATATTTTGTTCGCTCGTTTAAACCTAGACATTTCGTTAACTAACTTTGTTTTTGTAAAACCAAAAAGTTCGTACTTCGCTGTGGTGAAATATTCAAATGTCAGTGACATTTTTCTAAGAGTAAAAGTTGTATACTTCGATTTAAAACTGTAAATTTGCAGACCGTACACTTGTTTTACCGATAGTTGCGTAGTATTAAAGAAACAAAGTGAAATAAAAGAAATACATTATTTGTGAACTTATGCACCGTTAAGTGTTTTTTAAATAAATCTGTTTGTTATTTAATATCAATAAAGAAGAACATGACAGCGTATATTGCAGAAAGTATCATCTTACCGAAAAAGAGTAATGGAAAGTTTTAGATTCTACGATGCACAGTTCAGTCTAGTAGGCCGGGAGCTAAAATCTCCAAAAAGTATTCTTGCGACATGCAGGACAGGTTTTCACGGATCCCCATGTATTTTTTCCAGTAAAATACAATGAGCAGGGTCCGTAGACCAGCATCCGTGTGGAACATTATTAAATAAACAATTTATGCGAAAATTTTAATATTTTCGCAAATAAGGTAGGTACCATTAAGAAAATGTTTCCTTATTAAATTAAAAAAAATTGGCTAATAAAGCTGAAAAAGTGCTTATTTTTAATGATTTATTCGAAAAGTTAAGCAATTATCAGGCTGAAATTTTTCTTTTTTTTTTGAAAAAAGTAGCTATTTGTAACTAGAAGTTACCCTGAAAATTGAGGCTCGATCCATTAACAATTTTACAAGTAATTAACGATTGAATTTTTCGAGAAGCCTTAATTTACAATATTGCCATTTTTTTATTTACGGTGTGATGTTGATCAGCGTAGGCTAGACCGGTCACAAATCTCTTCTAGTTTTTGAGACTTTTTAAGATTTTTAAAAATATTTAAATGGACCAGTTTTATAGCGATTTATACGCGACCAAATATTTTGACGCGACGCAAGATGATTAATGACGTCGCGTCAAAAAAAGGTGGTCACGTATAAAGCGCTATAAAACTGGTCCATTTCAATATTTTTAAAAATCTAAAAATAAAAATAAATTGTATTCGTTGAATTTTTTTAAGGATTTAAGAAAAGTTTTCGGCTGTTACATCCACAATCGCAAAAAAATATAGCGTTGCTACATCTGGTTCTCAAGCAAAAGCAATAGATGTATACACTCTTAATAGAGAAGTAATATGGTGTTTTTTGCTCAAAGACGTCTTAGAAACAGACAACATAAATTGTATCTGATCATTGATTGATCAACGCTATGTTAGATAAACAACGATATGGTTTGGTCTTCTTTAGTGTCTACTTTGCTGTGGATCTTTTTATGCAATATAATAAACTTTAAAGTAAATACTAGTAGGTACTAAAACTTAAAACGAAAGAGGGCCATGTTGTGGACATTTTTCCACACATTTTTCGTATATAAAATTTTATATATCTAGCACAATGATGCTAATCAAAGTAATCCTAAATCAATTTTGACCTAAATCAAATATATAATTTTTAAAAAAGCTACGTATATATTCCTACTTTATTCTATTTGTATGCATTTTTTCAATGTCCTAAACACATTAATTAAGAAATAATATTGTCAAAATAAGAAATATTAAAAATTTTTAATTTAAGTTTTCTTGACATTTTATACATTTATAGACTGACACAGTTTATTCAAAAATGGGCAAAAAAATCGAGCCTAATGTGAATGATGATATAAATTTTATATTTTGTATCTGATTTCTAAAACATACTTACCTAGTATTCTTTAAAACTAGAATTAAAGTCTAATTTATATAAAATTCTTGCATATCAATTAGTATATATTTTAAAATATTTACAACCTAGCTGCGCCATTTCTTGAAAATCATCGATTATTAAAAGAATGAATAACTAACAGCCTTTTCTGCAAATCACAAATGTATTTTCCAAAAAGATCATTCAAAGCTATGCAGAAGGAAATATTGTGTGTATTAATTTTTTATTTATTCAATTCAAATAAGTATATGGAAATAGTTTTTGTGATAATATATTTAATGCGAATTGTTGCTTATTGTGATTGGATTATAATTACTGACAGTAATCGGGCGAGTCGCAACAGACTCGGACTCAGGTCACTATTATTACAAAGTGATTGCTCACAGAAAATACATTATAATCAGGATTCGGAATGTTTGCTGTCACGCGTGTAAACTGTTAGACTATCATGTTCTCCCGCGCCGGAAAGCGCTACTACTGCGCATACGCGGGTTCTGGAGCCTTATCGGGAAGGGTCAATGCCGCACTTAGCACAGGCAAAATACACGCGTATATAATGGCACTTAAAAATACGGTTTATTCTTTAATTATCATAGAGTTTTATAGTGCCGAACCCTGCGTTGTAGCACACATTTCCAGACCCTAATCATTATACAACAATGAATATACAAATAAACATACTAGGGGGCTAAATATTAGGACATGATGGAGACGTATTTACGTGTAGTAAAGTCAGTGTCACGAATATAACATTTAAAAGAACTTACCCATGAAAACTCATAAAAATCGTTGAATTTTTTTCAGTCCATAACCTTATTTAAAATAGAAACATTGCCATTACAATTTCAATTTTTTAAAATAGAATATACAAAGACGGTAGGTGTTGTGGAAAGTAAACAGTTTAGAATCTAATTATAAAACACAAGTTAATAGATTTTTTTATTTTACCGAAATAATTTTACGTTTTTGGTGCCTAATTTTATAAAATTAAATATTATGTGATAATATAATGAAATTATTAGGTAGGTATAGAAATATATTTTCTTTCCTCGCTTCCATTTTAACTGGCTATAAAATAAGGGTTTATTTTTACACAGCAGTAAAAGCTGAATTCTTTAGAGGTGCTTAATTGTTACGGGGTTTTTAACGGAAGGTCACATAAAAGCATGATATTAACAGGATTAAAGCTAAACACGTTAGGCTTTCCATTAGAATTACACCAATAGCTTGTAATAAAAATCCTACTTCGGTGACTTGAATGAATAGAAATTTTTCCTACGGAGTTTTCTTGCAGTACGTACTATTTGATGCTTTCTTTCATACGCTATAAACTGTCTTTATAGTAATCCACCGTATTCACTGTAGAGTAACCAAAGTATGAAAACAATATACAAACATTCTTGTACCAATACCCCATATAATGATGCCATCGGCATTTTTATTATTGGAATATTTTTTACGCCGATTAATGCAAGCAGGAGGAACTTTTCAAAAAATCGTCATTCGCCATTTAGAAGTCACAGATTCGGATTTCGATCATAAGTGTGACTCATCTGATGGCGAATAACAAACACCGACTATGTCGGCTTGTATCCTGACCAGGACAGCTACATTGTTGTTTACGTACCTGTAGAGTTAGAATGTGCTTTCGGGAATGGCATTAAATTGCTGACTCTGTCGGACCTATCAGAATTTGTTTGGTCCCATCTTATCACATAAGAAGGCGATGTCTCCTAGGTAACTCTAAGTGGTTATCGCCAACATAAATTTATGCAAACTATACATTTTGTTTACTCATTATAATTCTTTATTATCTCATCTCAGCCGTATCTACCGTATAGAAACCTTTTTTGTTGACGAAATTGGACATGCTCACAATATGACTTTGGATTACCTTTTTTTTTGCATCTTTTTTTCTGTCCTAGTAAATAATTAGGTAATATTTAATAGACTCATTGCAATAAAAAAATTATGAATTCTCATTGCATTAAAATCCCATATTATTTTTACATTAGAAATTCTTATTATAAATTGCTAGTGCCATCAGGTTTTTAGTTAGAGTACAAAATTCCATGATACTTTTATAACTAATATAAGAGGTGTGTAAATTAAGTAATGAGACTGTTTTTTTTTTAATTTTTTGTATTAGAATTCAGTATTGTCTCCTTAATAAAATAACTTCCGTGGGAAGCCACACAACGTTGGAGACGATTCTTCCATTTCTCATAGCAGTGCTGGAACTCATACACTGGAATAGCCTTCAACTGGTCGGTTACAGACGTTTTATATGGTCCCAAGGTGATTTTTCTATGGCCCCAATCCTCTTGAGGTGATTTTTCAATCTCGAGAAGAGAAAAAAGTCACGAGGACTAAAGTCAGGCGAATAAGGAGGCTGAGGAGCCACAGGAATGTTTTTACTGGAATATTTTTACTGAAATGGCTGTGTGACAAGGCGCATTGTCGTGATGCAATATCCAGTTGTTCTTAACGTTTGGTCTTACACGCATGGCCCTTTTTCGAGGTTTTTTAAGAACCTCTCTGTAAAAGTGCACAAACAATTGTGAACAATTTGGCTATCAAACAAGTAAATCAGCAAGCATTTCATCTTCGACTTGCTCATTCTTGCTTTTCTGGGTCTTGGAGAGCTTGAAGTGGGCCATTCCATGTTTTGGCATTCCATTTTTTGCGCAAATTTTTCTCATCCCCAATTCGTTAGTCAAAATCTGATGTGGTGTGTGTGTGATTCAAATTTAACTCTTCTCCGATCATTATTGTTGTCAACCGACTATCTGAACGCACAAGATCCCGTATTCTATCGACAATTTCATCGTTTCTTGAAGATGAAGCCCTTCCGCTGCTTGGTACATCTTCAATCGACTCTCTTCCTTCTGAGAATGCCTTAAGCCACCGAAAAACCTGGGCTCTTGAAAAAAACACTGTCTCCATAGGCGTGTTGAAATTTTGAGAAAGTATCCGTTGCGCTGTGTCCAAGTCTGAAGCAAAACTTTATCTGAAGCACACCGTTGCTCAAAATTAATGTCACTCATTTTTAAAACGCACTATAAAAAAAACGGTTTATGAAAACAGTCACAAAAAAAACAAACAAATGACTCTAATGACTTCAAACTTGTACTGAAGATGCAATACATATTAACCTACCGCCCTTCCAAGTCCCGTCTCTCCAGTGTTACTAGATCTGGCGCTACGTTGCCAGTCTCATTACTTAATTTACACACCTCGTTCCTTGAATATTCCATTAGTTTTCATAACAAGTTATTGCCATAGTTCGTAATTCTGACAAGGATTATAGATTTATTCAATTTACATCAAGTATAATTTTTAATGGTGTTACATCTACAATACGAGTATGTTACGAGTCGTTCTTCGGTAGTCGACAAATTACACTTGTCGACTAGGACATCTGAAGTCCACAGCAGGTTAGTTGGTTGATTAGGTATTTACAACTTTGGATCAATATTAGCGTTTGAGTGCAAACTCATAACGTTAGGTAATGCCTGCTAAATAGCCCTGATTCACATATATTACATTGTTTAGTGGTCCTCATTGCTACATACATACGTAACATATTTACGTAATATGAATTCTAGTAATGGGGTTTATAAAGTATTAATTCTGTGTATATGTATGGATGAAACTGAATATCTTCCGGTTCAAAGGTAGTCCCATTCAGTTCAAAGGCAGGAAGTTAAAAGAAAACCTACATATCTAAAGAATCTAAAGATATTCTGTCTATGTGAACATTACTTTTTTAATTCTCATTCTAAGAGTGGTAAATATAAACAATACTTTTTATTCTTTAAACGTTTTATTCTTACTATCGTTTTAGGAAATAGTGGAATCATTTTGAAAGTGTCATCATGATAAACTGCTCGTCAAAATTAGCGTAACACTTTTTCTATTAGCGCCATTTGGGTTCTATTTGTGTTAGAGTCTTGCGGATTGTAATTTCGGTAGCCTATAGGGTTGGTTTTAATGGTCCGAAGATGCTATGTTGTGACTTAAACGGTTTGCCGTCCAGACCCCAAAAAACAATCCCATGTCGAAATATGAATTCGCAAAATTTTGACGGCAGTTCCAATTCCGATTACTTTTGCCGCGTGTACCAAGCATCTCTCACGAATTTTGCTATTGTCGATTCACACAAGTGCATAAGAAGGTTCCGCCTACCCAACGAGCTTTCTTTCAGGAATTTTCACCCGCTCAAAAAGAGGAGTGATGGGATGCAAAAGAGAATTTGAAGGAGACGGACGACTTGGGTGTGCATAAAAAAGCGTCGAGAATCCTCGGGAAGAGGTGGAAATTCAGGTGGAAATTCACTGTTGGAGGTGGAAATTCACTTTTCACATTCAGGATCCCGTAGAAGGATTCCAGAGCCTTCAAGTAATGTCATGGCATGAGTTCGAGACAAAACCACATCCCACGGAGCTTCCTGTTGTGGCGGAACCTGGAAGGTTGTGCTTGAGTTGTCAAAGGGTGAAAGCGAGTTGTGGCACCCCACATCAATTTATATGGTAGCATTAGAATCAATCAAACCACGCACAACCCAGCGTAAATGCAAAGCCACCCCGACTTACGCGGTCTGGAAATGAGTTAATGAGATGGGACAACGACCAAATGCATATAATTTATTGAAAAGTTCTTAATGTGTGCTGGAATGCAATTTTAACCCGACAACGTCCTTCTTAGTCTACTACGTAAGTCTCTGAATTGTTGTCAAAATCTTGCGAATTTATATCTGGATATGTGGTTGATTTTTGGGGTGTGCACGGCGAACGATTTAAGGCACAGCTTAGCGACTTCGGGGAATTAATACCAACTCTATAGGCTGCCGAAATTTAAAAACCACAAGTCTCTAACTCGAACAGAACGCAAATGGCTCTAATCTAAATAGTGTTACGCTAATTTTGACGAGCAGTTTATTTTTTAAAAACATTCGGGAGCTCTTTTTTCCATAGTTTTATATATCACTGTATTGTGTATTGTAAATATTTTTATAGAATCCCGTGTTCACTCTAGTTGTGTGGTGGAATGCTCTTATTTCTTGGATGTTTTTATTTTTCATAGCTTTTTACGCAGATTTACAAAAAAAAAAATGCCCATCATTCCGAGGAGTACTTACACTTGTTATACTACCCCTTACCACCGACAATTTAGGTGAAGGGCAATTTTTGTTAGACATTATTTGGAACTTGTTAGACATATATGGGAATTTGGAACTGTATGTTGAACTGCGTTTGGGAATTGCAAACCCTGTAGTTTGTAAATATCGTTCCTAGCTCAACACGAGCCATTCCTTGTACTAACAGTGGGCTACGTTTGGCCCTTCAGAATGAAGTAGAGCATGTGGCCAGTGACAGATAAGTTACTTGTTCCCAACGCTATTTCCCCCTTAATAACCACCAAATAAACATTTATTATTTGTAATAAATGTTTGAACCATACGTATATAATAGATACGCAAATATTGTATAATATATTGTATAATAAGGTGTTGGTGACAAAGATAATTTACCTTTAGTATCATTATTTAAATCAATTTGGCCATCGCGTGCCAAGTAATCGTATCACAACCTACCTGAATAAATATTTTTTTACGATTGGTAATACTCTGTTATCGTGCGTGAAATTTTTACTATTCTGACGCACGTTACTTCATATTTATGCCAGATACTAAAAAACTCCATTTAGTGACTCTCTCTTTGTTATACTTTTAAACCTACCAACCATGAAATGAGACAACTTAATTTTGAAATCTACTGAAATAATTTGATGAAAATTGGAAAAAGTAGAATTGGCTTAGATTAAAGGTGTTTTACACTTGCATGGATTTAATGGGGCCAGTCGACCTGCCAGTCCGTACACGCCAGCGAAAGTTTGCACAAAATTTTCACAAACAGAAATTTTTAGTACGCCAGTTTCAGTTACTTTCTTGTCTTCTTTAGTAATGACTTTGAGTAGTGAACATGTCGACTGAACTTCGCGAAGTCTGTAGAATAGTAGAATATAAATTGTTTGCTTTTGTTAGTTAAATTGTTAGTTGTTTTGCTATTTCCAAAGTCATACATCAAATGCTGATTATTATTTATATAAACAAACACATGAAGTTTCAAGAAAATCGGCGTAGTTACGCCGTTTTTCAGATACCAGTAAAAATCAGATATTTTTTTTAATGACAGTACCCTATATCTAGTAAACGGAGCATTTCCGGAAACTAGTTAAGATTTTTTCTTAACTTTATGCAAGGAATCTCATCCTGATTTTTTTCGTAGCATTAAATTAAATACGCTATACATTGAATTTTTATAAAAATTGTATTTTTTTTACAGGGCACGTCATTGATGGTTCTGCCCTTCATTCCCGCGTCTAACCTGTTTTTTCCGGTGGGATTCGTAGTAGCCGAACGGGTGCTATACATGCCTTCGATGGGTTTCTGCATGCTGGTCGCCTACGGCTTCCACGTGCTCGCCGAAAAGAAGAGCAAGCATCTGGCCTACCTGTTCCTCTCGATCTTGCTCGTATCCCACGGGTGTAAGACGTATCTGAGGAACTGGGACTGGGAGAACGAATACTCCATCTTCATGTCGGGGTTGCGGGTGAATCAGAGAAACGCGAAATTGTTTAATAATGTAGGGCACGCCTTGGAGAGTCAGGGAAATTTTCAGGAAGCTCTAAAGTTTTTCAAGACCGCCGTCAATGTACAGGAAGACGATGTTGGTAAGTGCGAAGATAAATACATTTTTATTAAGGTTAATCTTTTTCGTGCACGTTTTTGTTAGTGGGGTTTTTTTAGTGGGATTTTTTAGTGGGAGTAATTAACATAGTTTTAGAGAATCGTATTATACGAGTGCAGGGTACAGCAAATGTCTTTTTCACCATTTGTTTTAAAAGGAAACGTTTTCAAACAAAAGTTGTCCGACTTATTTTTGGATTTACGTGTACTGGAGATCTTCATATTTTATTTCTTTAATTGTTTTCCATTTGTATAAGGAGATCTTTATGATTTAATTAGAACCTCAATTTGGTAATAATTATACAATTTTAATCGTTATATTTGGTCAATTTGATGCAAGAAGGTATACTTCATGGCAACTACTAGTGTATACTGTGGGCATTCATTAAATATTAAATCATTGGTTGTATTTAGGTAAATTGGGTGACTTAATTAAAAAAAAACTTAATTTTCCCGCCGTTTACTCGCTTATGTGTACCCTCATGATTATTTTATGCTGTTCTAATCAGTATAATGGACTTCCAAAACCAAAAAAAAAAAAATACAATAAAATAAAACAAAAAGGGTGCTGTCAAAAAAAAAAAGAAAACACAAACAGCTGTCACAACTGGAAAAAATAAAGAAAAAGAAATGAACGTCGCCATACCATCCAAAAAAATTAGTCACGCGACTTTTATTTGAAAAAAAGTTTCTGTTTAAAAAATTCAGGCATCATTTCCAGACTTTTACCGGACCCTGCAACCCTGTAAATTATGTCGAAAAAGAAAAATCAATGACGTAACGTCGATTTAAAATTGTTTCCATTTTTAATTCTTCTAACCTAATTCTTCTTCTAATTATAATTTGGGAATCGGGACATTCCGAATTCGACTAGAAATCATTTATATTGGAGAAGCAAAAGAGATCTGTTAAACTCTTACTTAACTTGACTTCTGTATTTATTTATAAAGAAAACAGTTGTAGCTAATTATTAGCTAGCTACTTGGGCAACAGTAAAAATGTATGTAATTAATAATACGTAATAATAGTAAGTAAATCCTTTTGAAGAGAAACATGAATATACGAGTAGAGGATTTGCAAAAATACATTTAGTTATTTGTTGTACACATTTGTTTAATAGCACGCCAACAAATATCGATTTTTAGAAATTCGTAGAGGAGAGTGGGGTTGGAAGATTCAATTTTGAAAAATCTTTAAAAATGACGGCCATAAATAAATTTAAACTTTTTATGTTTCTGGATATTTATAATACACAATTTAATATTGATTCTGAAGATAAAATTATTTACGCGAAATTATTATTGGTTTTTCGTATACAAAAAATAGTTTTTCACAACATAAGAGAGGGTCAAATTGCACCATCGTGGGGCTAGTCGTTCCGGATACATTTGAGATCATTTCCTGATGACATTTACTAAATTTTATACAGGAAAATGAATGTATTATGTTCAATTGTTTTATTTGTAGCAACAACGAAAACAAATAAAGTCGTATTGTTAAGAAACTTAAACAAAGTCCTAGGTATCTCAAAAAAATAAGTTTTGAAAATACAAATTTTGAAAACAAAATAATGAATAAAAAATATTCTTCCTAAACCAAAGAAAAAAAAACAGTATTTTATAATCAAAAAATAAAAAAAAAAAAAAAATCAGCTATTACATTAGTAACCGTAATTATGAATAGGATCCGGAAAAATGTGCCATAGTGGAGGGTCGGACTCGTAATCCGTCATAGCATTGACGGAAGGACATACGAGAGACCAAAAACACAGAATTAAAAATGTGTTAATAATGTAAATCCTACTTATCGCTTGCGTCATTCAGAAACACCGACTGTCTTCATTGCTTGAGCGTACGTTGCCACAACCAGTAGTCATTTCTTTGCATTTCGTCAAACGTGAGCAATTTGGCCTGTACATATGGTTGTAGAAGGAAAATGATCGCTCCACATCTACTGAAGTTAAAGGTGCATATTCAAAATAGTTCACATGGACAGAGGACGACACACCACGTACCTTATTTTCACGAATTTCGCACAGTTACTTGTATCATTAAAAGTTTTTTGTTGTCACTAACATCTCTACATTATTATTTTTTACATATAATTATCATAAAGTTGTATAGTGCGACTCTGAGTTGTGTTACAATTTACGGACCCTAATTATTAATAATTAATGATCATTAAATATTAATAACCATCACAGCAGATTATGCAATACCAATTTAACGCGTCTTTATCATTTTCGCTGTTATTTTTCCTGTTTTATCTTACTTTTGCCTCTTTCTTATCCTTTTCCTTGTCCTTTATATTGAATTACATCACAAATTAACATATACACAGTCAATATATACAATTTCCTTTTGATTTAAAGCAAGGTGAGTTCTGATAATGCAGAACGTTTCCTAGACATTTATATAGCATTCAGTAAAATTCATTTATCTTCACTTCATTCACTTTGAAATTTATGGAAATAATCTAAAATATAATCATACAAAAATATATCGTCTGCACACTGACGTCAACACAACCACTGCACTGCCTTCGTGGAAGCAAAAACCAGTTGGGGTGCCTTTGAATCGTTAATTTTATGTTATTTTGCGACACACTTCATCTTTTTTCGTCTTGGATTTAATAGCTATGGGAATTGCTTACCCCCGGTACTTCCAACCCCGTTCTCCCCCAATCTAAAGTTTCATGAGGCATACATACCTACAGAAAGTGCAGCGTTTTTTTATAAAAAATCCTGTTTGTAGTATAAATTATAATATTAAACCAAAAAATTATAGTATGCCATTTAAAATAACGAAGTTGTATCCACTTCATCCGATGTATCCGATTTATCTAAAAGCTCCAGAAAGTCACAATTATTTTAAATGAGTACAGCACCCCCAAAAACAAATTCTCAACCCTACATTATTTGTAGTTCTCCAAAATACTGGACGTTTTCCACGAAACACCGAACTACTACAGTTTTCTCGACGCGCGTTTCGCCAACCAAGTTGACATCTTCAGGAGGGAGATTAAAACTAAATTCTAGCCTACACACTTGCACTATTTATACTAAATTTATTGCCACGATTAACTGAACCGTAACTATCTTTGTTTATCAGAGCAAACAGTGGACTGGTGGGTATCGGACGATTGTCCTTATTCACACGACTGTTACACTTAATGATTTCTAAACTTTCAAATGCATCCAACTGTCTACTGTTTGTTACATTTCTAATTGATTTTAAATTATTTATGTCTATCCTATGGTAGTTGTCAAAAGCGTATTGGGCAACACAAGATTTTTCAGTTCTGCCATATTTCAAATGAGCCATGTGTTCTTTAAATCTAGTCAAAATAAATCTTTTTGTTTGCCCAATATACTTTTGATCACAATTTACAACTTATTTCGTATATTCCTGACTTTTCGTTATTGTCGATTTTGTCTTTGGGGTTACCCAAAAGCGTCTGTAGTTTATTTTTAGAATTATAAACCAAATTGATATTAATATTTTTAAAAATTTTTATCTAGTCCGCGGGTGAATTTAGGTTCATATGGTAACGAAGCAAATTTCGAATTGTCAGTATCTACGAAAAGTCGTGGAATTGTACAGGGTTCTCTTAAATTTATGCTTCCTTATTAACTTATCTACGAGTATTAAAGTGACTGAGTAACCGTTATTCTTAGCTGTATTCTTAATTAATTGTTTCTCATGTTCAAACCTCTCTTTACTGAGGGGGAAATTTAACAAACGGTGAATTAGAAAATTAAAACTTGCCATTTTATGTTGAAAATGGTGGTGTGAATAGTTGAGAATATATCTAAGAGTCGCGGTTTCTTTCCTATATACATCAAACTCTAACTTATTTTCACTTTTTCTAATAACTAATACATCTAAAAATGGTAGCTGTTCATTGTGTTCCACTTCATATGTAAATTGTATGGTAGGAAACGGTTATTTAATTTGGCAACAAAATTATCTAAACTAATTGTTGTTGTATCAAATACCGCGAAGATATCGTCAACATACCTGAACCAAGCTCTAGGGAAATACCTCGAATTTATCTTTTACCTCTGTCTCAAATTGACTCATAAAAATATTTGCAAAAAATCCTTTGCCAAAAATGACAACGGAAGTTAAAAAATCTTTAAAAGAATGTAACAACCTATTACTCCTTCACTGAGACAAAAATTACAATTGTCAAATCCAGTAGTACCTAAATTGTATTGTTTGCAACACCTTTCCTTCGCTCAATTGGCTAAGCTGAGAGGAAAGCTATTGACCGTAGCTCCGGCAGCACAGCGATCAAGGGGTAGGTTCCCCTGGTTATGAAAAACTTTGATCGTGGCTTTGGGCGCCAGATATTTTTTTTATAAAAATACCAAAATGTACTTTAGTTCGACAAAGGTAAGGAGAAGATGGTTGAAAGCTTTCTTGGTATAGATGAAGACAGAATAAAATTCAAATATAAAACAATAACAAATATATATTACCCAAAAAAAATTAGTACAGTTTAAAATGACTAGGTTAACGGAGCACTGATTTTACAACTTTACTTGGACAGGCAGGGACAATGAACGGTCTTACTTAAATCCAGTGGAGAGTGGCTTCCGGAGGTAGTGCGGATGATCCTGGAGTTGCTACCGGCAGTACTGCGGTGACTTTAATACTTCACTCCTACTTGTACGCCACTGGTCGAGGTGTTCGTTCCCTGGTTGTTGGCCGTTTGTCCAGAAGGTGTCACATACAAAATTGAAACAAACAGAATCAGTGCTGTTCTACTGAGAGTTCGAAAACAGTGGGTATCTGTTAAGTTGAAGTTATATAAACCAAATAGTAATTAATCATATAAAATTAACAAGACTCAGGCAATTAATTAATCAAAAAATTTGCAACAATATGAACAGAAAAGTTAACAAAAACAAAACCCCTAATTAAGCTGAGACTTCAAGTTTCAGCCACGCCACTGTTTGCGATAAATAGAGCAATTAAAAATCAAGAAAATTCATAAAAAACCAGACAGTTAACACTTGCTGCTTCACGGTACGGAAAACTAAAGAAAACTTTAAAGAAAATTTAGCACTTTCGTCAGCGACGAACAGCGACAGTTGTGGGCACCTGTAGAGACCCCGTTGAACGTTTGGCAAAAATGTTCGAGGCAGTGAGGTTTCAACAAATTATTAATTATTAAATAGGAAAAGAAAACTCACTTACCCGAACAAAATTTGCAGGTACAGGTAGCCACTCGTTCATCCCTCTTGTAGTACAAAATTAGATTTGGCCAACGACCACGAAAACTCGTCCTTCGACTGCAGAAACGGTTTGGTAGGGTCTCTATTTAATTTGCCACACAGCTATCTTCTCCCAAGCTGGGAATACCTAAAACATACAGAAACCACAGGGTCTGCTTTCTAACAAAAACGATAATTTCGATTCCTTACTGGAATCGATCGATAAATTCCAGGGTAGGTGAATCTAACCTATCCTGGACACACGTGCTAATTTCCCTAATAACCCAAAAAATACTTTATGGAATGCAAAAATACGCATTCAGCAACGATAACTGAAATATTATAAATATAAACTAAGCAGCAAACATTAAATGCATAAGTGATTGCAAATATATAAACAAATTTATTTAATTAATTGCTCCACTTACCACACGTGGACTAAACTGAAGTCTCGCTTATCACAACCGCAAAGTTAAGAAGATAGGTCAAGAAGAAGGCACGCTCCTTCAGTCGATCCGTATTTATTCGTTTACAATAACAAAAAATTATCGAATATCTGTCAACAAGTCACCACCGATATCGTAGAACGGCATTAGTTATTAGTTGCGTTCGTTTAACATTCTGCGAGGTGCGTTCGTTTCACTTAGGGGTCAACTGGTTAAGGTGTGATTTCACCAAGTATTGACATAAAAATAAGAATGTGACGGGATTTAAAATAAATACCGTTACAACCAAAATAGATAAACCAGGAAAATCTGTAAGACCAATTGTCTCAGCGATCCCTAACTTATAATTTGTCAAAATGGTTAACGAACGAGTTCGAAAATTGCACAAATAAGTTTTTTCAGTAAAAAATTCTAGTGACTTCATTGACAATATCAAAAAATATCCAATTGCAAGAAGGTGAAATTTTGGTCTCGTTTGATGTATGCTCATTGTTTCCAAGTGTTCCAATCCCGCAAACTTTGGATTACCTCAGGGAATTACTCGAATTAAATGGTTTAGACGATAAAATTGTTAAGGAATACATTCGGCTTACTAGTATTTATATGAATCAAAATTGTTTTCAGTATAATGGTGAATATTTTCAACAACATGAGGGAACGGCAATTGGTAACTCCTTGTCACCTTTCATTGCAAATCTTTTTTATGAGTAAATTTGAGACGGAAGTAAAAGATAAATTCGAGTATTTCCTTAGAGTTTGGTTCAGGTATGTGGACGATATCTTCGCGGTATTTGATACAACAACAATTAGTTTAGATAATTTTGTTGCCAAATTAAATAACCGTTTCCCTACCATAAAATTTACATATGAAGTGGAAAACAATGAACAGCTACCATTTTTAGATGTATTAGTTATTAGTTATTAGTATTAGTTAATAGTGAATATAAGTTTTTTTAATAAGAGTTTGATGTATATAGGAAAAGAAACCGCGACTCTTAGATATATTCCCAACGATTCACACCACCCTTTCAACATAAAATGGAAAGTTTTAATTTTATAATTCACCGTTTGTTAAATTTCCCTCTCAGTAAAGAGAGGTTTGAACATGAGAAACAATTAATTAAGAATACAGCTAAGAATAACGGTTACTCAGTCCATTTAATAGATACGTTAATAAGGAAGCATAAATTTAAGGGAACTCTGAACAATTCCACGACTTTTCGTAGAGATACTGACAATTCGAAATTCCTAAATTCACCCGCGGACTAGATAACATTTTTAAAAATATTGATATCAATTTGGTTTATAATTCTAAAAATAAACTACAGACGCTTTTGGGTAACCCCAAAGACAAAATAGACAATAACGAAAAGTCAGGAATATACGAAATAAGTTGTAAGGATTGTGATCAAAAGTATATTGGGCAAACAAAAAGATCTATTTTGACTAGATTTAAAGAACACATGGCTCATTTGAAATATGGCAGAACTGAAAAATCTTGTGTTTCCCAACACGCTTTTGACAACAGCTATAGGGTAGACATAAATAATTTAAAATTAATTAAAATTGTAACAAACAGTAGACAGTTGGATGTTTTTTAAAAGTTTAGAAATCAGTAAGTGTAACAGTAGTGTGAATAAGGACAATGGTTCGATACCCACCAGTCTACTGTTTGCTCTGATAAACAAAAACAGTTCCGGTTCAGTGAACCGTGGCAATAAATTTGCCGTGAAAATAAATAAATTAGTTTTAATCTTCTACTGAAGATGCCAACTTGGTTGGCGAAACGCGTGTCGAGAAAAGTGTAGTAGTTCGGTGTTTCGTGGAAAACGTACAGTTTTTTGTTTCTACGCCGAAGGTTCCAGTACCCACTCCAGATTCTCCAAAATGTTTAGTTGCACTCACCGTGAAGTTCCCTGTGCATATCAATTTAATGAAAACCTGTTTATGCAAATTAATACACTATTTAGTATTGTATATCTCTGTTTTATTTAAAAAATCTTCGTAAGACAAGTAAATCAGATATAAATGTACATAGGTATCAATATTGTACCAATGTTTGAAGGGTGGAAATGTATGTAATATTAAAAACATCTTTTGGGTACAAAGTATTTACATTATCCATTATTTTGAAGATTATTGTAAGAGGTGACAATTTTATTAGTTATTAATAAAAAAGAAAACTCGTAATTTGTTACTCGGTTTATTTGCCACTCTCATCAGCAGTGTTGAATATTATATTTCTTTTTTTAGGGATATTGAAGGTTTATATTTCATAATTAGTATCCTAAAATTTTTAGTATTGAAAATACTTCTGGGTGCGTGTTAATGAGAGCTGTCTCGCGAAATATTAACGCCAGCGACATGCGACCTCGACATGGTAACGTGACGACCTTGCCGTGTGTATATATTTATGTTTGGGTTACATGTGTAGTCATCTACAATTTTGATGAGTTGATGACTGTTCAAGGGGTCCAAGGCCACCGTCGAATGCCCGAGATTTGCTGATTCGCTGAAATGGCAAAACGACATCCGAGATGAATGGCGCTTATAAGCACGTTGAGTAAAAAACTTACTTAAAACCCACCAGTACACCGTTTAGTGAAAATTTGCCTGCGTATTTTACGAACTGATGTTGAATGTAAAATAAACATTTGATATTTAATGATCGTTGTAATAGGAGGAGCATATCTTTTATTTTAATAATATACACTCACATATATACAGGGTGATTCATTAAGAATAAGTAAGCTCTAAACTGGAAGATTTAGTTTTCTAGATATGTATGTACATCAAATGAAAGGTTTTGGTATCACAGCCTGTATAAATATAATTGTCTATGAAATGTATAAAGCGCGTAACAAAAATAGTTTTAGGCTGACACAACCTGCATTTGAGAAATTATGGAGGAAATAATGTTGCCATTAAAGAAACGAAAATGAAATGTTTTAGAAAATGAAAAGGAGGCTATTCATCTTACGTTAATTGTTTACATTGTAAACAATTAACGTTAAATCATCTGGCTCACATTCGAATTCAAGGTTGCTGAGTGGATGGATTCTTAGAATCCAACCTAATTATTGTTATTAATAATACTTTGTCGAATTTTGACAAAGTCCATTAGATTTCTTAAAGTAGTTGAATTATTGTTTACAATATGGTAGATACACAATTCTGCAGTTCCTAACAATTTAAATTAAACATTGACTTGTTTTCGGATTTTGCATGAAAACATGGTTGAAAATTAATTTATGTGTTAGGGTAAACGTGGGATAGTTGCCCCACTTTTTCAAATGGGCGATTTACATACGGAAGATGAGCATTTAATAATCTGAAACTTTTGTGAAGATTAGTGTAATTATCAATGAAGACAATAATTAATATAATTTAATACTTTTTGTTTTATTTATTTAGTTATAAACGAAATAAAAAACCTTATAAATGAGGATATATGCCTACTGTGTGGGTTAGATGCCTCAGTGATATTTTGACCTGTGGGATAGGTGCCCTGAGGAATTAATGAAAAAATACTTTGATTTTCTTAACTTAAATCAACGTTAGCTTCAGCTTGACGAACGCTAAGTTCTGGATGACGTTCCATAAAAGACTTCCAATGACGTCCTGCATTGCGAGTTTCTTTGTCAAAGTTATGTTCAATACCAAGTTTTTCAGTGAATTCAAACGCTGATCTTCGTATCATATCTCGTGAAATCCTGCTGCCTCCAATTTTTGACCGTGCGCGACGAGCAGTTTTTCATTATTGACGTCTAAAACCGGGCGTTTAATGCAGAAATTAATAATAGGTAAAAGCGAAAATAAATCAAATAAAAAACATACAATGTGGGATAGATGCCCTTAGAAGCCTCTTCTATACTCACAAAAACTGGGGCATCTATCCTTTTTGCGTGGGATAGACGCCCTCCAATTTAACAAATAAATTGTTTTAAAGAGTGTTAAAATAACATTTGACTATTTCTAATTAATACATATTATTGATTATAAATACAAAAATATAAACACTTACTTTATAACATTAAAAAGTTCCGGGCGAGTAAAGAGTATGCGTAATAACCTAAATTCACAAATCTGTCGACGCGTAAATTAGTTTTCGTTGCACAGCCCACGACTCATCTGTTCGAGCAAAGTGCACGTTTTTGACTGACAGTCGGGAGGGGGTCAGCATACATTTAAACAAAACAGGGTGGGTGTGTTGTCCATACAGATCATTACGTGAACACTTGGGCATCTATCCCCCTACGGCATCTATCCCACGTTTACCCTACGTTATGTAAGCACTATATTAAACAATTGACAATAAATTGTATCAGCTCAACAAGGCATTGAATATCTGATTTCTTAAGAACTAAACTGGCCGGTAGAGGCGGCTTCTCTTACGAATGCCCCATTGAACGAAGTTGAGGATTGACAATGCTGTGAGGAGTCTGTTGTGTTGGGCAACAAAAGATTTTTCAGTTCTGCCATATTTCAAATGAACCATGTGTTCTTTAAATCTAGTCAAAATAGATCTTTTTGTTTGCCCAATATACTTTTGATCACAATCTTTACAACTTATTTCGTATATTCCTGACTTTTTCGTTATTGTCTATTTTGTCTTTGGGGTTATCCAAAAGCGTCTGTAGTTTATTTTTAGAATTATAAACCAAATTGATATTAATATTTTTAAAAATTTTATCTAGTCCGCGGGTGAATTTAGGTTCATATGGTAACGAAGCAAATTTCGAATTGTCAGTATCTCTACGAAAAATCGTGGAATTGTACAGGGTTCTCTTATGCTTCCTTATTAACTTATCTACGAGTATTAAATTGACTGAGTAACCGTTATTCTTAGCTGTATTCTTAATTAATTGTTTCTCATGTTCAAACCTCTCTTTACTGAGAGGGAAATTTAACAAACGGTGAATTAGAAAATTAAAACTTTCCATTTTATGTTGAAAGGGTGGTGTGAATCGTTGGGAATATATCTAAGAGTCGCGGTTTCTTTTCCTATATACATCAAACTCTTATTAAAAAAACTTATATTCACTATTAACTAATATTAATAACTAATAACTAATACATCTAAAAATGGTAGCTGTTCATTGTTTTCCACTTCATATGTAAATTTTATGGTAGAGAAACGGTTATTTAATTTGGCAACAAAATTATCTAAACTAATTGTTTTTGTATCAAATACCGCGAAGATATTGTCCACATACCTGAACCAAACTCTAGGGAAATACTCGAATTTATCTTTTACTTCCGTCTCAAATTTACTCATAAAAATATTTGCAATGAAAGGTGACAAGGAGTTACCCATTGCCGTTCCCTCATGTTGTTGAAAATATTCACCATTATACTGAAAACAATTTTGATTCATATAAATACTAGTAAGCCGAATGTATTCCTTAACAATTTTATCGTCTAAACCATTTAATTCGAGTAATTCCCTGAGGTAGTCCAAAGTTTGCGGGATTGGAACACTTGGAAACAATGAGCATACATCAAACGAGACAAAAAATTTCACCTTCTTGCAATTGGATATTGGTAGTGGGTGTGTAAAAAAGAAGCGTTTACCGCTCAAGTTTGCAAAATAAAACTATAATAACATCGCGAAAACTGAATGAATGGGCTCGTGAATTTTAAAAAAAAATTGAGTTTGAATATTGTTCATCAAAATATTAATTTTTATAAATACATATTTTTTTTCATAAAGTGAATATACTATCGTATTCTCCTGCTATTCTTGTATCTATCGTTAAAATTTCGTAAAGTTTCATAAAATACTCGCCGAATAATCCCATTTTCAAAAAAACCTTACCCAAAAAGTAATTTGTTTTACTTTAAAAAGTATTTTTAGGATATTACTTTTGTAATATAAACCTTCAATATCCCTAAAAAAGAAATATAAAATTCAACACATCGATTTTAAGTGGCCCACTCCAGGAATTTTGACTCACAATCATATTTAATAACCTCTTTTTTTAGCACAATTCAAACGAAATTGCTATCAGTCATCATCCACGTGTCTGTTAATTGCAAGGGATTTCGATAAAATTAATTAACGGTTATTATGCCTTCCTTCCAATTTTTGAAGTTATTCTTGCAAGGCGCGTTGTAATATGGTTAGAAATAAATTACTGTGACAATTTGACATTCATTAGGTTCATTAGTGTGCGAAATGTTGATTTGTATCCGAAGTACATTAGCTTACTTATTTTCGTTATTGATTTACACCTTCTGACAGATAATGGATATACT
Source organism: Aromia moschata (assembly GCA_029963805.1). Lineage (NCBI taxonomy): Eukaryota > Metazoa > Arthropoda > Insecta > Coleoptera > Cerambycidae > Aromia > Aromia moschata. Next base: position 369,911 of record JAPWTK010000057.1, on the reverse strand, counting down.
CTAATAATATTATCACACCGTTGTAAATGTCTTAAAGAAAGAAACCCGTTTCCCCCCTCTATTGGTTAAAAATTTTTTTTTTTTGGGGGGTTAAAAAAAAAAAAGAAAAAAACCCCGGGCCCCCGCGGGGAAAAAAAAAATATTTACAACTTCCTGCCTTCCTGAAATATGTCTTTAACAATCTTTCCCCCGAAGCTTTCATTTCCAATATCAACGTGGTCATCAAATGCATAAGTCGATATCCATATATTCTAGGCTAGGTGCAGTCTTCATGTCATCGAATATTTTGAAAATCGCCAATTTTTTTCCCTTATGACCTTTGCTCTTTGAATTTAAACTAACTTAACACCAAAGAAATCAATACATCATTAGAAATATATAGATATGAATTAGAGTGTAAGATATGTTTATTTGTTTAATATTTTTCTCAATAAGAGAACATTTCTGTTTGAGTCTAATAATGAATTACTCTACTATAAAATGTGACCAGGGCGTGCATATTTGAACTGTTAGTATATGTTTTAAATCATAGTCTTATTACATAAATATTTTCATTCTCACATTGGATAAAAAATAATGAATTGAAAACATGTCAATACTTTTACTACCTGTTGATGGTTTTACTTGCGTTATTAAATTTTACTTGAAGTTGATTCCACCATAACGACGATTTACCTAAAATTTCCATAAATTATGAACTAACAATAAATAAACGTGATTGTACCTAATTTCTAAAGCAACACAGCAGTTGTTTGACTATTTTGAATACAAATTTAAATAACCGTAAAAGAAATTACACAATCAAATCAATATCGCAGACAAAGCCGAAGAAATCCAATTAATGTAATTTTTTTTTAAGGTGCTCACATCAACGTTGGCAGAACCTATAATCACCTGAAAATGTTCAAAGAGGCCGAAGAAGCATACTTAAAAGCGAAATCCCTCCTGCCTAAAGCAAAACCTGGAGAGTCCTATCAAGCCAGAATAGCTCCGAATCACTTAAATGTTTTTTTGAACCTGGCTAATTTAATTTCAAAGAACTCTACGAGGTTGGAGGAAGCGGATATGTTGTATAGGCAGGCAATAAGTATGAGGGCGGATTATACCCAGGCATACATTAACAGGGGCGATATATTGATAAAGCTGAATAGAACTAAGGAGGCGCAAGAGGTTTACGAAAGGGCCCTTTTGTACGACAGCAACAATCCCGACATTTATTATAATGTAAGTATGTGTATAGAAAATAAAAGGTGGTATAGCTCCCCTTTTAGAGGATCCAATAAATTCCTTGTTGCGTGGTTTATTACTTGATAATATTTAGAGTTCCCCCAATTGTGTCCGCGCGGCATAGACGCACCATATGAAATTCACCTATTTCCGACTTAATTATGTATTTATGGGTTATAAATACGCATGGCGTATTCCTCGACAATTGTAGTAATACCTAACCCTTTAGACACTCCAAACTTACCTATCTTTTAATAAAGCATCAGGACGAAACAATGTAACATTGACATTGTTTGCACATTTGTGAAAAAAAATGTATGCCCACCTGAATACAACTCTAGTTTTAATGGCTCGGCCGATAAATTCGCTATGTCTAGTTATAAATATATAATACATAACTCATAACATATTAATGTACAGAGGGAGTAGAGGTTTGCATAAATTTAGTATTTTCCAAACTAAAAATATTTTGGACAAATTCTTGGACACATCAACTTTTATTTCAATTGCGAATTTTACGCTCCAATTAAAAATAGCAGTGACGTCATTACTTGTCTGTACGTGACGTCATCAATATTTTTTTAAATTAGAACACCCATTAAACACCACTTTAATCGTATATTTAATCGTATTCTTGAATATTTTAATGCAATTGGTAGACAAATTGATTTACTTGTTTTTATGCGTGGCCGCTTCCCGTACGCTATAATTAGAACTAGCGATGACGTCGCCAGTTTTTCATAAATGACGTTTTCAACTTTTTTTTTTAATAGAACACGCTATTTGTAACTTTTTCCACTTTTGGATTCTCCAGTAACAGTAAATTCTAAACATTTATGGTCTAAAGTTATAGAGCTAATGTTCAATTACTGTCTTTCACTCACAAACGAATAACTTTAGACCATAAGTGTTATGCATTTTTCAATTGGCTGTTACTTGAGAAGCCAGAAGTAGAAAAAAATATAGGGTGTTGTATTTTAAAAAAGATCGAGGACGTCACGTACAAAAAAAGTGGTGACGTCACCGCTACTTCTAATTATAGCATAAAATGTGAAAATAAAATGTGAAGTGTCCAAGGATTTTTCCAAAATATTTTTGATTTATAAATTGCTCATAGGGAATGTGAACTTACAATTTCTGAAAGATGTCCTATAAGGTGGCGGCAAATTTGAAAACATAGAAATTACCACAAGAGTTAAAGTTACTCTATCAACAAAACATTTTACTACTTAAAAGTATGGGAATGTAAATTGAATATTACTGTCTCAAAGTTAAATTTTATTACTGCTAGTTCTAGCTCTATTATTTGATCTAATGGAAATTATTAGTTGACAATCGAGAGTATTTAAATACTTAGGTACAGTTTGTTCACGCAATGCAAGTTTTATTTTAATGTAACGAATTTCCTACGCTGGAGAGACTTATCTTTTTTTCTTGTTAATTTCTGCAATAAAATTTAAAACCATAGCAGTTTTGAATAGAGAATGAAAATACTTTTCAAATGAAGTATCACAAGCCCCTACTTCCAATTTGAAAATTTAGGAGTTGTAGCTGTCACCTGAAGGGAGTTGAATTTAGGGATGACATTTTTACGTCGCAAGATGTCATTTTAGAATTAGAAATTGACGTGTCTCAGAATTTTCTAAAAAATGCATAATAATGGAGCTACTGAATTTATTCCATTTGGCTATTCCACACTGTATTTATCAGATATTAGTAAACTTTTGTGAGTAAATTTCAACTAATGGGATACGTTTTATTATCCCTAAATCCATATATTTGCAAATATACCCCAAGTAAACGAGTATTACGTCAGCACTGCAGGTGGAATAAACAGTGGAATCATGCTTTGTGGTGACTCATTTCGTTTGTTTTTGGTTAAGGATTACGTGCTCGCTTGTTTAACTTATATGGTAATAAGTGCATTAATTCGCGTAAATATATACGAGGAGTGATTGAAAAGTTTTAAGACTGGGTTTGTAATTCCAAAATGGCCATAGTTACAAGCTAGTGCGATAAATATATTTCAAAGTAGTCCCCTTTTGACCGAACAGACCGACTCCAATGGTGTTTTAATTTTTGGAAGCATTCTTGTAAAGTTTCTTTCTGAGGAATATTAAGAACCCCCTCTGCATTTGTCTTCCTCCTCCTGCGGTTCCCATTCAATGCAAATTTCTATTTATGAGGTAGAAGTTGGCAAAACCTCTGCCAATTTAAATCAGGAGAATAGGTGAGTTGTGGAAGAAAGGGAATTTGAAAGTTGGTCAAAAATTCTATAATGCACGACGAGCCGATGCGTGGTGGAGAAACTAGTTTTTGTCCAAGGCTTAAGAAACTCATAAAAAACTCAGTAATCCACCGAGAACATTCCAAAGACGTCTTCACTGACCAGGATGTTATTTTATAATGACCAAAGATATCACGGTGATCTTTAGAGGACGTTTAGAGGACGAAAAATTATCTCGAAACACAGCCCACATATTCTGCAACACGTTTTTAATACACAAGGCACAACAAATATAATGTCGAAGTATTTGAAGAGTTTTTCCGTTCCATTTTTTAATATGTTTGGTACACTTTAATGGCAACTATCTATTTATATATATTTATATATTCATTCAGTAAGCCTTTATCAACCAATATTTTTGCGGAGATATACATTCTCTTGCACATAGATTTTTTTAGCTGGTAATATTTGCTATACCTAAATCAACACGGGCCGACCCGGGATAATACTACCAAGGTCAATTATTGCCGACAGAATCATCTGCTAATTTAAATATGAAAATACGAATTTTCCTGCTTTATAGCTCCGTATATTATCTCATCGTAAAATTTTATTGCACATTTATTTCTGACACGTTTAACGTTTACGCTACAAAGCGATTTTAATAAAAATTAGAATTTTATGAGGTATCTGTTGATGCGTAAAGAGATACATTATGCGAATGGATCTTTTAAATATTTAATGTAAGAATACGGGGACCAAAATAATAACGAACCAATAGGCTACGGAGTACATTTTCTTTACGTCTAAGTTTAAGTCGAATATAATGAATCTTTGTATAATAATATATTTCCTACAAAGAAGTCCAAAAAACGTGTGCTACCAAACTACTACTTGTGTGGGATTACTTGTGTGGGTATCTAATAAAATGATTAAACAATTATCTAAGGTATAATGTGGAATTATCTAATGAAATATTTAAGCAATGCTTTATTTATAATCGCACATATTAACTGACAGGGTAATATCCAATATAGTCTAGTTAGTCACTACAACGCGGAAAAAGAACGTGGTTTCATTGACGTAAGACACCGTACATACATTACATTTTGATAATGTCATACAAATATACAGTATAAGTTTTGTAAAAAAACAAAAGTAAATTGTACAGAGTGTCACATTGTCAGAGTTTTGTTTATGTTTATAAGGCATCTTGGTTACTATCGAAGATAGAAATATACTTTTTTGAGGGAGATTCACAGACTAGATTTTTTGTAAACATTCGAAATAATAATTATTTTTTTGTATAAACCAAAACTTGTTTTGTAAAATGAACAAAATCAGTTATTAACAACGTATGACATTAAATAACATATAAATAATATGCTCTCCTAGTTCTTCTTTTTGCCGAAATAATTTAAGCAGCAACATAAATGAAGAAATAAAACATAAATAAAGATAACCCAACCTCAAAAAAGTATATTACAAAATAGCTTACCTCAGTTACATGTTTTTCTGTATAAAACCTTCTTACGGTTTTTATTACAATATTCTTTATAAAGTTTCACGGAAATAATCTTATGTTCAGTTATTGCATTTGCATTTACAATACCATTGCAGCTAATTAAATTATGATTGAACAAACCAAGTGTGCCGTCTACATTAAAAACATAGCTAAGATTAAGGCAGATTGTGTAGCTGCTCATAAAAAAAGCTGTAGATCAGCTGACAACACCAAATGACAAAATAAATCAGTCTCTTCGTGATCTGATAGTGTAGCATCCCAATTCTGCATCATACGGCGACAGTTCATAAAATGCCTAGGCACATACACTGGACGTTTTCCACGAAACACCGAACTACTATGAACCGAACTACTATACTTTTCTCTAAAGAGAAAAGTATAGTAGTTCGGTTCATAGTAGTTCCTGGAAAACGTCCATTTTTTTTGTTTCTACGCCGAAGGTTCCAGTACCCACTCCAGGATTAGTAACATGAAATTTATATAGATGGCCATGAAACCCAAGAATGAACAAAATTATGGCATTTGTTTTAATTTACCTATTAAAATATACTTTTTACTAAAATATCTTTGTCTCCTGTAATTACCGAGATGCCTTAGAAAAACGTCGAAAATAGAACACCCTGTACAGTGTGTAAAAAATGAGAAACAAACCGAACGTTAAGGGATATTACATAACACCAAATTTCTAAAATATCATTACATTTTGATTAGTTGTAATTGACAATTAGTTGTAAATTAATGAAGTAGACATTTTTGTTAATTTCAAAATATTCGCGTATCTATATATTACCTAATTATGTTTGCTGTAAGTTAATATGGTGTATTTACCTTTTTAATTTGCTAAGAGACAACCGCATAATTATTGATTTAAGTTTTCTGATTGGAAATTAGCATAAAATGAGAAGTTTTTCTGGAAGGAAATCCTAAGCTTTCTTAACGTTCTTATACTTACGAAATAACGGCATTAAAAATAAAAGAAGTGTACTGAGAAATAATTCATAAAACAAGTTGTTAGATAACACAAAAGTCTGTATATGCTACGTAAAGCAAATGCTGTTGACTTAAAATATGTTTGTCGGTTCAATATCATCAGAAGTATTTATGCAACAATACCATAAAGAATCATGTTTTTGCTGCACGACGTAGATAATACTTACATAACCACTTCACTCTTTTGTAACGCTACACGTAGACGAGATTAAAAGTCACTGTTCTTTTAGCTGGGCGTCGTGTTCCTAGAGCAAGGCAAGGCATCGCAAGCCCTCGCTTATCTAGACAAGGCCTTGGAATTCGACCCGGAGCACGAGCAGGCCCTACTGAACTCTGCCATCTTGCTGCAAGAGTTTGGTAGGCCAGAGCTGCGAAAAATTGCCCGGGAGCGACTTCTCAAGCTGCTAGGAAAGGATCCGGACAATGAGCGGGTCCACTTCAACTTGGGTATGCTCGCGATGGACGAGAAGAACATCGAGGAGGCCGAGCACTGGTTCAGGAGGGCGGTGCATCTAAAGGCGGATTTCAGAAGCGCGCTGTTTAACCTGGCACTTCTCCTCGCCGACGACCAGAGGCCGCTGGAGGCGGCGCCGTTCTTGAATCAGCTCGTGAAGCATCACCCTGACCATGTCAAGGGACTGATTCTACTGGGCGACATCTACATCAACAATATCAAGGACTTGGACGCAGCAGAAAACGTAAGTAGTTTTCTTTATGGCCTTGACTAAAAAAAAAAAAACGTATTCTAAGGAATCACTATCTCCACATCGAATATTTCCATATTTAATTAGATTAAATATCAAAAAATACTGCTACTAGCTGACCCGGCAAACTCTGTTCCGCCATATTTAAAATTAGGGTTTTAGGTATTTTTTGATGCCAAAAAAAATACGAAAAAAAATGTTTGTCAAAAAAAATAGAAAAAATACTCTGGATAGGGACACCCTAATCACCTACCGGTATGAAATATACTTTACGACCTATTCTCATACCTACCAAATATACAAAAAAATTTCATGAAAATCGGTCGAGCCGTTTCGGAGGAGTGCGACCACAAACATTTATTTATTTATAACTATTTTTATATATAAGATATTCTTAAAAGTGTTTGATACGGATATAATCTTATTGGGCATTTGTGACTTATATGGTCTTTATTTCTGATGACCTTTATGATCATTATGACTTCTGTAATCTCTATGACCTCAAAAAAAAACAAAATTCAAACAAATTCTCGTATCCGACAAAATTCACATAGTATGCTTACGTATTTTGAAGTGCTTAATCCGATATCCGATGTCAGAATTGCTTCATCATCAGATTTTCCCCTAAGAACCAAAGTCCTCTATAAAAACTTCCATCTTAGCTATAACTCTGTGGGTGATGAACTAATTCTGATTCCGGATTCGGATTCAACATGCCAAAATGCGTAAGGATACAACGGTGGAGTTATTCGTACACAAAAAAAAAAACAAAAAATGTGTGCCTATCACAGGCACACGACATGCCCACGAATACATAATTTTCCGCACCAGTTATGGGTAAGTTCAGTATGTCAGTATGTGTTGTTTGGAGCATTTTATTGAAATATCTAGAATAGAATATTTGCTAAGCACATTAACATACCTGAGCTAAAATATTGCGTCAATAAGTATGTGAAATTCTTGAAACTGAGGCCTCTATAATTAAAAGATTAATATTACCTAAAAGAGTTTGATGTAATATTTGTGACTAATATCTGAACAAATTTTGCATGTTTTTCCTGTTACTAACCATAGGGCAAAAACGTGAAAACAAAAGGTACTTAAAAAGTTGAAGTTTTTGGCCAATATCTATGACGCTTATTGAAAAAATGGTTTATTTTTATTATAACGAATGTTAGTAACACACTGTATATGTTAGTTTTATTATTAATTTACTTTACTTACACTGCTTTGTATGGTGAAGTGAAATTATTGTTTGTTTTTCCATTTCTAGAAAACTATGCGAATAAAAAACGAATTGTTTCTTATGGTTCCATTATTTACCATTAGATATTTCATAGAAACCATAAAATATTCCAGGGTTCAGTGTTAAAAGGTGAAGTCATGTACGAAAATGTCCAGTAAGAGAAGACTGTGGCCTATGAGTTCATATAACATATTTTAATAAATGTACTCGTACGAGTATTTCCTTCTTTAATGCTCTATACAAAGGGTTTAGCGTAAATAACGAGTCGGCCCCCAAATGGACCTATATCGAAACTTTTTTAATATCTACTTGATGTACAAACACAATTTATATACATTCCACTTTCCTTTCCTTAGATATGGGAAAAAATAACCTACCCATACTATATTCAAGTAATATATCTCAACTAATGCTAGAGATAGATATGCGAGGGTTTATTTACATTACAAGGTATATCATATAATTTTTTTTTGATCTTTTTATATAAAAAATTAAATAAATAATTAAATCATATTTTTTTTTCGTATTCTCTGACACTTACAATCACGAAAATAATATATGTTATGCTCCTTTATGTGCACTATTACTCATAAAAATTGCCTGAGAAAGTTGGTGCAACACTTTAAAAAATAAAAGTGATTCGCGCCTTGTAATGTATGGGTATATGTAAACATATTTACCTATTACCGGGCAAAATTGTAAACAAACAATTTAACTTATATCTGTTTATATATTTTATACTTCTTTCATGTTTCTTAAAGTCTTATTTGTTTTGTATATTTTTTTCAATTTAAAAGATGTAACCAAATTATTACTATTATATTTTGGTTAACAAGTATCTTGTTATGTCATTTGCGGGTTAATGCAAAACAGAACAAGGATAGACATTACTGCGAGGAAGTTTTTACCACAGAAACGCAGATACTATTTTATTGCACAAAAAAAGAAAACAGAACAAAACTAATGCTATATAATTTTTAAACAGTTTTTAATTATAATTGATAACTAGAGTTCGAAGGAAAATAATAGATGCCTACTTTACCAGGGGCGTCTCCAGGATATCTATCAGTAAAGTTACGAAATAATAAACAAGTTATATTTTACTATATACCCGTGGGGTGATTATTGTATTGTGCCCAACTAATCGGCAAAAGAACCATAGTCACAAGACACAGAACTTGCATACTCATGGTAAACGACGCTATAACACAGACGTGTCCGTACTGCCACTTGAGTTTCCATAAATTATTAATAACTGTTCCATATGTTCAGGAGTTAAGCTCTAGCGCCTGTCACCTAAAATCCACTTATAAGATGAAAAAGTGCGTTCAACTTCTACTACTATTTAAAGTAAGTAAAGTTTTGTAAGGGCACATTTATGTATCTTATTCAGAGACATCCACTTATTCGCCTGTAAATAAATCCATAATATGACACAACAAAGGAAAGTCAAGGGTTAGTAACATCCGTTGTTTCATCAACACCAAGCCATATAGGTTTATCGTGCAGTTCCATTTTTTTTTTAACTTCACACATTGGTACTATGTATAATCGCCTGAATTGCAGGCAAACTAACTTTGAGGTACTTTCCACTCGCAGCGTTCTAGACAAATTGTCTGAACTAATGTGATCTAATTTTACGAATAGAACGAAATGCTACCATCATTTTGACTAAATCCAAGTTAAATTGTCTCTGTCTCGCGCACTTACACGAGCTACCACTTACACGAGCTTTATGTTTGTCTGTAGCAACATGCTTCAGAACCGCTGTGTTTACGTGCCACGTCAATACACTGCCACACATGGTACAACGAAGTTCACTGCCATTAGAGGTCAGTTCCGAAAAATTGTTTATTGTTTCCAACACTCGACCGTACACGCAACAGACGCTGTCCTGATATTATTATAAATTTATTCGGCGTCGTGCACACGAATGATGATGCATCGACCACCACAGTATAAATGATACTAAATAAACAAGTATAAACTACGTTCGCCTTCGCGACTCGACCTTGGCTGAAGTGGGCACAGAACACGGTAGACGGGTTGTATTCTGGGATACATATAATGGCATTATTTGATTGAACTACGATTGTCCTATATACATATGTGTATATAGGAGTTGACGAAGTAATTTATTAATGTGGCAAATATGACAAAATTCCAGTCGAGTGCCAGAACTTTAAAAAAGAATGCCTAGTATGTAATTGCCATATACCACACTTCCATCCTATAACATATATAGAAATCTGTAAACATTTGTCATTTTACGGATAACCACATATACACTACATATGTCTACTAACCCCACATTATGAATTACACATAAAATGTTAAAAAGATAGTGATACATTTAAATTCCAAAATTTCACCGTGATGAGTATATAAATACAAAACAGTCTCTTCATTAATAAATTATTCTATAACACATTATGAAATTATAGACGATTTTTTACAAGAATAGATGAATAATGATAACAGAGTGTTTATATGAAGAGAGAGGAATATGATGTGTTTATGTCGGAAAAGAAGGGGATAACAGACTTTTGCAATACTGTGTTGATGTTGTTTATGCTAACGGTTTTCAAAGTATTCTTTATGTTGACACATGTATCGCCCTCATCTGCCGTTCATGCTGGTAAAAGAAGTTTCAGATATTCAAATACTTCTTAAAATCATGGAGAAGACATCAGTCTTAATATAATAAATTAAAATAATTTTGCACCAGCCTCGGAATAGGTTGACACAAATAGATATTCCAGGCTTCAACATGTCAAAATAAAAAAAAATAATAAAACATGAGCACTTAAACAAAGAGCTACCGCTGTACCGGTCGATTTTTTATATATCTAAAAAACCTTACCTCTTTTTAATAATTATTGGGGAAAACCAGATTTGCTATATTTTTCTTTTCATTTAAACAAATATTTTTTTATTTTATTTTATAACTTTTTTTAAATTAAAAAATTTTTATTTAACATTTAATAAAAATTTTTAAAATTTTTTATATTTTTATTTTATTATTAACTTTATTTTTAAATAAAATTTATATAATTTTTTTAATATAATTTTTTATAATTTTATAAAATTAAAATTTTAATTTTTTTATATATTACTTTTCCTTTGCAGGAAGATAATTTTATAGTAACAATTACAACAATTTTTAATAATATAACTTTTATGGAAATTTCTAGTAACTAATACTATAACATCTATATAATAATTATATAATTAATAATAATTATAATATATAAAAAAAAAATATTATAAATTTAACAATTAATATTAAAATAAAATAAAAAAATTACAAAAACAAACTAAAAAAAAAAATAATATATTATAATTTTTTTTTTTTTAATTAATTTAAACACTTTTATTATAATTATATAAATTAAATTAAAATTTTTATTAAATTATTATTTTTTTTTATAAATTTTTTAATTTCCCAAAAGAAATCTGTGAGAGTTAGATTAATTTTCCCTAATTAATACTTTAATTTCTATTTTTATTTATTTATATATTATTTACAAATATAAAATATTTAAATAAAAAATAAATTTTTAATATATTTATTTAAATAATTTTTTATTATTTTATATAAAACTCTTATTTCTTTCCTCCTTAGATTTTCTTTTATTAAATAATTCTTTTCAGGTGTTAATAATAAAACTTAATAACTTTTTTTTTTAAAAAAAAACCAAAAAAAAAAAAATTTATTAATCCATTTCCTACTCATCATTAAATTATAATTCTATTAAAAAATTTATTTTAACACTAACCCCACAATAAATTAAATTTTAAATTAATATTTTAAAAAGTTTTCCCATAACTCGAAAACTCCAGATATAAAAAATTTTAATATTTACTTGAAAAAAATAAAAAATAAATTTTTTAAATTTTTTACCGAAAAAAATTTCCCACCTGACAGTGTCGGAAAAGTCAGATATTCCGTCTGGAAGTTGATATAAGTAATTTTTATAAGTAATTACAGTTCAATGAATTACGTACATCAACTTCCCGACAAAAGATCTGACTTTGTCAGCAGTGTATGTATCTACAAATAGAATCTTGATCGCAACTGATTAATTGTCTGTTTATTCATTGATATTTTTCGCAGAGAGGCTAGCAAATGTGTTTTTTGATTACCCTTGTTCCCATTTAGTCAAGTACAATATTAAGCTATCTATAAATTTTACATATGGTGTTAAAAAATATTTGGTTGTACAAGTTTTTTGTTAAAATTAAAACCATAGGGGTTTTAATTTTTACAAAAAAACTTGTTTCGGCTATGGTTTGTAAAACATAAAGCCAAGTATGGCGTTTAAAGTGAGACATAGCGAGCTGCCGAATTATTGAGTTCAATAGACTATACTAACTTGATAAACTTGTGGGATTATCGGTCAGTTTATAAAAACAAAAGTTTTTGTTTTTTTCTAACGTTTCGGCTTTATTCAGCCATCATCAGAGAATATATTTTCTATTTTCTCTTTGAGTCGTGTCTATTGTAGATGTTTTAGTTCGACTCTTTAGTTCGAAATTCCAAATCTATTCAAATAGATTCTACTTGAACCATTACTAGCCCAATCAACGGGGAGAAAACCGGTCACTAATTGTTATTAGCAAACAAAAAATATGGTCGTATAGAGAAGAAAATTCTAAGAAAGATAGCGTTTTTTGCGACTCGAGTTTTAATGGCGAACATAACCAAAAAAAATCGCAAAAGTCAAAAAAACGTTTTTTTTGCAAATAAAAAAGTCCTACACAAGAAATTTAAATTAGAAAGTTGTAGGTCTTAAAAATGAGCGTCGAATGAGATGTGAACGAAAAAAATCGGTTCATAAACATTTGAGAAAAATTTAAAAAAACGTCAAAAATCGCGTTTTCGTATTTTTGCTGTATGAATTCCAATTTTGTGTGAACAGACTGCTTGTTAACTACAAATATAGCCCAAGACAAGCGGAAAATGATCCTTTTTTCAAAACTTCAAAAAAGTCTTATCTTTTCGAGTTATAACGATTTAAAAAAAAAAGACGTTTTCAAAAACCAGCTTTTACAGAGTCAAAAATGATCGTACAGAAACGATCATGGGCTCATTTTATTCGGGAAGACTTGTACTTTCATGCTATTAAAAAAACCAAATCGCTTTTATTTAATTTTTGCATAGAAAAATGCGTTGTAAAATTGTATCATTTTTTCGAACCGGTTTTACGAATAACTTTTTTTTTCAATTTTTTTTGGTTTTACATTTTTGGCCGATGCATATTTGAAAACTGGCATTCAAAATACGCGTTTTAAAAAAAAATGAAGCTCCTACGACCTTAGGGAGCCGAGATAATTTTTTTTTAAGCGGAGGAAAAGATAATTTTGCGAGCGCGATCGAAATGTTTACTCCGGTAGCGGAGTGTCCGTCCTCACTCTCTCGCCGTGTGTTGGCTAGCGCGTGCCGCACCAAACGCTGCACTTTCGCAAACAATTATGTTAACTTAATTTGTGCGAAATAATTTGAAATATTTTTTTTTAAGAAAGTAAAAGCCTTTGAGATCTATTTCGTGTAAAAATGAAGTCAATCGGACGTATACAGCGCTATCAGGAATTAAAAAAAATTATCTCGGATCCCTGAGGTCGTAGGATCTTCATTTTTTTTTTAAATACGTGTTTTGAATGCCCGTTTTTAAATATGCAACGGCCAAAAATGTAAAACCAACATTAAAAAAGTTATTCGAAAAAAAAACAGATTCGAAAAAATGACAATTTTACAACGCATTTTTTTATGCAAAAATTAAATAAAAGCAATTTGGTTTTTTTAATAGCATGAAAGTACAAGTCTTCGCGAATAAAATGAGCCCGTGATCGTTTCTGTACGATTATTTTTGCCTCTGTAAAAGCTGATTTTTGAAAACGTCTTTTTTTTAATCGTTATTACTCAAAAAAACAAGATTTTTTTTATTTTTGAAAAAGGGGTCATTTTCCGCTTGTCTTGTGCTATATTTGTGGTTAACAAGATGCATGTTCAAACAATATTGAAATTTATACAGCAAAAATACGAAAACGCGAATTTTGATGTTTTTTTTCAATTTTTCTCAAATGTTTATAAACCGATTTTTTTCGTTCACATCTCATTCGACGCGCATTTTTAAGACCTACAACTCTCTAATTTAACTTTCTTGTGTAGGACTTGAAGCTTTTTTTTATTTGCAAAAAAAACGTTTTTTTTTTACTTTTGCGATTTTTTTTTTGTTATGTTCGCCATTAAAACTCGAGTCGCAAAACACGCTATCTTTCTTAGAATTGTTTTCTCTATACGACCATATTTTTTGTTTGCTGATAACAATTAGTGACCAATTTACATGTGGGCTTTCACTCGTTGATTGGACTATATATCTGAAGAGTTCAAGGACTGATGCGCGTATCGATATCAGTCTTGAACAGAAGCGTGCACATTTTTCTTTTCTGACAGGAATAATAATATTACTGTTACACTTCGATACGACATGAATGAATATGAATCTAGGATCTATCCGTCACATTTACTTGGCAACGATTAAAACAGATTAGAATCACAAGAAAAACTTATTTCAGAAATTAAGCAACATAATCGTAATAGCAACAAAAAAAGCGCACGCTAAAAATTCAAACTGACTTTCAAAAATCGTGAAAGATAATTTTAAATTGGGGGATTGATTTTGTCAATTAAATGCATTTCGCTCACAAGGCCCCTACTTTTTCGTATAACTACAATCTCGATCTAAACGATATTAAAGTTTACTGCAAGACTAAGTTTTTGTTTTGTTAAGTTGTTTATATACAATTTAAGTTATATATATTTGTAATATGCGATCTTAAACTTTAGTTTCATACATTACGTTCAGTCGGTAAAGGGGATTCAAAGCTACAGTAAACTTGGTGTAAATTTATTTGTATTGAAGTCGGAAACTTCAAGGAGGTGGAATATATTGAGAATTGCTCTCAATATTAAGAAGTATCTAACCCTATTTATTTGACGGAAATTATTTAAATATTTCTTTATTTTAAATCGTAATTATTTGTTAAAGAGCCCCTATGTTTCGCCTATGGTATAAAAAATAAAGAGAAGTATTGTGTTCAAAATCAGATGTACAGATGTATAAAACAGATATCGAATTATTGAGTTCAATAAACTAAGGGTATAGGGTACGTGTTCTCATCTACTACTCATCACAGCATACGCGCGAAACGCTATGTTCAAGAGATTCGCTAAGTAACGCCAGGGCTTTATCGTCAAAATTCATTTTCGTAAATAAAAAAAAATATGTACCTCGCTGGTATGAAAATCCCAAGCCAATGACATTTTTGTTAATAGAGACTACTTTTTTTAATTCATATACTTCTATCGTTCTAAACATTCTATACGTTTTAAAAACATTTAACATTTTTCAATCGCACACGTTGTGTATCATCATAACAGTATAAAACAAAGTCGCTTCCCGCTGTCTGTCCCTATCTTCTTTCTACTACCTATGTATGCTTAGATCTTTAAACTAGATTGACTAGCTACGCAACTGATTTTTAAGCAGTTTTTTTTTAATAGATAGAGTGATTCAAGAGGAAGGTTTATATGTATAACTAGCGACCCGCCCCGGCTTCGCACGGAAATATAAAAAATGGTTATTGTGGGTTATCCCTAAGAGATAGACATATACCATCGCGGACTTTTTTTGTAGACCTTTTTAAGGTGTACAATACTGTAGTACATTATTTTGATCTATCTCGTAGGGTTCAGCCAGCGTTTGCAATGTAAGCGCAAAAAAATGTGTTTATTTACGACATCACATTAGAAACCTCTAAAATTATCAGTGTTTCTCTACTATATTATGCATGTATTATACATATAAACCTTCCTCTTGAATCACTCTATCTATTAAAAAAAAACCGCATCAAAATCCGTTGCGTAGTTTTAAAGAGTTAAGCATACATAGGGACAGACAGCGGGAAGCGACTTTGTTTTATACTATGTTATGATTATGATACATGCATAATATAGTAAAGAAACACTGATAATTTTAGAGGTTTCTATGTAGAGAGAACTGAAGCGCCGTAAAATATTTATTTAAATAAAAAAAATCGTGAGATCATTATTTCAAACTAAAAGAAATAAGTCCATTTCGAAAACATTCTTGTGAAGTATAAGCCACTCATATGGCTCACCCATAACAGATTTTGATGGATGGAACTGTTTTGAGATAATCTACTAGTGAATAAAACGCAATCAAGTCTGACGAATGAGATATGACATATGAACGAGAGAGATGGAAACAGCGGTTATGTCGAAGCTCAAAACGAAACTTTGTTGTTGTCAAACTGTCGACAAGTGGCTGTCATAATTGTATAATAAATACTGGCTGTCACATGATGTAACAGCTTTGACAATTAAATATGGTTATAAATTTAAGATAGAATAGAAATCCGTGATAGAATGGAAATATGATCATGACATTTTTTATTCATTTTTGTGTTAATATGAAGTGAGCAGTGCCGAGAGAAATTATATATTAAATTTAAATATTGTAGCAAAAAAGCAATTACTAGTTGGCTTAGTATTAGCAGAGCTTAGTATTAGGTTGCTGTCTGCAGAAATAAGGATAAATATTCTTCCTGTTTCCCTTTACCAGTTTTTGTTTTGTGGAGAATTGAAAAAAAGAAAGAACTTGAGGGAGGATATGTTAAGGGACATTGCAAAGGGTTGGGAACACGGGGGGGGGGGGGGTAATACAGCAAGTATCGGTATATTTATTTAACAATGTAAATACATTTGAAACGTAGAACAACATTTGTTTCGGTTTTATATAACCTTAACAGCTTCATATTTACGACAGTTCGATTCTTATTTTTAGAATTTTTGCCGTACGAAATATATTTAAGTGAACCTTTAAAGGTAATGCTTTCATTAATTACACGTTACCATAAAGCCTTATCACCTTATGAATAATTTATTCAGTGGCCTATAAAACTAAAATGCGTGAACTCAAGGTAAACGCTTAATTAGGGTGAATGTATTTAGTCTACGTAATGTAGGGCCTTACTCGCTCGACAACTAAATATTAGGGATTGTCTTTATATAACATTAATTCCACTAAAAGCACAAACTTCACATGTACTCATTAATTTTTAAGGATAATAAAATAGAGTACTCACTAATGATTCAGTTGCTGTCGGCATGAATACTGACTAGCACTCAAACAATTATGTTTTAAAACATTTTTTTCTATATACTGACTATAAAACATACCTTAGTATAGTTACTTGGTTTGGTAAAGTTTATAAAAAATATATATTAATGTTCAATCTCACTTTTCATAATTTTGAATTGGTAATTGTAATATATTTCTCGTCTCACTCTTTCCCTACAAAAGTTTGCACGCACGTGTTCTGAATAATTTTCATCATTGACATGCCTAAAAATTTCATTAAAAATTAAACTAAAATCGAAGGAACTTTGTTATTTTTTTTGGGTAAATTCTATTATTGGTGTTTGTGAGTTTATGTATATACGATTAAAACTGAAAATATATCAATAACAAGTAAGTAGGTTGTACTAATTTATTGGTCCAAAGATTTATAAAAAAATCCATTGAGTAATTCTAAAATGTCATTAAAATTCAGTTGTATGCTCATTAAGAAAATGGAATATATCCATTAATAATGATATATACGTATTTAATAAAAGTTGGAACTTGTTACATTTATTTGTTTATTCTTTGTGATTGTTTTCGTAAACCGGTTTATTTCTAGTGCGTTTTAAAAATGAGTGATATTAATTTAGAGAAACGGTGCGCTATCAGGTTTTGCTTCAGACTTGGACACAGCGCAACGCAGTACTTTCCACTTAAAATGGCTACGGAGACAGTGTTTTTTTAAGAGCCCAGGTTTTTCGGTGGTTTAAGGCATTCCCATAAGGGAGATTGAAGATGAACCACGCAGTGGAAGGCCTTCATCTTCAAGAACCGATGAAAATGTCGATAGAAAACGGGATCTTGTGCGTTCAAATCATCGGTTGATGACAAGAATGATTGGGGAAGCGTTAAATTTGAATCACACCACTGTTCAGTGGCGGTTGGTGATATTTCAGTTAGCCATATCTCGAAAACGACGCATGGGACCCACTTCACTTTTTAGGTGATGACTATACACCTCTTACAGAAAGGAATTATAGTGAAAAAACCGTCAGCAAAGTTTGCGAAAAAATTTTCAAAAAAACTGGAGCACTCCCTGGGATCTCAGTAACGCTCTGTGGAATATTTGCAGTATATTTTTTTTTCATAATCTAGAAACAAATATAAGGAGACGTTTTTCGATTTGTTGCAAAATATTTTTTTTTTTTCAAAAAGATATGGCCATTTTAATTTTAATTTTATAGGAACATTTTGTTCCCCAACAACAATTGTTTAGAAATTAGTTAGTAATTAGTTAGTAATGTTAAATATTGTAGCAAAAAGACAAGTACTAGTTATCTTAGTATTAGACAAGCATTAGTAGTAATTTTATATTCTTATTTTCCAATGAAAATAAAAAAACTGTTTTTTGGGAAGAAAGTCTTAACACACAATTTATGAAATATTGTGCAAAATTAGATAAATATGAATGAACTCATTCATAATGTACTCAGTGAATTAGTAGATTGGTTGGCGATTTGAAAACCTGCTGGCATGATATTGCATTTAAATTTTAACGTTACAGTTAATTTTAGAAATAATAACATTTGTGTTATATAATTTGCATTTCGATTTTTGTTTAATATTTCCTGATGCAAAGTAAAATGTTTATGCAATTATTTTAATAAGGAGGTTCTATTGCTGAAAAACACAATAGAATGCTCCGCGAAAGCGGGCTTTCACGCTATGCCACACACAGTTTTTTGTCTATATTTGATTAATATTCTTAGTCAGCTGATATTGCAGCATAGCAGCATGTGTGTTTACATCAGAAAAAAAAAAACAGTTTCGTTATTGTTGATCGGAGTTCGAAAGTGCATTACGGTGCGTTTCGGCGTTAAAACTTTAAACGCATTTTTCTCAAAACTTTGTTTTTTGAGTCGCTGGACACGAGTCCAGCCGATCTACTGAACATTATGAAATTTTACGGACATGTTCACCACACCCATGGTTGTCGAATGAACTAGGAAAAAATTTAAAAATGCCAGGCTTCTGAATGCAACAAAAAAAAATGGAAAAAAACAGTCTAAAAAGTTCAAAAGTCCGTTTTTTTGTTTTTTGATATTTTCTTATAATCCTAGTTCATGCGATAGGGAGACATGTAGTCTTCGAGAATATTTTTGAATTTTTTATTTCGGACACTCCAAGCTTGAGAAATCAGGTTCACCAAAAAAAAGTGGCTCTTCAGGCAGCTGTATTTCCGTCGGTTGTTTTTTAATTTTTTTTTTTCATAATCTCTAGTATGCAAATTATAACATAGTAGAATGCAGGCTTTCACGGCTGTTGTCAAATGGTGAAGTTATTTCTTCCGGGTCTTGCCGCGGTCGTCTAAATTGACTTATTGTTAGTCAATAAAGTCAATTTAGACGACCACGGCAAAACCCGGAAGAAATAACTTCACCAAATTATAACATATGTAAAATTCAGAAAGAACTATGCCCAGTTTGGGCCACAATGGAGACATAATAATTGATATCAGTGATTAGAGGGATACTAACTGAATCTAAAACGAAAGAATTCACTTGGGTCTATTGGTTTTATGGGAAATATTTTAGGGGGATTTTAGAAAGATTTTTTAGAAATTTTGTTGGGGAATGGCGTTATTATTCTTCAGCTTCTTGTTCCTCATCAGAACTTTCTAATACGTATCTAATACGTTTCTAAAAATATGTTTTCGGCAGATTCTGCAGGTGCTCACACGTCTTCTTGTAAGTGTTGCCCATACCTCAGATACCACACGATCTTCATCACATGCACACAACAGCCAATGGTACGATAAAAGTTCTTGCAAATACAGTAGTATTCTTTGACAGCTTTCCATCCTTCACTTCCATGATTTACCAAAATTGACTGTTTTGTTTTGTATTGACTGTTTTGTTCAAGTTTTACACCAATTCTCACAATAAATTGTACAAGTTGACCTTGAGTTTATTGGAATACGTGTAAAACAGAAATTGCGCCCAATTTATTGTCAACAATAAATTGGGATTTATTTCATTGTATCAATCTAATAAAGAGATAAACGATTAAAACGTCTTAGGGACAAACTTAGGATAACTCTTAGGTTTTAGTCATTTGAGAGTTGGCAGTGTTGAAAAAGGCCAATAAATTGTTTCATATATTGCAAAGTCTAAACAGTTGGGTAAAAATATCTAAAATTGGACAATTTATTGAAAAATAAATTCTACAATTTATTGTGCAATAAATTGGTATGTGTAAAACCATGTATATGTACCATACTGATCAAGATTCCTCCCTTGAAGATCACGGCTTACATAATATACAGTACCGCCCATAATGTGCTCTCCGCAGCATCATCTACCCTGTTTAATCTGATTTCTAGTTTGATGCTTCCGAGACTTATTTTATAAACGTCTTCAATTGTCAATTTTGGAAACCATTCTAGCGTGTGGGCAGCTTTCAAACCAATGAGAAAGATGTCCGGTTCAAAAGTTGTTCATGTATTTCTGTGGTTAAAATGTAGTTCTACCATGATGGCATCGAATGCATCTGGGGTTTGGGGATTTAGCCGGATCATCAGATAGCACCAAACAAATCCAAGATACATTACATGGACATATTCTGGTAATATTCGTTACCACCGTCATCGTGGGGATGCCCTGTTCGCAGACAAAATGGCTGGTTCGGGACAAAATGGAGACATTGGAACGCTTAAAGACCTAAGGGACCCGATTTATAACAGTGTAACCATGGACCTTTCGAATTATCTCTTAATGCCCTACTATTATAGTTAGGTTTTGATCTGTCTCTATTGTGGCCCATTTTCCATAAGAAATTGGGCATAGTGAATAAATTTTACTATGTATAAAAAAACGTGAAGAAACGCCTTATAACTAGGACTATCCCCTTGATACAAGATTTACCAAAATCAACACCAAAAATAGGGGACTATCATGTAAATAAATTGTGGGTGACGCCCTCTGGAAACTGTTAACAATCGAAAGGTGATATGGCGGACACACACATTTTGTTATTGGGTTAAATTTCTCAAACGTATCACCTGAATTACGTGAAAATTCAAATTTGATCGTCTTTGCATTTTTTCCATAGCTGTTGCAAATGAAAATCCAGTTGGATTTTGCAAAAAAAAAATTGTAAAAAATATAAATAATTGCGGTTTTTTGTCATTTTTTTTTTCAAAATAACAAACATTGTCGCGCAATGCTTGGAGCGCGCTTGGACTTGCCTAATAGGCAAGCTGACGCTCCGAGCGCGCTCCAATACCCAACAGTCTACTGTTTGCACTGATAAACCTAGACAGACGTAGTGAACCGTGACTGCAAATTAAGTATAAATGGAGCAAGTGTGTTGGTTAGAATATAGATTTAATCTTCTCCTGAATATGCCAACTTAGTAGGCGAAACGCGCATCGAGAAAAGTATAGTAGTATAAACGGACTTGCCTAATAAGCAAGCTGATGCTCCGAGCGCGCTCCACGCGTTGCGCGACAATGTTTAAAACAATATAACTTTTTTTCCGCTTACGGGCTATTTTTTTCTCAACGGAATATTTATAAGTATAAAATGCTGCATATGGGGTATTTTTTTTGAGTGAAAAGGAGGTAAAGAAGACATTTTTTGTTCAATTTGTTATAAACAATTGTATAACAAATTAACTTAAATTAAATATTTTTGATTGAAAAAAAACACACGATCGAAAAGTAATCTGTGGCAATTACAATTACATTTTACGTAAATATTAGTTAATTAGATCGTCCGTAATGAATATTTTGAAAAAAAATGACAAAAACCTCAATTGTTTATATCTGTAACAAAAAATATTTTTTGCTAAATCCAACTGGATTTTCATTTGCACTGTCAACACCTATGGGAAAAATGCAAAGATGATCAAATTTGAATTTTCACGTAATTCAGGTGATACGTTTGAGAAATTCTGACCCTATTACAATACCCGTTTCGTGTTTCACGCGAAAAGTTCATTGTTTCGGTTTTTTCGAATACGTGCAGTACTTTTTCCGCTCTCTGTATGCATACAGAAGACTGTTCGTGAATATACACGGTGGAGACTTTAACTGGAATATATTCGCTAGCGGGGTGGTGAATGATTTTTCAAAAAATTCCCGAGACACGTCAACTTTTAAATGTATTTACCAACATTTTGCAAGTAATATGAAAAATATAGCCCTTCAGGGGTGGCTGAAACCACCCTCGACATGATTACATCAAAATAACAAACATCTTGCCGCTTTTTTCAAATGCAACCCTATGGCTTGTGACCCCTCATTGTAAAGCTGGTGGAAAGAGGAATCCAACGCACTGATCCAATTTTAATGTTTAGTATGTTTGTAGGGTTGCATACAATTAAAACAATTTAAAAATTAAATTTATTTTCAACGTAACAATTGTTCAAAATGTGCACCATTCACTTGTTCTACCACATCCCAGTCTGTGGTAGGTTTCGTCCCTTACATTATGCAACATTTGCGGTGTTACTTTTCCGATTGCCTCTCTTATCCTTTCCTGCAGATCTGCTATGTTGTTGGGTGTCTGAATGTAAACCCTACTTTTAAGATGTCCCCACAAAAAGAAATCCAGTGGTGTAAGATCTGGAGATCTTGCTGGCCACTCAATATTACCTCGCCTCCCAATCCACCTACCGGGAAAAATTCTGTCCAGATACTGACGAACAATGGCAGCATAGTGTGGTGGGGCCCCATCTTGCTGAAAGCATAACCTCTCGTCGGTCAAGTTAGGGTTTAAGGGGTTTGGAAATAAATGACATAGCACTGGCATTAGTTCGTGCTGGAGTAAACGCAAGTATCTTGCTCCATTAAGAGTGTCATCAAAGAAAAATGGTCCTACAATTATATCTCTCTATCTTGTATTATTCCGACCCACACATTAGTTTTCTGTGGGCGCTGAGTATGAAGTTCCCTCATCCAATGGGGGTTCTCTTCAACCCAGTAACGACAATTTTGGCGATTTACGTGCCCATTTAATGTAAAAGTAGCCTCGTCAGAAAAAACTATCCACTCTAAAGATAACTGGTTTTGATCAATACAGGTCATCAATAAATCGCAAAATTCCACTCGTCGATCTGGATCATCTTCAAGTAGCTCTTGAACAGCTTGCATTTTATATGGGCGTTTTTTCTCATATTTAAGTATTTTTAAAACTGTTTTGTGAGTAAGATTACTAACACGGGCCAATTGACGGTCTGGAGTGATTGGATTTTCTTCTAGAGCAAGCAACAAATTCAACTTCGTGTCGTCATCAACAGCCGGTACTCGGCCTCTTACTCGGTACTTTCCTGACATGACCCATCTCTCGATATTTTGCCTCGATTTTACTAATGGTACCTTGATTTAGTGGTGGCAAGTCATGATGCGTTTCTTGAAACAAGCAAACAACTTCGCATTGAGTTCGCGCCCTATCACCATATCCAATCATCATCAAAATTTCGATTTTTAGTGATTCAGTTAAATAAGACATTTTCACCAATTTGAAATAACACTTCGTTTCAAACTCTGAATACAGCATACAAACTAAATTACTCTTTGCGGTCGTGTAAAAACACTAGCAAAAAATAACAAATATCAGTTGTGGCAAAAAATTGCTTGGAATTTTTTGTGGGGACATATGAAAAGTAAGGTTTACATTCCAAAACTAAACAACACACATTTTGAGTACGAAATTGTTGCGTTAAAAATAAATTAAACTATAAAATTACGTTTTAATTGTATGCAACCCTACAAACATACTAAAAATTAAAATTTGATCAGTGCGTTGGATTCCTCTTTCCACCAGCTTTACAATGAGGGGTCACAAGCCATAGGGTTGCATTTGAAAAAATCATGTCGAGGGTGGTTTCAGCCACCCCTGAAGGGCTATATTTTTCACATTACTTGCAAAATGTAGGTAAATATATTTAAAAGTTGACGTGTCTCGGGAATTTTTGTAAAAATCATTCGCCACCCCGCTAGCGAATATATTCCAGTTAAAGTCTCCACCGTGTATCGTATTCGAACATCGCCCAGCTCCGCCTGAATTACCTAGCATTCCGCTCCAATCGCTCCCACCCCGTTCAAACTAACGTGCGGCAAGCTCGCTTTCTTTTCTGGGCGAACTCCGGCTCCTGCAACGCTTTTGCCCGGGCTCTACAGTAAGCGCAGTTTCATTAAACCTCGCGTAATCAAATACTTTACTGAAATCCGGATACGTTATACCCACCTCGGCGCTACCATTTGACTCTTAAATAATTACGCTCTCTAAACCCGCGGAAACAATACGGCTTCCTGTCGGTGTGTTCCGCCGCGATAGTTTTCCAGCCCGCTCCGTGGAATTAAAAACTTTTATAGCGCGCTTTGGTTATAACTGGAAAATATAGGACGCCAATCTTTTGTGGTAAAAACAAATAATAGAATACTAACAAAGAACTGGTAATGGACAAACAGCTAAAATAAAATGTTTATAATGCCTTTCTATGTTTCGCATCTGCGAATTAGGTCGCCGGTGTTGTGAAACTTTGCGCATTAGAGCTGAGGTGAAACTAGGCGAATTTTAATGGCGGCTGTATATAGGACCGGATCGCGGTGGAAATCGAGAGCCACCAATTCTTTGCCATATTTTCTCCCCAGAGGCGAGTTTTCCACGAGAGCTAGGGAAGCACAGGTTCCACAAAGCTTTTCATTTTATTATTTCTTTAAAATTAATTACTGTTTATTATATCTTATCAATCCTGGAGAGGGCACTGGAACCTTCGGTGTAGAAATAAAAAACTGGACGTTTTCCACGAAACAGCGAACTACTGTACTTTTCTCGACGCGCGTTTCGCCAACTAAGTTGGCATATTCAGGAGAAGGTTAAAACTATGTTCTAACCTACACACTTGCTCTATTTATACTTAATGTGCTGTCACGGTGTCTTTGTTTATCAGTGCAAACAGTGGACTGTTGGGTATTGGACCATTGTCCTTATTCATACTACTGTTACATTTAGTGATTTCTAACCTTTCAAAACCTTCGCGGTATATTTGATACAAAAGCAATTAGTTTAGATCATTTTGTTGTTACCGTTTCTCTACCATTAAATTTACATATGTAATAGAACACAATGAACAGCCACCCTTTTTAGATGTATTAGTTTATTAGAAATAATGAAAATAAGTTAAAATTTGATATACAGGCTGTCTGATAAAAAACGCCGCGAGCCATAACTCCGTTATTTGTAGCCTGATGTTAATAAACAAAAAAAAGATGAAAGGGCTCTAAATGAACTATAAGGGAGACTACTGCAGTATTTTTCAACTTTTTTTTTTCTGAAACGCGATAGTCAACTTTTATTTTTCAAATGGCAATATAGGATTTTTTGTTGTAAATTACTATGCAAATTTGTTTTCTGAATCCAACGATGTATAACAAATTGACTCTTTTTGAAACATTTTTTTTTTTTCTGCTAAGCTTATTTCACAAAAAATAACCTAATGCAGAAATGATATAAAGTAGAATGCGAGAAAAGGCTCTGGATGCGGACGCTAAAATGACATTTATTTGCTTTGTTGTATTATTTTTTTGTTTTCCACGGCATACGTGATTAGATTAGTCAAACTACGTTTGGTATCAGTTAGCCGGTAGAACGCCGATTGCGATAATGACAAATATTTTGGCACTTTTTCTGCAATAAATGTTTCACAAAAGTCAATTTGTTATACATCGTTGGATGCAGAAAACAAATTTGCATGATAATTTACAAAAAAAATCCTATAATTGTAAAAAAAAATGTTGACTGTCGCGTTTCAGAAAAAAAAAGTTGAAAAATACTGCAGTAGTCTCACTTATAGTTCCTTTAGAGCCATTTCATCTGGTTTTTTGTTTTTTTTAACATCAGGCTACAAATAACGGAGTTATGGCTCGCGGTGTATTGTATCAGACAGTATACGAGTATATATAGGGAAGAAACCGCGATTCTTAGATATATTCCCAACGATTCCCACCACCCTTTTCTGTTAAAAAAGACAGAATTAAGTTTTAAAATGGCAAGTTTTAAATTTCTAATACGCCGTTTGTTAAGGCGGTATTCTAGTTCTAGAAATTCTAGAAATTTGAAAAAAATTGTTTTTTTTATATTTTTAAAGCTTAATTTGAGAATATCTCCTTACGACGATTTTTCAAAATTAAAATTATTTTCGGAGATATAGCTATTTTAGTGATCTAAACCGGCTAGGCCGGAATGAATCGAACAATAGACGATAGGGATCCTCCGTCTACCTGCGATCGTGTTCCCTCGTAAAACCTTTCATACTCTAAATATATATTTTGAAATACAATAACCAAAGGTCACCCTAATGTACTTTGATCCAATGTATGGAGCAGGAATCGCAGATTGAAAAAATATAAAGTATAAAGTACCACTGTATGGCTTAGACTGCGTGTAACTTTAACCGAAACTTTAAATGTGTTTTTCTCGAAACTACTTATTTGAGACTATTGTCATGCTATCTCAAGTTCTACTGAACCAATTTACTTGAAATTTGGTGTGAGCCTTCTTATACATTACTCTATACATTACTCTATCACACTACTGCATTACTCTATATATACATTACTCTATCGCAATAACTGAAACTATAACAAAATTTCAATTTTTATTTTGGATATGTTAAAAAAAACTGGTAAAAAATATCTTTTTTATTTCAGACAGCCGCTATTTTGCGAAAAAAAAGTTTATGACTTCTTCAAAGCTTGGACGATTGCAGCATTTATTTGGATTAAGAATTTTTTTTTATTTCATATTCCTAGGAGGGTTACAATCATGACAATCAGGGCGCGCTATTTTTTTGAGACCCCCCACTTCATCAGCCTGTAACTTTTTGAATTTTTAATTTTTTCACTTGATTTTCACGAGTTCCCGTTCGTAGGGGTAATGCTAATGTTAAATTTTTCCACTTTGAAAGAATACAATTATTTGTCTTAGAAATGACTGAAAAAATATAAAAAAAAATGTAGGTACGTTTTGACATCTTCACGAATCTGTTATTAGATTTTTGAAATTCAAAATGGCGGATACATAATAGCGGATGCAAGTTAGCAGTTGCTGAAACGAAATAAAAATATGCATTATAATAAAGAAAGTATGTGGAGGAGTAATTTGGGGTTAGTAATTGTGAATCGGACTTCTACAATTCAAAACAGTGGATATAAAATGGTGGTTTCATGATAGCGGATTCAGGATGTCTACTTATAATAGAAAAATGATATAAATAATGGAATAATGGAAAAATATATATCAACGACTTTGACTACGTATTTGATTTTAATTTTTTATAATTCAAAACGGCGAATTGAAGATGGCTATCGAAAAACAAAAAATTACGATATACAAATTCTTGACTACATATTTTCGTCAATATTATCAGGATTTCCACTCATTTTCGGAAACCATCACTCGCTGAGATTGATTGAAATTGCTTATGACGTAACAATACTGCAAATATCACGAAAACTAGAAATTGACCAGTTTTATTCCATCCTACTATTCAACCAACCATCCAGTCATATTGAATTCCTGATGTCATTCTGATATCATATTTGTCATTATCAACCCCCAAATCGTAATCAATGATGCCAAAAAAAATGGATAGAGATTTTATTCCACAATTGATTGAATTAAAAACTTTTCATCGCCATATTGAGTCCAACATCTTTTAATTTTTTAAATAAAATTTTTGTTTGATAGACAGCGATCTAAAAAACTCATGTGTACATGTTTCAGTCCGATTTTGAGCAAATTTGAGGTTTTATCCCCCAAATTGGATCTTACATTATATGACCCTATCATCATACATATCATATAGTTTTTAGTCCAAATTGTAGCAAATTTAAAATGTTTGTCTACTATGGGTCCACATATTGATAGGATTTTGACTTCAGTCCGTAATTGGTGACCCTAAAACCCCAAAATAATGATGTTTAAACAAAGACAAGGAACCTTTTTTTTGAGCCAGTATATTGGATTTCCCGTCCTCTAAAGGTTAATCATTTTAATACTTTCATTTTCATGACTAGGTACATATTCGTATTTTCCACATTTTGTTAATAATCAGTATAACCGATTAGACAGAATACTGATATTCTGTTGTCGTTCCGTTTTGTCTATTTTGAGTTCCCGAAGTTGTATCTTTGTTATATCTTTGTTATCAAAATTGTATATTTGATCGGACCTACTTGTATTACAATATTTATCTCGAAGCATACAGCTATTGAAAATATACTCGTATATGTTTACATTTTTTGCAACTGATGGACAATGATGAATGTTCATCTAAACCACAAATATTACATGACACAAAAATCTCCTCTTAAAATACGTATTTTATAGTGGGTTAATATTATAGATTACATCCATAATATTATATAGAGAGTCTTTTCCCTATTACAGACCCCTGAAGTTAAAAGCGATTTACGATAACTTAAGGCATCGGGTAATGGAAAGTGTCAAGGAAGGAATTTAAGAGGCCACTGGCTGCGAAAGTGGACATTTTTGTGGCGTTATCTGAAGCATCAAACACGGTCCAGAAATTCATTTCTTTTGTAAAAAAAAGTGGTAGCAGCGTCAGTGAGGACAAAATTATTACTATATGTCCAATTCGTTTTTGAAAATTAATACCACTTGGAATGTTTTTTTGGTCGATAATTGGGATATAAAGTAAGAACTATCAAAGACGTACTACAACAAAACTAATATTAAATGGGGCAGACAAAATTATCGTAAATATTCATTTTATAGCTGTTTTTCTATTTTTGAGGTCATGTCCAGTAAACCATCAGGATCATCTATGTTCAATTTCAGGTCGCTTATAGAATCAGTCATGTCTGGTGACTGTAAAATTCTGGTTCTACCGACATTACTTATCTCCGGGTCTTCTTCGTGAAATCTTCGAAAATTCTTCGAAAATATCATCAACATTTTCTCTCACGGTAGAATATTTTACGACGCCTAATCGAAAGTGCAATCGCACTCGTTGCTGCAAAAACAACTAATTATTTTCATTACTATCTTTTAATGGGAAGTGTGCATTTCCCTGCACTTGGTGGACTTGCAAAGTGCTCTTAAATGGAACCAATAAATGTAAACCTTGGGAAGTGATATACAGGAAAATGATATTTTCAATGTATTTTGCCAAAATCGTGAAGTAAATATAATTTGCATTAAATGCAATGCTATTATTAATACATGCCAGCTAAGTTAACAATTTTGTGTAGTATTGTAAAAATATATTTAATATTGTTTATGTAAATACATACCAGGTGAGTGAAAAATTGTCTGGCACAGTCTCAAAAATCGTCAATGACCGCACAGCCTCAACTAACCGTTTGGTGAGTTGGCCGAAACATGAGTTTCATTAGGTTAACTTCACTCCGTACTTTGAATAGAAAGAACAGCAACGTACGTACTATTTGTTTTGGCGGTGAATTTAGCGTATTTGTAACCGATAGGGAAGTGAGACAGGATTTGTGTCGTCCATATTCAGAAGTGAATAAATTGATGAAAACATGATTATTTAGGGTGAATTCAAGTAATACCTATCGTAACTTTCATTTTAGTGGTATTTTTTACTAATCAACTGCTTACACGTTTGTATTGTGCTTTACGTCATAAATTTTGGACAGTCGCCCCACAGGGAAGTGAGAATTTTCCCCATTTGAAATCATTTCTATTTGAGATTTTTTTATTTAAGAGTTGAATTTCAGTGCTCAGATACATACAAGCCGAGTTGAACTTAATTAACATTTCATAATGAATAATTTTCTGTAGAAAATCTGTAGAACTACCCATATACCGAGTGACAATGGTACCATGTATCAGTCTGCCGTTTTTTTTTAGTCACAGGACAGACTTTTTGAAATTTGGAATTTGTATATTAGAGGACAATGTAGGCTTTTTTGACATTCTAGGCATTTGAATAACACTTCTAGTTTTACCGCAAGTTCATTGAACTTCAAATTTGAAAATATAATAGAACACCCTACATATTCTAGTTTATTGGATTCTACGTGAAATTTTTTATGCAGCACACTAAAATTTTTGACATTTCTATTAAATGGCGAAGTACAACGGTGGAGATATCTGAAATTTTCGTGAAAATAAAAATTAGTTCAAATGTATATTTTGTTCTCCGTCTTTCATGTTTTTGAGTGATTTTTGAATTGTTAAGTATTTTGTGCAGAATCCTTTGTAACTGTAACAGAACTGTAACAGAACTTAACTCATGAAAATCTTTATATTTACATTTTTAACTATAAACTAATATAAGTATGTGAATGGATTGCATTACAAATAATGTGTGTCTTTCTTTTGTAAAGTATTGCCTACTTCATTAACAGCTTCCCAAAAAGGATCTTCTGCAAACCATTTCAGACGCGATCCATTCCCATGCTTATATTATTTTATAGCGAATAGTACCTGAAAGTATACAGATTTCGATGGGGTAAGAAAAAAAAGTGTTATATAAAAAAAAACACAGTAACAGCTGTACAAATATCTCAAAACAGTAGGTACAATATTAGATTACTTCAAATTCGAGTACAAATGCCAAAAGTATTCATATTTTCATTGCCAAGGCCAACTATGATATAATCTTTGTTATGCAGTTTATAGCATATGAATTTAGTAACAAAATATTTAAATATTTAGCATATGACAAGCTTTGAATGAAATTTGTATACCATTTGAAATAATCCATTTAATATTACCAATTGCTTTTTTTAAACATATTTTATTTAATCAATTCCCTTTCCTTTAAATTTTGAGACAATTTTAAACAATACAGAAAATAACAAAATAAATAGGAATTGCGGATTTTGAAATGGAACACTTTATAAATTATTTTGTCACAAAATTCGACAACTGAAAAAAAAGAGATAAGAAAACGTTCACCAAAGAGTGAACCATTAGTTTGATAACAAAGCATAAGCATAACACCGGTCAACATGACATTTGAGTCTGGGTTCTGCATACCTGATTCTCACGTCTTCCACGTTACTAATTAGAAAAAAAAATGGTTTTCCTCGAAAAAGATTGCTTTTGCAGCGATTAGAATGAATTATTATGGATTTTAAAAAGTTTCCTATTTTTTGGAACTTTATTGTATGTAAAAAATAAAACAAGCTCTTGTTATGGATTTGTTTCATTTTTTTTATTATTTAAAGTAAAAAACTACTACTGTAACAGAACATATAAAACAGTTTAGAAATGCATATTATTCGAATTTCTTCGTGATCACGCATTCTTGGTTGTCATAGCTACTGCTAGAAGTTTGTGATGTCAGGCACTTGGAAATTTATCAGTTTCGGACAAGAAAGTACAAGACAATTTCGGACCCTGGAGCAAACATTGATGATAGATTTGAATAAAAAATTTTCTGATATGGCAAAAATGATATTCTTGCCAGCCTAGTGTTTACTTGGATTAACCATACGAAAATATCAGGTTCGAATATGATCTCGTTCCCTCCACATTGTTGTTAGTGGTTTGGCATATTTTTTTCTACCCTATACCAGGCTAATTATTAAAAAATATATATCTTAAGCGATGAAAAAATTGTGAAAACATAATTCCAAATGGCTAAAAAGTTATTTTGCGACTACATATGTACCTACTTACCTTCTAAATTGTTTTTACAGTTATTACACGAGAAATGAGGAGATCAGTTGTTATCTTGAATTCGAAATGGAGCTTCATAATAAGCTTCATACACTTCAAAAACATTTAAATGTGTAGCTAAAGCGTTTTTTTTTGTGTCTGTGTTTGATGGCAGATAGTCTGTCGGATAGCAGAATGAGTTTACGTCGGGCATACAGCATCTGATTCCATTTTTGAACCTAGCAACATACAAAATGTGGTGTATTTCTACACCAGCGATAAAGAACGTAAATATAACATTTGTTTTTTACTCGCCTCACGTATATGGTCATGTATACATGAATCGCTAATTTCAGAAAGGGGACATGTCACATTTTCTACTATTCGAGAAAAACAACAAAAAACTATTTACATTATTTGCAATAATTCGTATAAAACCAATTTCTTGGCAGAATATTACTAATGGTGTTAGTGACAAAGTAATGTAAAATTAGAGTGCTGTTAGCTTTTAAATACCCCTGAAATGTCAAATTTGACACATGGACATAACCCCTTTCTGCAGTATAAGGAGTTCAAAAAAAAGGAAATACCAAGAAAACAATGTATTGTATGTGAATTCTTTAATATACTTCTGAAGTACATTAACTTGAAAAATGATTCGATGGTGTTATTATATGTCAGGTTCTCGATTTTCGTAAAGAGGTAATGTCTTGCTAAAATTCTGAATATTCTTCTGGAACGAATTTTATGGTCAACAATATGTGGTCCATCTTCTTCTTACTTATAGGTAGTTTTTCAGGATACGCTTTTTCTACGGGTTAACTAAGATTTTTTGTTGTATTTCTAAGTCGGAACGTGTGTTAACCAAACTTTATAAATTCTCCGCATGCAACTTCTTGAGCCGAAAAATGGTTAATATATAGGTATTATATCGAAAACGACTTCTTCTGAGTGCGTGATACAATCATTACTAAGGCAACTTTGTTTATAAAAAGACCACCAATTTTTATGTCGTATACCATATTGGTTAAGGGACATAAAATGTTTACTTATTTTTCGATTACTTTATTTTCCTGTTATCGAACTCACGCTTATGCAGGAAGGGTCTCCGGACGACCCGTTTTTGCAGTAAACTAAAACTGACTTGGTATAACTCTAGT
Organism: Aromia moschata; assembly: GCA_029963805.1. Lineage (NCBI taxonomy): Eukaryota > Metazoa > Arthropoda > Insecta > Coleoptera > Cerambycidae > Aromia > Aromia moschata. Next base: position 337,023 of record JAPWTK010000057.1, on the reverse strand, counting down.
GTATGTTCTTTTACAGTACTGGTTCTAAAACAAGATGCGAAAATCTCATTTTTGAGCTGTCCCTTTCTGCATTAGCGATTCATATGTATACGTCCCCGTATCTGATCATATAAAATCTAATATTTTTTAGTCATTATAAAAACGACAAAAGCAAACTTTTTTAAAAATCAACGACCATTTTGGATATTTTTTGACTTTGAGAATCAGAATGATGTCATTAAAATCCAGACTCAAATAAAAAAATGTTCTTTTGTTGACCGGTGTAATCATTCTCTACCATGTATTTATTTTTGTTTCAGTGCTACAAAAGGATTCTGGAACTGGATCCTGAAAATATTCAAGGCCTCCACAACTTATGCGTCGTTCACGTCGAAAGGGGCAAGCTTCTAGACGCCCAGTCCTGCCTTCAGGAGGCCCACAGGCTAGCGCCTGGAGAAGATTACGTCTTGCGACACCTACAGATAGTCCAGAATCGTATTACCAAGTTACATTTGAATCCGGCGGACATGACAGAGACTGAAGCAAACCCCAAAGAAAAGAGTAAAGTGGTATCGAATAAAAGCATAGACGAAACGGACAAAAAAACTACACCGGTAGTTACCGGTGACTCTGAGGAGCAGAGGTACAGTAGTCGCGTGGTAAATACCGAACCTATGTTCGTGAAAAATGTTGACAATATTGATTATGTTGATTATTCAGTAAGCGAGGTTAGATACTCCGAAAGCACTGACTATAAGACTAGTAACTCTAGTGATACTCTTGGCAGAGACAAAGACGACCCCTCTTCTGGAATGTCTTAGTGGCGACATTAACAAAATAATAAGAATTCTCAAAAATATTTTATGAATTATTATATTAAGCTGGCGAAACGCCGTATAAATTAAAACAGAAACTATTGTCGTATCTAAGGACTTTTTATACGAGCCATTAGGTGTAGTGTTCATTCTGTGATACTCAGAATAATCGTTTTAAACTATATTTTGATCCTACTATAAATTATTGAAAAAACTACTTTTAACTTTTATATACACAGCATGCGTAAAAACTACCCGAATGTGACTTAAGAGTTCACAATCATTTTATTTAATATTAGAGGTAAACGATGTTGTTATATTGTGATTTTATATTAACCACTGAAATCCAAATCAAAAATGACTTTGTACAAAGTGATTTTAGATGACCTTTAGGCAAAGTCTTCCTTAGAAGTGTCAAAAATTCGTTACAATCTTATATTTTTAATGAAATTTACTTGTATTCTCCAGATATAATGTAGATGTATTTTTTTATAATTTTAGTGAGAGCAGGTTTAAATAAACACATTATGTATATTAGAGAATATACAGATTAGAATGCATTAAACAATCTCCCTAAGATGTAGAAAATTTAAGAGTTATGATCTGATGTGGCACTATTAATAACTGAATAACCATGTATGTATATATACTTGAAATCATGGTTCTACGAGATTATTTTTATAATAACAAAAAAACCTTCATTAAAATAATATATTTAATGTAATTATGTGACTGTTATAAAATTCATTTTTAAAAGGAAAATTATAAATAATTCAAACGTATTTGTAAAAGTGAATGTGTCCTTGAAACCGAAATAAGTATGTATACTATAATTAAGTGAACAAATTTTTTAAAACCAACCAATTTATAGTTTTGTAATTAACCGAGGAGAAAATTTCATTTAATCAAAGTAATACTTTTGATGTTATCTATTTTCTGCATTTTACTAAAAGGCATAAGTCTACATATTTATTATCCTTAAGTACATTTGTCTTAACTGGCTCAAACTAACTTAAGTTAAAATGTATCTTAACTGGTTCACTGGTACAGTTTTTGTCACTGTTCATGCCAAAACTGGTACCTGGGCCTCGATTAATTTACGAAATTATACAATATTTAGTATGCAGAGGTTTTTTGAGTGACTGAGTCGATTCCGAAGGTTTTTTTTGGATCTACCGCCACCGAAGGGTGAAAATTGAGGTTGGGGGGTGAAATTTTGAGTTTTTTCGATTATTTACCAAACTGTTCTACATTCGATTGGAAGAGTTATTTTTCTAATCTGCCACCCCTGAAGGGAGAGAAATAGGTTGTGCTTGTGCTCATAATAATTTTAATTAATTTCGACCCAATTTAATTGGACTAGTGATGTTTTTCCACAAACGCCTCAATTTATTTGGGTATTTAACTTGCTAAACACTGAGACAATTTTGTGTTTCGTGTCATACACCAAATTAAAATTTTGTCCGCCATTCTTATTATTTGTATGAATGAAAGAATTTGCTCTAATCTTATTTTCAACTGACTGACCTACTGATTGAATGAACTGACCTACCAAGCAAGCTCCCATATATATTTTATTCATGTCTGTATTTTTTAAAGCAGTTTGGTAAGTATAGGCTAATTTTAGATATTAAAATATAGAAATTCCCGGAGCTTATATATCTTTCGGATTAACTTAATTGTACAAACAGGTGTACTAGTTGTACTTTCTATTCATTGGCCCCGCTCCTCTTCTCGGTGGTCATGTATTTTTCCCTCTTTATTTCCGTCAGCCTTGAGAGTCTGTTTTGCCAGCAATTTGTTTTAGATGGTCTAAAGATGGTCTAAATAAAAAAATAAACAACGTATTCCTCTCCTACCATTTTTAACCTCATAAATTTGCATGTATTTTAAAATTTTTATTTAAATATTATCTATGATCGTCGTCAGATATGTAAAAATCTAGTATGAATTATATATTATTATAAGTTCTAGTGATATATTCATTATGATTTAATATTTTTCTTTTTCAGATTTTAATTTGTGAGTATAAGTATAATAAAGGCCATCTTTCTAATAGCTCTTACTAATTCAGTTGATATGTAATAAAAAAATATTATATATATATATAAAATAGTATGAAAGGACTATATTTATCATAAATTATGCTAGAATTATCTTCTGATGTACCTACATATTTCTTGGAATTTGAAATTAGTTACACTGTTCCGATATTCTATAGTACCCTGTAATAAATGGCGGTATTGCGATTAAATAACTGACAGTAAACGAGTAAAGAAGTAATCCGATGAATATCCAAAATTAGGAAATCCGAAAAATGAACATATGTATGTCGGTCGTAATACGAGTTAGAATAAAAACGTAAATATAACTGAATAGAAATATGTATACTCGAATAGTAGACAACTAAAACAGGGGAAATTAAAATGTGACAATCCTGGTTATCTGCTTATTATTTTTGTTTAGAGTATTTATTGGAGTTGACTTATTTGAACGGTGTATTTTCGTATTTTTGTTTCCTGAAATAGTAGTGACCTTATGTTAACTGTTTTAAGTAATGTATTCCTGATAGAAATATGTCTATATATATACACTATAATTGATCGAAACCACTTGTTAAAACTATCAGGACTTGTAGAAATTACTGATTTTTGGTTTCAGTTAATTAATTTAAAAAACTCGAAATAACTTAAAGGTTAAGCTTTAAGAATTATTTTGTAATGACTTTAATGTAAGCGGTAAAAGATAGATATAGCGAAACATAATTAAATCCTTGAAATAACGTGTAGAATCTAAATATGCAAGAAGAAAGGCACCATTCCATTTAATTCTTTAAATGGAATGGTGCCTTTCTTGATAACCGTTGTGTGGTGCCGTTGATGCTAACCTCTGGTATATTACAAAAATAATAATTTCATTGGTTTGACCATGAGCGTATTAAAGTAAGTCCAAATTTATCAAAAGTCAGTAGTTTCTGTAACCACTTATAATTTTAACGAATAGTTTAAACCAGTCACCGTGTTCACTTTACATACACTTACCGTATAATTCAACTAGTCATAAAAAACAACAATTCCTATTTATGCATAATTACTCTAGATATCCGTATAGATAATTCATATTGATGACAAAATATATTTTCCCATAACCCCCTGTGAAAGTATACATAAGGCCTACCGCAGACGACCGATTATCGATCACCTACAATTTTGTCTGTATGAATGCAACGTGTACGTTTAAATGAGACACCGCACACGACAGACTAAAAAAGACGGCCCGACTAAAAAGTTGGAACCTGTTCCATTTTTGTCACTGATTCGATTGTCTGTGACGAGTCGGTAACAAATGGAACAAATGCACTCTTACGAGAGAACGCACACGAACTACAATTTAAGGTTGATTTATATTATCCGGTTAGACACGGTGCGGAAACGTTACGTGTCCAGCAAGACAAACATTCTTATATGCATTTCTTATAGAAGTAGTTATATTTAGCGAATCGGTTCCGTTCAGGCAAGTTGCGTGTCATACACATACCGTCTGTCATGGTTGAGAAGAATGTTTGTCTGCCAGGATACGCGTCTATTATTTCTTAACGAGAGTTCACTGTGTTCTTGCAATATATCTATATGTCTGAAGACGAGAGATGTAAATAGTACTGATAATATAAACATCTCCCTTCTTTGTCGGAACGTTAACGCTACGTTCCCGCACCGTGTCTGACCGGATAACAGCCCGTTCACACGACACGGTACGGCACGGCAATTTAATCGAAACGGTATTGTCGCCGAATCGTATTGAGTGTTCACACGATATAAAAATTGTGTCCGGGTATTATTTCTTTTTTACACAAAACTACACAATTTTGCGTATTTGACACACATTAATACTACACAAAATTTCTTGCCAGTAGTTGTTTAGTATCAGTTTTATAATGGATGTAAATATGTTTGTGGTTATGTATTGGTACTGGACCCATAAAACGGGCCTGGCTTCTACTAAACTTATCAATAGCTCCATATTTATTTTGTCCATCGTCTTTTTACCACCAATACTAGCAAATTAAATAGATATTGAGAAAACAACTGCCCGTTCTGCAAAATAATCGAATCGTGTCACAACGTGAACTCGTTGAATACACATGTATGTATGTGTCACTGGCGACCGATTCGGTTTTTTTCCCGAATGCTGGCATACGGCTGCCAGTGGCGTCAACCGAATGCAAGTGTGAACAAATCGGCAATTTTTCCGTATACGGGAACGACCGTATCGTGTGAATATACAGATTTAAAAACAATGCGCCACTATGGGATTCGATACATTTACCGATTCGATAAAGTTATCGAAACCGTGTCGTGTGAACGGGCTGTAATATAACTCCACCTTTAGTCGGCGCTGGGCGAAATACAATGCGTGGTCAGTAGTGTACCGACATAGTCACAATCTAGTTTTGGATACAAGATCATCAAATAGTATATGAAACTTTCATTTCAATAAACGTTGACTAATAAATGGGTAAATAAAACATCGTAAAAAAATATACTATTTCTTCTTTTTCTACGTTTTAGCAATATTGCAACGTACATTAATCTTTGCACATGCATCGCGCCCCGTCCATGGTTTATCTAAACGCGCCACCGACTATCTGTACGTGTGCGAGTTATCTCCGATTTCTCACCTACTATCGGTCGGTCTGCGGTGTCTTCCAACAAAATAGTCGCTGACCGACTGTCTGTCGTGTGCGGGGTATAATAATTTAAAAAAGTAGTCGCGAAAACAGATGTTGGCACACACGGCTGTTAGGATTTCCTAACTGCCTAACTACCGTTTAAATAGCTTAAAATGTTTCTTCTTATCAAGGAAAAACGAACGTTATTTTGTAATAAAACTCCCAAGAAATAGTATGTGTGGAAAATAGTATATTATATAACGAACATGGAAAGTAGCATGTAATATACGAGTGTGATGTTTCACATCGTAAATCACGCGAGTCTGTTAGTGATCTTTTCATCGAGTTGTGTACAATATTTTTCCCACAACCCAAGATAAAAAAAAATGGTTTGTTTTTTATTTTTTTGTAGCTTTAAAACAAATCATTCAACTCGTCATGTCATAATTTATCAGATGTCTCTAGGTTTTGTTTGGCACAGCTTACTCGGTTATATTTCATGGCACCTGTCAATGCACCGTGTGGTTGTTCCCTTGAGAAATAGAGAAATGTATTATTGACAGTTAATAATGTCTAAATGTCCTAGTTATTTATGGTAAGAATATTGTTATTTTTCGATCTTAATGCACAGCTAGGAAATTCTAACACACGTGTGTTTTAACGTCTGTTTTCGCGCCTACTCTTTCGAATTATTATGCGTACTTTCTTAGAGGGTTATGGGAACAATATTGTATTCTATATAAATTACTCACCTCTTATTATCGTTTTATCGCCTATAGAAAAAAAAAGTTTAAAAAAATATTATGTGGTTATGAATTTTATTAAAATGCTGTCAAAAGTGCAGTAGCGTGCAGCGTGCTTTTTTTAAGGGGATGCCAAGTATATTATTAAATGTGTGAAATGATTATTTTTTCCTGATTTTTTCCTGAAAGTTTTTTGAGTCGTCGTATCGTATCTTTAAACGTCGAATATCTTAGTTAAATTAGTTACTGTAAACATGGAAAAGTTAACATTATAAAATAAGCTATGATAGGTATTCTTTAATTTAATTAAGATATTCGACGTTTAATAACTCAAAAATGGTATAAGATAGGAGTAAGATTAACACGTTTCTGGTATACCTATTTTTAAATCAGGAAAAAAATGATGATTCCAAAAATTTAATAATATACAGGGTATCCCATTCAAAAACATTTTTGTATCCCCTGAAATCTGCACGCTACTGTAGTTTGGATATCATTTTAACAAAACTCAGTCATAAAGCACAAAACTTTTATTCAAAACCTTTTTTCTAAAGGCACTAATGACGATGATAAGGGGTGGGTAATTTATAATGAATAGCCCTGTACATAATTCGCTGGAAGGAGCACTAACATACTCGTGTGATTTACACAGTCAGCTAACACCTCTGCGTGAAACGTGTGTTGTAAACACTCGTGTGTTATATGCTACTTTCGATGCTTATTATGTAATATATTATAAAGTAAACTAATAAAGTACATAATATTTGAAAATACGTCAACACGTTGATAACCGAACGTTGCGATACTTAACAATATTTACATTCCGAAGACAGCTAAGTTGTGTTAGGTACGTCCAGTATTTTATTTAAGTTCATGTAAAATTTATTAAGCCATATGGTTCCCGTTTCAACAGGAGATTTGGATATTTGCCATTGCTGATTACTGTACATATGATATTAATTATTTTTATACTTAGCAAGGGCAAAAATACGTAGGTATACTTAACAAATAGTCATTTTTGGTTTGGAAAAATATTATTAATTTATATTTGTGATCTACTTGTGATTTCAGGCTTAGCTTTTGTTTTTCAAGGGTGAAAGTTTGTAAAACTTATTTGCTTTATTTTATACGATTTAATTTATTTCATATTTATCTTTGTCAGTATTTGGCATATCTGTACTATTTATTAGTAAGAATTATGCTAAACTTAACGTACGTGTCACTCCAGAATTGCATCAGATACTCATTATCTTGATGTTACTCCTGAGAGATAACAGTACAGTATTATATTGTAATAAATGTATTGATGTAAGGCTTTTTAGCCACTAGTTTAGTGTTAATCCACGTGGCCAAAAGTATATTATAGTTCTGATTAGCACTTATATGTATGTTAAAATTGATTTCGCTATCGTGGATTTTAGTTTTTTGTATTATGTAAAGGTGCCTTGAAAAACTTTAATTAAGGCAGATAATTTTGTAATATAGAATATAAATATTTTTCTATGTTGTCGAACTGTTCATAGATTATAAAAAAATGTAAATCTAACGTGAGAGGTATATTTATCCTATGACTGAGTTTTGTGTTTTTCTTTCTAAATTTTCGAAAAGTTGTTACCCCAAATATACACCTTTTTTAATAAAATAAAAAAAAAACAGTTGTGGTACAAATAGAGTTTTATTGTTATCCATCATTTTAATCGTCATGTGTATGTTCATTATTAATTTTGTAGCATTTGTAGACTGCACAACTCATGTAAGTATGGAGAGAAGATAAATCAAATCAACTCAATAATTTTTAATCAAGTATTTTTTTATCATCATGAACACTATTTATATTAGCAGTCGAATTTCTGTTTCCCATTCCTATAAAAGGTTAAGTCAATTAAAAAATGCACTAGATAAAACTAAAAATACATTTTGACGCTATTTCATGGCAAACGGTTTATCTATGTACAGAGTTAGTTTTCAACGAATGTTGAATAGACCTTATTGTTCTATAGTCAGTACATTCTCTAACTTATTGTTCTACAGTCAGTAAATGGATATTACTGCATATACTTCATTTCTTATATGCCACAAAGAGAAAAGTCCGAACGAACAGATTGAGATCTGGCTGGCTATAAAATTGTCCCAGTATTTCAAATAATATTGTTAAACATTCCTGTTATGTATCTGGTTAGGTCTCTGGTACGTTATTATGCGTTGGGCAACTATTATGCTGAAACCAACTTTGCTTTATATCTTCTACAGTTTGACTGAGAGCTGATATTATTTGTTCTTACGACATGTGGAGATAGTTTGCATCATCCAAATAATCTGTTCAGTTCAGATTTAAAGTGGTTCAAAAATTATGGAGATGAGGAGGGACGTCATTTTATATGTATAATACACATAAACAATTGCAATTTGCCTACTAAGAAAAAACAATGTTAATAGCGTTAACTCTGAAACAAATGCCAAAGCATCTTATAAAAGTGTCCTAAGAATGTACTTGCTAAAATAGACTGTCCAGTAATTAACATGATGTGGGACATTCTCTAAAAATACACCTCAGTTTTTTGGAGTTATCTCGAAAGCGATTACAGATAAACCGAATTTGAAAAAAAAGTCGAAGAATAAATAAAACCCTCTAAAACTTTTCACATGCAACCATCTTTCTCTCTAAAACAATAACCGAGATACCAGTGTATGCATAACCAATTAGTAACATACTATATACAGATAGATGGCACAAAAAAAGTAAGTTTTTTTTTTATTTATAAAATATAACAATAAAAAAAATAATAAAAATAATAAGGTAATTTTAATAAAAATAATCCTAATATGCACATAAACTATACCGGGGTAACTCATGTTGACTTAGATATAGCAAATTTACCAGCTAAAAAAATCTATGTGGAAGGGATATCTTTGTACGACGCTTTGTCGTATAAATATGTAGACTGTTTTATCTTCAAATTTGTATTATTGTCACTTTTCTGAACGACATATTACCATTTTTAAAAAAAAAATAGTTTTGTTTAAAAGCAATGTCTAAAGAAATACCCGCTCTCACTCGAAATCAATATATCGATTGTTTATTAGGTACATGGGTAACCATATATTGTGTTTATTTTGCTCAATAGCGGTTATATGAATTAAAAAAAAAAACACATTTAGAATTCTGTTGATACTGATAAAGAAATATGTTTTTTCGTTTCGAAATATCTACTCACAAACAATTTTCTAAATCTACGCAGAATTTAGTCATGTTTAGTCAATTCGATATCAATTCGATCAAGTCCAGTCAATATTTGGTCTATAGAATAGTTTTTTCATAAAAATGCTAAAATGGATTATGAGTTTTTTTTGTATCCCTTTTTGCAACCTTTTCAAATTATTGCCGAATTTACAGGGTGGTCATATATTTCTGGGCGTCGACTAATTCTCTTATTTTGAGCGGAACACCCTATATATTTTTGCAAATATAGAAAGAGCGTATAGATGAGTCGAAGATATGTTCCATATTTATATACACAACATATACTTAAATCCAGCAGTTTTAGAAATATTTGATGTTTTTTTAATGGCAGGTGTATGAGAAACCGTCAAAATTTTTTTGTGAGTAGTGGGCTGCCTTTTAATTTTTGGCGTTGCCAAAAATATAAGGTGAATCCATACTCTGCAATTAAAATAAATTCGAAAATGCTGTACCAAGGGTTTAATTTACTGTGTTACATTTTGCCAATTTCAAATTAAGATTTTTACAAGAAGACTTAAATAATTTTAATAAGTTTAACAAGTCCCTTAAAGAGCAAGCGGATTCCATTATTTTAATCGAAAATTAAATATAATAACATGTTTAGATATCATTTTTATCTGAAAATATCTCAAAACTGGAAATAACAATAGGTTTATTAGTTTTCCTTAACAGGAAAGGTACTATCTTCTTTTACTAATAAGTAATAACAACTAATAAGCAAATACAGAAATAATGTAGAAGTGGTAAATATGTTTTACTATAAAAGGAGGGTTCATACAACAGCAGTTTGTTTAACAAATGTCCAGAGGTACTTATATAAGCACCCTGTAGATTGTAGATTATATAAGCACCTTGTAGATAGAAAAAGTGCCTCAAACCACCTCACGTACTCCATTTTAGCACTTTTTTTTATGAAATAATAACCTAAATACTATAGTATTTTGTCGTATCTATAGTAATTGTATAAAGTAAAAATAATATAGACCAAATACGCACTAAAACTCATCATCTATACAAACAAAATATGCCTGTAAAGAAAACAGTTCTCTGAATTAATTACATTTATATATATAAAAATAAAACATGAAACCTTCAAGTTGGAGAACTTATTCTCCGGTCTACTAATCCAAGTTCGATTTAGTATAAATAATTACAGAACAACAGAATTGTCTTTAGGAGTGCCACAAAAACGACGACACTACACTAAATAAAAAGAGTCACAAAAAGCTTCCCTTGACTCGAGGAAAAGGGTGTTTTTCTTCTTTGTTAATTAGAACGAATTTGTTGGGAAGTTTGTATCCAACTGGTAACAAAAAATTCTACATACGTCCAAACTGACGTTCCTTTATTGCTGAAGTTCATCAGACCTAAAAAGTGTGGAAAAAGGCTAAGTTAACGAAAATGGTTTTTACTATGTTAGCAATTCTGCTTTAGCAGATACCTACGCTAGGAGGAAGATATACACAAAACAAATAAAAAAGTGTACACCCAAAGTATACAGTGTGGAAATAAAGTATGGAACCTGTGAATTATTTCAAAAACTGATCATTTTTGGAAAACACGCTCGGACATGTCCACTGAGTTTTTTCAAAAGAACATTTTGGTGGACTTAGTTATGCCGGAAAGTGCCGCATGACGGCGCCACAGGTCACGCGTTTTTTTTGTAACTTTTTTACAAAGCTGACCTCATTCTGAGTAATTTCATGTGCAACTTGTATGAGGTTACTCGGGAAAGTTTTTGAGAAGAATCAAGAAAATCAAGATCCCGGTTAGACATTAAAAGATTCAAGAGTATGACTACCCGTAACTCGTTGAAGTGGGCATTCTTGCTCCTAAGGTATTACACGATTAATTACTTTCTGACTTCACACTGGTTCGCACTTACTACTTGACTTTGCGACTTACGACTTTGAACTGATTTCAAATTCTAGATACGTCTTGCATTCTTCGACGAGGCCTAACAAAACCGTTGTTTTCAAATCGAACCCTTCTGTTTCATCTTTCTTTTTTTCTCGACTTCTTTTTTTCTTCTTCAATTAGTTTTTTTTTTCAAGACTTAATAAAGATCTTTGTTTGCCTACCGCATAAAAATAGCACACCTAAATGAAACTGACAGGATTCAGATTCTTATGATGCTAAGGTATGGCGATCGCAGGAGGTCACACTCCCGGGTTTGTACTTTTTTTAATGAAGCGCATCCTGAATGACCGATAGTACGATCAACGGTTACTAAAATTTTGGCCAAATTTCAAGCTGCGGGGCATGTAAGGGATTTGCCTAAATCAGGCAGACCACCTGTTCCTGACAGCACTCAATTAGATCTCATGCTCCAGGTTCAAGATAATCCCCATACAACAACTCGCCAATGGGTACCGATTTTAATCTTACCCACCATCGGTACGAAACATCCTTCATAAGCAGAAATTCCACCCTTACAAAATTACTTTAATGCAGGAGCTCTCAGAGGACGATTTTGATCGTCGCAATGAATTTTGCGAAATAATGCAAATCCGATGTAACGAGGATGAGAATTTTGCTGGCAATGTTCTGTTCTCCGATGAGGCCTCCTTCTTCTTGAATGGCACGGTAAATCGACATAATTGTCGATATTGGGCAGCAGAAAATCCTCACTGGATGCAGGAAGCCCATACTCAGCATCCTCAAAAAGTTAACGTCTGGGCTAATGATCAAAAACTGACTTATTGGACCGATTTCCATTGACGGGAATTTAAATGGACAACAATATCTAGCGATCTTGCAAACGCAAGTGGTACCTACTCTTATCGAACTTTTTCCAGGAGTAGAACATGGTGAATTTGCACCAGACATCTGGTTCCAACAGGATGGTGCACCGCCACATCATGCATTAGGGGTCAGACAATACCTAAATGAGGTATTCCCAAATCGATGGGTTGGTCGACGGGATCACGTAGAGTGGCCAGCACGATCTCCTAATTTGAACCCGCTGGACTACTTCCTATGGGTACACCTCAAAAGCCGGGTTTATGTAGACAGACCAGGTAATATCGAAGACCTGAGGACACCCCACTCATACCGATATGAGGCTGATCTCACCGAAAACGCTAGGCAACGTGCAAAGGGCATTTGTTGAACGCCTGGAACATTGCCAAATGGTAAACGGGACACAAATTGAGCACCTACTTGGGTAAATCGGACCAGAAATTATCGGAATTAATAAAACGAGTGTCAGTGTGCATGCATAACCACTTTTACTCTGAATTATTCCCACTTTAACGAATTACGGGTAGTCATACTCTTGAATCTTTCAATGCCTAACCGGGATGAGTTTTCTTGATTTTTTTCAAAAACTTTCCCGAGTAACCCCATACAAGTTGCACATGAAATTACTCAGAATTAGGTCAGCTTTGTAAAAGAGTTACAAAAAACACCCCCTGTAATTTAAAAAAAAATTGAGTCGTGACCTGTGGCGCCGCCATGCGGCACTTTCCGGCATAACTAAGTCCACCAAAATGTTCCTTGGAAAAAATTCAATGGACGTCCGAGCGTTTTTTTAAAAATTATCGGTTTTGAAATAATTCACACATTTACTTTATTTCCACCCTGTCAGAACTCTGTCTTTAATATTTTAGTAGTATCTGTAACAGGTATATACATAACAGGTGTGTCAGTGGGTAGGACATTAATTGTTCATGTTATGAAGCTGCCATCGTACATAACTAAAAAGTTGTTGGCATACTCTTACAAAGTAAATATTTTTTTAATGAAAAAACAACTTTCGTGTTATTGCAACTTTAGAATAAATAATTCTGAAAACTTCAGTAGTATGTAATACCACACCAATGCAACAAGGCGAATTTATCAGTTTTTCATTATGTGTTTTCATTATGTAATATTTGTACACAATGTTTGCAAATATAACTAGTCTGAACCCTTGTATTTTTTATTATTCTCCTTTACTTTCTCTTTACTTCTATATTTTCGTTTAAACGTCACTGCACTGATGAGAGGCAATATTCCGAGACATTGTTGACCATAGTCGCTTAATTAATTCTTTCTTGATTTCTACCTCGTTAAGTATTTACTTATTTCCCTAAATTAGTAAATAAGTGAAGCGATAATACGTAAAGGAATCTGATCCAATGGTACTCTCATTGTACTAATATGAGTGTATGAAGATACAGAATTGATTGAGTATTATTGATATGACTGTTCCCAGTCATAGTACTAGTAGACTATTGAGTGTTCATAATCAAGTTAACGTATAACAATGACAACTTATCACCAGTGGCGACTGGTGATAATGGGCACAAGGGGCACGTGCCCAGCTCAAATTTCAATAGAAAATATTTATTTTGTGTTAATTTACTATAAATTACTGTTACCAAAATATCAATTAATTGTATACGAGTCGTATACAATATACAGTATCCAATTGATTGATAATGTATATACAATTGATAATTAATTGATATACAATATCAATTAATTGTATACGAGTCGTATACAATTAATTGATATTATTGTAACAGTAATTTATAGTAAATTAACACAAAAGAAATATTTTCTATTGAAATTTGGGCCGGGCACGTGCCCCTGTGCCCTTTATCACCAGGCGCCACTGCTTATCACATGAAAAACAATGTTTGCACAAACAGGATGAAATCTTATTCTTTGGTCTTTAAAGAGTTATATGTACATCCATTTAGCACTGATATTCAATGAGTTCAGCGAAATGAAACACATGTTACGCAGACTTTCTGGGAGCTAATGTCAAACTCATCTAAAAAAAACTTCACAGCTTCAGAACATTCTTGTGGAGATAAATGCATTATGTATTCAGCATTTGAGTGTACCCCAGTAACTTCACTAGAACGTCGTGCATTTTTTTTTTTTGAAGAAAACAACAAAGACATACATAAGTGATGTGAAGAAAGGGAAGCCATAATGTGTGAGGGCAAAATAGGTGTGTTCGTATTGTATGTCTATATTCATCACAATCATCACTAGTGACGCTCCTAAGTACATATTATTTATCATACATCGTGTATCCACTTTTAAAAAATTTCATTTCAATGTGGTTACACTTTGTAGGTATACCGATAAAGAGTTATTGTTATAACATTAACTTTTGGACCATTTTTATAGAAGATTATTGGAGGTGTTCTGAAATATAAATATATTTTAAAATAATTAGCTTTTCGATCTATATTCGATAGGCACCTATTTAAATCATAATTATTTTTATTAAGGAAGAAAACTTATAGAGATGATTTCTTTAGAGGAAATTAAATGAATGTGAACTACGGCCCTTGCGTTGCAGGTACACTATTGATTTCGGAATATTGATTTGTCTAAGAGCGACATCTAGTTTTAAGAACTAGGTTGAGACTAGGTAGATGCAGCTTCCTCGAACTGAGTTTACGCATGATAGCAATAGTGATCTACTTCATTATGTAACTCATTTATTATATAATATACATATGCGCCACTCTTATGGACAGAAACAAGCTTCATCGCTTTAGTGTCACAAGTGTGGATAGATGGCGATACCATTCACTTCTATAAAATTACTTCGATATTTTAGAGACATACTACAACTTCATAGTTATTTTTATGCGAGTTTTAATTTTTTTGGGGATTGTTGGACTTTGAACTTTAAATATTGATTTTTGATGCCAAGGTCAACGGCGATAGAAATTTAATTTTTGTATTTGAAAACGCAGGGATTATTCTGCTACAAAAACGAAGTGGAATTAAATAATTCTATACCGTTTTTTCTGTTTAATACATACGATTGACAATACAATAAGGAATTAAAAGGAATGTTCTACGACAGTGTTCCGCGAAAATCTAGATAAGAAACCCAACTACTAATTTGTAATTTAGCAGAAAATAATAATATAATATCTATTATTTATATCAGCTACTTTGGTTAGTTGTTATAAATATGTAAGTAATATAATCGTGTTCATTTGATTAAGAGTAATTTTTTATATTTTCTTCGGTTTAAGTTTCATTCATTAGTTTTTCTCATGTTTTGATTGGTTGGATTAGGTTAGGTTAAGTTATATTTCTCATTTACATGCCTAATTTATGCTTTAGGTATCAAATCCTTTATTTATTTAACTGAAAAAAAGTGCATTATATATATTCTTTAAGGGACACTGTATCTATTTACTTATTGCGGGACACTGCTGCTGAATATCCTTTATTAGTTCAAGAAGTTAGTCGAGGGGTAGCTGTAGTACAGAGTGCTCTCTTGATACCTATGCAAGTTGGATCACGAGCCCGTAAATATTTAGCTTTATTAAGCCAAACCCGACTCAATGCAATTCTGTACATAATTCCTCATGGACAGAAATTAATATCTTTATGTTGCCAGCATCCAATCATCTTCAGTCACATTAACGTGAAGCCTGTCGATTTCCATCATTTAGGAGTCATCAGGTAGCAAGTAAGAGCAGCTATGTAAGTCATTTTTGTCCTTGGTCCATACTCTATGTCGAAGTCAAATTCTTGCATGGTGAGCTACCATCTGCCAATGCGTGAAATTAGATCTCTGTTTATTAAAGTTTACAGTGAGTAACTATTTTAAAATGTGTTAAATAACAAACAACGGCAAGTATTACCAGTTCCTACGAATGGTACACTTGCACTCCTTTTGTTGTTTTGAGCTATCTTCGGCCACTCGGGCCCATACATGTTTTCTGTTTTTAACCGAAGCAGAGTATTATACAGAAATCAGGTTTTGTGTTGGCTCCGAAGTAAAAATGTTTTGAAACAAATACATATGTAATAGGGAATGGAGACTGCGGTAAAATGATAATATTTTTATTCAAGTGTTCACCGAAATTCCTCGGGTTCGTTAATCAAAGCCACAGATATATGTATCTGCCGTACAATTATAATTGTTTCACTACATTCAAGCAATCTCTAAACAGGAACACCACATCTGAATAATATGGGTACATTTAAGTATTTTTTTTAGGTACCTACCTGCTTTCAACAAGTTATAACCTCTTATTTATTTATTTGCATGAGTTACAAAAAAATATTGAGTGCTTAAATTTTGATTGGTATAATATTTTTTATTAATTAAAAATATAATGTAAATTTTAAATAAAAGTAGTTATTGTTGTTAATATTGGTTAAATATAATGAGTATAATGAATAATGGCTAAGGTAAGCACAATAGTTTATGCATTAATAGACGAAAATTAAAAAAAATATTTTTGAATTATGATTACTTAGATCTTGAGATCTTATCCTTAGATGTTGTTCTGATCAGTGCAATGTAGAAGCTCTTGTATTTAACGCCGATTGGACGAATTTGTCCTTCAGATTGAAATGCACCAATAAGTGTACTGGATTCCTGTAAATTCGTGTAAAGTTATAGCAAAATAATAATTAAATAGCAAAAGAATGAACCAACTGATTAGTTTTAATAGTATCTTTGTCTAAAGCTATAAAAGAGAAAATGATAGAGATATGAACGAGCATCACAGAAATATTTTTCATAACTATCGCCATCTCGTATTACAAAGAGAACCATCTGCTACATGACTGTCTGTTCGAAGCGCTACCTTGCGTTGACGATGTTTATCATTTAACGCCATCTACATTTGGACGACGGCTGTCAGTCGCATTTTTTTACTATGGAGATGGTCAATATGTATATTATATAATAAATGTGTAACTCGATCTCCATTCTTCACATAGATTTCCATTATTCTAGGTAATGAAAGGAAACCATTTTATGCAGATTGCTATTGTTATAACTTGCAGATTGCTATAACTTGAAATTTATTGACTTGAAAGTTGAGCAGTTTCAATGATGTTTTCAACGAATACTTTCACTGTAGCCCAGTTTCTATAGATGGGGCTAGTGAGCACATTGCTTACAATTAATTATAACGGAAGCCCATACGTTAAACGGTAATTGGATAGGTAATTAAGAATAATACTAACGTATTATTTTAAACTTAATTGAGTCAGGTCCGGTAATTATATTGCAGGAAAATGAATGTGAGCATATACATTCATTCAACGGTTTTTGTTGAAATTTAGCTATTTTGCTTCGCACAGCTGTATTTTAGTCAAAATGAGAAGTTATGGGTTAGCTTGTTGCAGTGTACGATTAATATATGCAGTTTTCTGTTCAAAATAGAGGTGTAGTGTATCCACATTAATACTCTTTGAAGTACATATATCATATCTTCAAAAAAAAGCAAAAAATGGGTTGAAACTGCGACTGTTTAGCCACAACAACGTGTCAAATAAAAAAAAAACTGGACGTTTTCCACGAAACACCGAACTACTACACTTTTCTCGACGCGCGTTTCGCCAACCAAGTTGTCATCTTCAGGAGAAGATTAAAACTAGTAGTAATTCGGTGTTTCGTGGAAAACGTCCAGTTTTTTGTTTCTACGCCGAAGGTTCCAGTACCCACTCCAACTTGTCAAATGACGATTATCTTTATATATAAAAATCGTGTGTACGTTTGTTAGAGATAGTTGTAGTCTGCCAGGTTAGCTAGTAAAAATGTAGATAGCAATACAGGGTGTTACTAAATGAAGTAGCATAAATTATACCACTGGACCTGGAGGTTAAAGTAAATCGATTGAACATACCTTAGTCCCATGTTGCATTCCTGTTGAGATACAGAGCTCTAAAGATGTCCAAGACAACGTACATTTTTATTAATAAATCAAGAACACAAAATCATATTAAGTTTATATTTGGTACGAATACTTTCGTAACAGCAGTGAGTATTCCAATGTGAAAACAAACACATTTGGTTCATATTGGGCGCCAGAGTTGACAATAAGCATGATCATTTCCTCTAAAACTTTTTGGCCGCGCACGTCATGGATCACCTTTTGATAAATTTGAATACACCTGTTTAGTCTTCAATTTTTTTGTTACCTTCATTTTTTTTCACGGTTTTCGAAATAAACGCATACTTATTAGATCACCGACGTTTTCCTTGTTTGAGGCGAAAAACTTTGGGTCAATCTAGGTCAATTCTAGAGTACTTCGATAGCATTTATCGACTATTATAGTCAATAAAAATTAACAAATGATAAACTACTTGTCACTGGAAAAAATAAAAAATATAGGAAGAATATTGGGTGCCAGTTTTGTATGAATTATTGTGCACCTTTATAAATTTATACATATACACATATACACATTTTGTTTTGTTGCGATATGCGCGTCATTTAATTGAATGTTGAGGTACAAGAATTAAAATATCATAGTATTAAATATCTACTCTTACGTTTACATCCATATATGTCACCAAAATAAGTTATATAGGTGACGAAGGTCCTATGGATCATACAGCTCATAAAGGTCATTGAGGTTATTCCGATTATCAAGGTCATAAATGTCATAAAGGTCTTAGAGGTCGTAAAGTCCATTTAGGTCATTAAGGCAATAGGTTTATAATATTTTAAAAAGATCGTATGGGTCAGAAAGTTAATTTCGACCATAAAGTTGTGAATTGTCATGTGGAACATAAAGGTCATAATGGTCATACAGGTGATTAGGGTTATAACGCTCATATCGCTCATATCAGTCATAAATATCATACCCCGTAGATCATAAGTCTTACAGGTTATAAAATCCATACAGATCATAAACGTCATATAGGGCAAAAAGGTCATACCCAAATATCACACTTTTAAAAACATAACCTGACATTTTTAGCGATTTAGTCTAATTCAGTCAGGATAAAGTAGATTTGGAAGTAAAGATTCCTTGGGCAGCAGTTTCTTTATTATTCGACCAACTTACCAGACATAGGTGTATGTAACTATTAGATTACATAAAACAGCTCCACAAAAAAAAAAAAAAAATTGAAAAAATACCTCCGGGGTCTGAGTAGGTGTACTATATGTTTTTGGGGACGCTGAATCCGAATTCGATGTCTATTTAACTCCATGTCATAAGGATTTTTCATAACCTCAAAAAAACTGCTTAATAATGAAATGTCTCGATAACTCTAGCTCTATAACTCCATGAAAATTGAAAACCATAAAAAATAAAACCCCACACACCTTTATCATTCAACATCTTTCCCCCACAAAACGCCACAACCCCATAACCTAATAACCCTATAACCCCGTAACTCAGAAAATTAGTAAAAACGACACTTGTGAGTGTCTTAGCCCTGACGCTTCGTGTCTACGAGCTAGATGCAGTAATTGAATTTTAAGTTAATTTGAGCAGTATTCTCCTTAGATTTTGCAGCTGTGGGGTTGTAAAATTATAGGATTAAGGACCTGTAGGATAGAAGAAAATGGGGTGTCAAATCTCAAATACTACATACGGCCCTCAGACAGCGCTGTAATTACAAATTTTTTGGGTTATGTGGTTATTGGGTTATTAGGTTATGGTATAGGATTAATAGGTTATGGGGTTAAGGTGTTGTAGAATCTATAGAAATGTAGTTTTAGGTTTCAATTACTACATCTAGCTCGTAGATGTAGTAATTGATCTCATTTTCTGGATTCAGATTCAGCGTCCCCAAAAACATATAGTACACCTACTCAGACCCCGGAGGTATTTTTTCTATTGTTTTTTGTGGAGCTGCGATAATTAACATTACCTAAATATTATTGAATTATATAACTCATTTCGATTCTGAGAACTACTAAAACGAAAGTTAATTAACATAAAATCTGACTGAAGACGCATATTTTTCGAAAAATGAAAAAAAAAAATGAATTAACAAGAAAATGTTATTCTCTGGGTAATGTAGGTAAAATGATATATTTTGGTTCCCTTTAAAATTAAGCGTATTCTCAACAAATCTGTTTTCGACAACAAATCATTAAACAAATGAAAACACCTCTCCGGCACTGTTTATTGTATTATATTCAATTTAAATTTGTATAATGTTTTCCCCGTTTGCAAACGCAAACAAAGGCTGTGGTTATATTTTTTATATTATGAAGCAGGGGTAAATAAATATTTTTGTTCAAAATTGATCTATACATTGAGAGTGTTCGTATCACAGCGGCACAGCAAGAAAAGATAACAAAAGGGCTGTAATTCTGAAAGAGAATAGTTTCCTTTAAAAATAGTGTAAGAGGATTGCGCCAGGCGTCCATATCTTTTTTATCAGATCTCGGAGTGGAAATTTTTTTTTACTTTCTCTTGAATACAGTAATCTCGGTAATACTACTAGAAATAGCTGAGATGCAAGATGCTTGATGCTTTTTACTAGTATCAAGGACTAAACAACTTAAAATAAATCAACTCAATTATGTACGCACGGTAATTGTGTTTTCTTGACAACACCATTTGATTAGTAAACGGTTAAAGGAAAAATTGTCCTGCAAGAAGTATTATGTTCCTACCATTTGAGACTAGAATGTTGCATGTATAAAAGAAAAAAAAACAACACAGCGCCAGGCAATTTGAATTTTCGTTTATTTATTGCGAAAAATTTATTTTTCATTTTGTAACATTAAATTGTCATTTACTCAAAAATTTTGTATGGAAGGTGGCAACATTTTTATACCGTTAAATCGACAATGAAAGGGTCGACTCTCAAATTAAATTTAAAAAATGGGGGTTGCCATTTGAAAAATAAGTTGATGACGTCATTATTCAAAAACAAATTACATCTGAAAATAGACGTTCCCTTAAAAATGTGTGTTTTTATTAAACAAAATCGACCTGTTCGAGGATTTTTCCATAAATTTTTTGTTTCAAATTTACTGAATTTATTACATAGCAAATTTTATGCTCGACCTGAAATCGACCTGAGTTTTGAGAGACGAACATGGTCATGATTGACCTTGACTGTGGCCTTCAAGATAATTTGGGAGTCAATTTGAAACTTTTAAACGGGAACGCCCATTTTTAACCTCGGATAGAGCGTCCAATTGTACTTGTAGAAGCATATTGATATTATTTTGTCGATTTTTTCGAACTTGTTACCTGATATCGAGAAAATGACTTGTGTAAATGTTGTTTGGTTTTGAGAGATGAACTTAATCATGACAAATTTATTTTGACCGTGCTCATTAAGGTCATTTTGAAAATATCAAACGGAATGGCAAAATACAAATCATTCAACAATAAATTCCTAATAACTTTTCTGCAACTACAGGTGGCTTTATGGAAAATGCACCAAGGCCAACAGGTCCTGTGCTCTGGTGCATTTGCAGTATATAGTCACTAAAGACATCTGATGAACAATTTGTTTGATAGTGATACTAGGAGTTAGATCATAAATGGCAGTTTGCCAACTGCAGGTAAATGTATCCATAACGGTTACATAACCACATTTGAACTTGCATATACGCCTTCAAACAATTTTGACGTGCAGCTTCCAGCGCTGGCGGTAGGGAAACCAAATTAAAGTCGTTTTCATAAGATATTTTACAAAACAGTGGGACTCTTAAATAATTCAGTAATCCCTCTCACCTCCATAGCGCAATCAAGAATGTTTTTCCTACGTCCACTGCACTACCCGAGAGGGCGTCATTATTCATGAAACTATATTAACTTTTCAAAAATTTAGAATGTTGGAAACTTTCGATGGAGAAAGAGTTGTTTGGTAACTTCACTGATGGTTTCATTGGATTGGATATGAAAATCTTGGCGAATGTGAGGCTAATCCTGTAAGCATTGATATTTTTGGGCATTTGGATCAATTTTTATCAAGTTGTGACTATCAGCAATATTTCTCATATTATGAATAATTTTGGATTAGTCTTAAAAAAATAGCATCCACACCCATTTCGGCTCACTTTTAGGTATCTACCTTAAATACCAGGATTATTTCCAGCTTCAGCTATAAAGTCCAATATGACTATATTCATCAGACATATATTCATAAGACATAAATTCAGTCCAATATGACTATATTGGGCCATAACTGAAGCTATTAGAATAATAAAATTTCGACCATATATTTTTTCCGAATAGTGTGGTTTATTTATATGGTATATAGAATCGAAAAATGTAATAATATACGTCGTATTCCATTGAAAATAAATAAATTGATACTTATTTATAGCAGGTAGGTATTTGTATAAATGAAAGAAATGGAAAATCCAAATTTGTAGAACGTCAATATCCATAGTTTTTGTAACATCAATAGGCGTCCCATCATGTGAAGTGTACATGGTGGGACGCCGATTCAATAATTATTTCGACATCGATTTCTACCGGTCTGAATTTAACAAAAATGAAACTGTACGCGCACAGTGGTTAGGGAAACGGATGCCTGAAATTGATTTTCATATCAACAGCGTATTTCCAGTATTAAATAATAATAACCTGTGAATATACTTTAAATCGTTTTTAATGGCGTCTACGACCTTGCGTGCTCCTATAATAGCTCACTGTAATATGCATGAAAATGGTTTTCCGTTTAATCAACAAATTGCTATTGTAATAATGAACTGTTAAAGCGGCTCATTGTAGTTGTAAAAAGCTGCCTCGATTTTTTATTTGCTAAATAAATAAATTTCGATAAAGTAATAATGTTTTCCTCATAGGATGGTACACAGAAGTAAAAACTTGAACTAATGAGGATGAATAATTATTTTATTTGGTGTTGCAAAATTACTGATCTTATTGTTAGAGAAAATTAAAATTTGTTGATTTAAGACAAAAATAGTATGGTGGTGGTATAAAGCTGATACAAAATGATGAAATCCTTTAAATCATGAATGATAATGGAACTTAAAAAAAAACAAAAACTGAAGATATTATGGGCTTTTACTTAGGCACTTATTAACAACTTATAATTCCAACTTTATATTGTTACGTATTTCTCTTCCAATAATTCAAATCTTCACTTCAAAACACTTTTATTAATACTCTACAACTCTCCGATCTTAACTGTGTAACATTCAGATTACAACTTTAACTCCTAGCAACAACACCACTATTTATAGTTTTTACGTGTTCTAGAAAATTCATTTGACATCTAGAATAGTCATTCCATACAATTATTTACTAACAGCTAGTGTATAAACTAAATTGACTAAGTATGTAAACTATTAAACTTAATAAATGTCAGCTGTCACTAACACTTTTACAAATGTCACAATATTTTATCTCTTGTTCAAAATGTATTATTTATTCCTCTATTTGACGGCAATTTAAGTACTACTAAACTACTAATAACTTAAGTACACATAACTTCGTAAAATAAAGAAATGTTTGACTCTTTGAACTAGTTATAGAAATACATATTCGAGATGTGTAAATTAAGTAATGAGACTGGCAACGTAACGCCCGATCTCAATACTGCGGAGACGGGACTACCACCAAAAAAAGCTAGAATGAGCAAGTCGAAGATCAAATGCATGCTGATTTGCTTTTTTGATAGCCAGGGAAGCCAAACAGTAAATCAACTCTTTTACAGAGAGACTTTTGAAAAAAATCCATTTCAGTAAACACAGCCATTTCAGTTAACGAGTTGTTAGCCAGAAAAAACATTCATGTGGCAGCCTCCTTATTTGCCTGACTTGAGTCCTTATGTCATTTGTCTCTTCCCGAGATTGTAAAATCACTTCACGGGACGTCATTTTGGGACCACAGAAAACATTCAATCGGCTGTAGCCGACCGGCTGAAGGCTATTCCAGTATGTAAGTTCCAGTACTGCTATGAGGAATGGAAGAACCCCTCTCCAGCGCTGTGTGGCTTCCCAGGGAAGTTATTTCGAAGGAGACAATACTAAATTGTAATTCTATTCGAATAAAAAAAGATAATAAAAAACCAGTCTCATTAATGAGGTACACCTCGTATGTGTACCTCACACTGTTTGTATCATGCTTGGGAAACTAATATTCTAACACACACTGTGCTAGCGTGATGGTTGGTGGATCATACGCAATTGCTATATAGCTATTTTCCCTTCATTATAGGAACCGTCTTATTAAACTTACTTGATAAGCATTTGTACCTCACCAATGCTGATACTAGACTGCCAAATCATTACGTGTTGATTGGGTAACCTTTTAATTATTCATTTATCCAAAAAACTTGTAAAAACGTTATAAAAAAATCGAAGGAGAGGCGAAGAAATCAGATAGATATGAAGAAAGCGTTTGACTAATTTTAATTGAATAAAAACATTTTTGTAAAAATCATGTTCTTACCTATGTAGTAGGTACGGTAAAATCAAAGAGTTATAAAATAGGGCGACTTGGACATGATTCATATTCGTCTAATGTTTGTCAAAAAATTACTCACCAAATTATCTCACCAAAAAATTATTAACATCATGTTTTCAAATTGCCGTCAGTCATTAAAAAAAGCCAACTCGTCATTAAAAAAAGCCAAAGGCCTCGTCGAAACACTACATCAGGTTGCGTGTTCGTTTTCATAGTTTGTTTTTATGTATTATTAATCGACATCGATTAATAATATCCGAATAAATCCGATTTTTCGGATCGCCACCAATGACTAGTTAATTTCCAGAACCAAAAAATCGAATTTGCCATGTCGATAAACATAAAAATATTTACTCTGAGACAACAAATCCTTTTTAACTCATATATTATAGTAAAAAAAAATATAAAAAATGGCCTTATCCCATAACCCTAAGATTTTTTAAATTCCGGATTTCAAAAATCGAATTCAGCGTACCGAAAAAC
The DNA here is from genome assembly GCA_029963805.1 of Aromia moschata. Classification (NCBI taxonomy): domain Eukaryota; kingdom Metazoa; phylum Arthropoda; class Insecta; order Coleoptera; family Cerambycidae; genus Aromia; species Aromia moschata. The sequence continues at coordinate 311,964 of JAPWTK010000057.1, read as the reverse complement.
ATTGCATTAGTTAATTTAGTCAAAAAAACCTATTCCGAGAGTAAAATGTTGAAAAAAAACGACAAAAAACGGCTAAAAAAGGCCTGTACTCATTTTCCGACCATTTTCCGACTTTGTGACACCGAAATTTCAGGTTAGGAAAGGTTCAGCGGATAATAAAACGTGAAGCTCACTAATATTTGAAAGTAAAATAACTCATAGACAGAGGTGTACATGTCGGGGATTGAGCTATTTCTGAAATATATATGTCTAAGAGCCTTTTTATGCTGGCTATATTAAATAAAAAATACTCGAAAACGGCCAGTTTTCATTTGAAAGTTGAGCATACGAACATTTTGAGACCTTAAAAACGTTTTTTAAGGTCTCACTTTTATACAATAAAGTGAAAAAATTGATTTTTCCAGTTCCGTCATAAAAATAAGGGTTTTTAATACAAACTATCGACATAGGCTTTTGACAAGTGTCACAAAAATTTCATGACAATTTTATCCATTACTTTATGAAAACACTGTAGCTATGCATAAGTCACATAATGCATTTTATTTTCTGATTAAGGTGATGTTGATCTTGATAAATTTAGTGATAGATTTTTTAAATTTAGATCCGGTCAGTTTAAAATTTCCATGTCCGCTCCTTTACTCCATGCATAAGCTGCATTGCACTAAAAAAAAAAACAATACTCTGATACGAAGCTGTCCACAGTTGCTTCGTTGTCCCCTTTCCAGATTTCTAAGCCATGGATTTTCCTTTATAGTGCGTTTAAAATTTTCCACTCAGTGTGGATCAATAAGCAAATAGGTACCTCGGTAAGTAATACTACATACATACTGACCTGGAATGGTGGACTGAACCGGTAACCAGTAGTTACCCTTATGCCTAACAAATCCATTATAAATAGACATAGGATTAAGTATTCTAATTCAGCATTACTCGAACGTAACGGTATTATTCGTGTTGGGTATTGTTTCCTTGTACGGTTCAATTTTCACAATTTAATATTACAGATTCAATCATACAGATCACCATTAATATTGTAAAACATGGCTTTACAAATTACCGTATATGCATGTTCGGTATTTAACAAACCGTTATCCAAATGTCTAAAAATGAATATAGTAATAATATTATTATTATAGTTTTATAAGTAGAATACTTTTGTCTATGTATTTATCTTCGATTTTCCTAATTAATTTTGTTGTCTAGTAACTCTCTAGTCTATAGTTTTTTGAGAAGTTTGAAATTTGTTCTTTTGATTTTAAGTTTGTTAAACATAAAGTCAATGAAATAATAGCAGAACAGACAATGTTACAATTGCTCTATTTATAAACACAACCCTATCTATTTTTCAGAAATTATTACTTTTTTTTTGGGAAATTTATTACCACTTATTTTTTACCACACTAGTTAAATTTCTAATAATATCACTAGGTTTCGGAAAGAGTGCTACAACGTAAGGTCGGCATTGTACAACTCTATGATAATTAAAGTATCAACCGCGTTTTTAAGGAGTCTTGTAAATGATGTACGCTTGTATTTATCGCCCGTGCATACGTACGCCACTGACTGTGCCTGGTAACGCTGTGACTCTCCTGACGGAAGTGACAGAAGGCTATATGCAATTTATCCATATAGCGTATCCAGTATTCCATTGTTCATTAGTATTAGCCCGACGCGCGACGGACGAACGGTAGACACCGAGTTTAAAATAATGTTATGTGTCGTTAGTGATTAACTAATAAACGTGTGTAAATACGCATTTTGCACCGTGTACGAATTTATTTTGAGTTCGTGTAGTGTATTTACATATTATCTGATTTTGTGTGGAATTCTTCAATAATGGCACAGTCGTTACCATTTGTGAATAAACTGAAAAACATTATTGTAAGTTATGAGAATTATTCAATTGACAGATCACATGTTTTATGTATTTCCTGCAATCGTCGACATATATCTATTTCGTAGACGCCGAGAGTGTGAAAGACATTTATATTCGAATATCCATCAAAAAATATTACCGGTACTGTTAAAAAAAAGAAATTTTTGTTTGATTTGTGCATAATGTTTTGCGCATGTAACCTTTCGTGGAATGTGGTCGACAATATATACTTTAGACGTTTTTTTTTGCCAAATATGTATCCGGTTTTCCATTGCCGTAGCCGTACATTGCGTAAACATATTTACAGCAGGCATATCAACATATCATGGAAAATATCAAAAATCCAATAAATTCTCAATAAACTCCTGTGCCTGACGGTGGTACGAAACAACAGATTTTTGTTAGAATAGGGTCGTTAATGCTCTGATACGGATTGACAACAAAACAAAAACTGTTAGTCATACAAACAATTGTGCGAAATTCGTGAAAATAATGTGCGTGGTGTGTCGTCCTCTGTCCAGGTGAACTGTTTTGAATTTGTATCTTTAACTTCAGTAGATGTGGAACGATCATTTTCCTTTTACAACCATACGTACAGGCTAAATCGCTCACGTTTAACTTGAAGAAGTGCAGAAAGATGACTGGTTGTGGCTACGTACAGTCAAGCACTAGTACACAAGAAAGTCGTTGTCTCTGAATGACACAAGCGATACGTACATATGTAGATACATTATTAACACATTTTTACTCCTGTCTTTTTGGTCTCTCATATGTCCTTCCATAAATGACATGAGTCCGACCCTGCGTTGTAGCACACTTTCCGAACACTAAATATCACTTACTTTAAAACAATAACCCCATGAAAAAGTAGAAAACATTAAAATAACAACGTGACTACACCAAATTGTCGTCCAGGATATTAATTTGATCGAAATTTTATGAATTGATACATCTAAATATTTTAAATAAAGGAGCAGAAATTTAACAACGTTGTTAAAACCGTCATGAATCTTTTTTCGTAGGTTTTTTCCCATATATCGTTTTTATTTCTCACCCGTTGTAGTTAAACGTTGTTGGTAAAATTTACGGACACCCTATAAATACCTTCTTATTGAAAGAAGAAATGAACTTATTTTAAATAAAAATAGTTTTACCTATGAAAAAAGTATGATGCGAGCAGCATCACCTTATTCAGAAAATAAAATAAATTACGGGATTTATATATCCAGTAATGGACAAAATTTTCATAAAATAATGGATAAATTCGTCATGCATTTTTTTGTGGACCACATTTTTCATGTGCGGTAACGTGTATATCGATGTAGGTTACATTAGTAAATCGTTTTTAATGGTTAAAAGCAAAAGTTATATGCAAGAAAATTGAGGAAAGTCAATTTATGTATTCAAACTATGCACCGTTAATATCCCGAAGACGCTCAAGAAAATCTCATTGAACAATAAATGTCAACTGAAACTAACAAGTTTCCGACATTCTCAAACATGGCGAATGCGCTAGTTATCTAAAGTAATACACGGGGAAAAAGGCTTTCATACTAAATTGAGTACAAAACTGCTAATTTCGAAACTCCGATGCATATAATATTAGTTTGTAAATGAGTAGTATATAAGATTTTCCACATTGTGAATTTTCTTTAATTTCTAGTAAATTCTTAACTATTTCCAGTTATTATTGAATCGTAATAATTTTCACTGTACGTGAAAACATGCTCTTTCCAGCTACGTCATAAAAAATAAGGGTTCTCATTAAAAAATACATCAATGAAAAGATACACCCGTATCCAAAAATTGCTATTGATAGGTATCTTTTAACGTGTTGGAGCGATATTTCGAAAAAAAAAAAAAACAAAAAACAAAAAAAAATCGTGTCGACTGTATTCATTGCATCCACTACTTTACGAAAGTACTGTGTAGTATAGCATATAACATGTTTCATTTAAAAGATATAAAACGGACCATTACTTTTAATGAATTGAATTACTTGCACATCCATGTAGCGGAGTGGAAGTATAGGTAGTATTCATGAAAGATTTTTTGAACATTTTTATTCGCTAAATAGGCCTAAAATGTTCTGAAACGTCCAGATTTTAAGTTTGTGCGAAAACATGTTCTGTCTGCCTGTCTGTTAACCTTTCTTGTGTACATGCTCACTCGAGAACGCTTATGAATCAACTTAAAAGTTGAAAAAGAAAAGGTCTGGAGCTGATTAGATTTTGAGCTTCATGGATTAGGGGGTGAGAAGTAAATGGGGGATAATATACATTTTCCTTGTCTATACGTAATTCGCAAATGCAAGATATGCACCTCAAATTTGAGACACATTTACAACAAAACAAAGTCTGAAAACTTTAAGTTTTTTGTCTTACTAGATTGGGGGTTGAGACGGTTGAAGGAGGTAAGTATTCAAAATAGGTAAATTAAATTTTCTGAATACAAATTTTAAAAAACTATACAGTGAAAGGGCTCTGTAAAAAATCTCCTACCCTTTCTTTATCCCCCCCTTGGAGTATGGGAGGGAGAACTAAAAATAAAATATAAGAAACATAATAAAAATTTGTGAAAACTTCTGTGTACCAAACCAAATAATATTTATGTTCATTTGGCAGATTATGTTTTTGTTGTACACAGGAGGGGAGGGTTGTTTTGTTCATCATGTACATCTGCATGTCAATTAAATAAAAATATATTCCTGTGATGGGTTTTATAGGTTTTTGAGGTCGGAGAATTCAAATGTCACATTATTAAGTCTCTACTCTCATTTTTATTTCCATATCCATATCCAAAATAGGTCATATGGATCATAGAGGATATTCAGGTTATTATAAGTAGCATACAGGTTATAGAGGTTATTAAGTTCATTTAGATCATTAATTTCATATAGGTAATAAAGGTCATAGGGTCATAGAGGTCATACAAGTCATAAAGGTCATATCCAAATACATAATATCGCACTTTTAAGAATATAACCTGATGTTTATAATGGTTTAGTTTACTTAAATGTGGAAAAATGAGATGTGGAAGTAGTGATTCTATTGACACCTTTTTTTTTTTAAACAAAATACATTCTACTCGTATAGTAAAAATACAGTGATTATCATCTGGAGTACTGCGAACATTATAAAAAAATTGTATACCTGATTAATTAAAGGTTCACCCCATACATCCATGCACAGTATGTCAAAATTTATTTTTGTAGAAGAAATTACAGATAATTTGGTAATTTCTATTTGCTAAGATCAAACAAGTTTTCTCTCTAAGGATGGTATAGTTTTTACAAAACAGTGCAGAGCAAGAGAGGCTGAAGTTAATGAAACTACTTTTCCAGATTCGATTCTTTTCTAATAATATAGCTTGTACCTCAAATACAAACCAAGTAAAAAGTTTCAAGCTTGGAGTGCACTCATTCAAAAAATTTAATCTGAAAAATAATAACATTTCATATAAAAGGGAAAGAAAATTAAATCTTATCTCGGAAAATTCAATTTAGAATAGAAGAAGTAATATCTCATAACGCTCGGGGTCCCAACCATCGACTCAGTCGCTAAAACTGTAATATAAAACACATTAAGTAAAAATTATCGCTTGAATTTTCTGTTTCCATAAAAATTTGCATAATTATTCGCTTCGAAATTGTTTCAATTTACTTTTATATTTTTTTATATTTTAACAATTTGAATATATCTGGGATCAGTAGCCGATGTATCTAAAAAATACAGGCCTGGGGATGGAGCGGGTAAGTAAATATTAAGCAAATTACTCCAGCGTTATGAATTGTAAATGGAGGACGCAAGGAAATGTTCATGATCTCTTCGAATAAAAAAAAGATGGAAAGATGGAAAACAAGCTAAACAGGAATTAAATAAAATTATACATATACCTTCAGATCTAATAAAGAAGTATTATTTGCAATAAGTTAATGATTGAGACGGGAGAATGACTGCTTAGATATATTAAATATATTCTAAGTTATAATGGATTGGTCTCAAAAATGCACTACAAATTTTCTACAGGGTGTTCACTTGGGTTCTTCCATACCTGTTAAGTATGTAAAAGGAACACCTGTGGTGTCGTATTTGTAAAATATTTATATTCGTACAGGATGCTCGATTTCATGTAATCGCTACACAACTTCGTTATTTTAAATGGAACACCCTGTATATTTTGTATATTTTTTGATACTCCACTAAATAACCCCGCAAAAAACCTTATGGAAATTGCGTTGTGCTACACTCTCCTTAATTTTTGAGGTTAGAATTCAGAGGTTCTAGTAAATATTCTTTTATGATTCTGGGAATGAAAGCAGAAACTTCCGAATATTGATGTTTATAGGATTATGTCACAAGTAATAGAGTTTTATAGGGTTAGGAATTTGAGGTCTGACTTTGAGGTTAGGGATTTTCTGGGATTCTAGCTTTTTACAATTATAGGGGTGAATGCCTTCCAACATTTTGCAGTAGGCCGTAGTTGGATCAAGTCCTATTCATCAATTGATCGAGCTTTAGAAAATCGCCAACAGGCAATATCTCGTTCTTTATCCTTACATATCTCAAAAGCAGTTCATATCAGAGGCTCGAGCCTATGGTAACTTTTGATCAGGAAGTCAAGAACTATGTTATACTAAATTTTCAACTAATTCGACAGCGATCCAGTTTCCATAAGGTTTGTGCGGATCTTTTTAGGTCGACCTTATTAAACATACATGGTACCTAAAACTCACCGTTAGATATTCAATTGTTTTTGAAAAATGTCACGATAACAGCGCTCTAAAATATTTCGAAAGTAGTTGCGTCGAAACAAGAAAAGTTAGACACGTGCGGTTGGGACAGTTCATCATGAATTATTAATTCATTTTCATTATAAAAAATTAAAATAATAAATAATAAAAATAATATAATAATGTAAATAATACAAGCAAATTAAAAAACACATTACATACGAGATAAACCATTTTAGATCCAGATCTCGACATGTCTCCAAAGTCACCAGATTTTGTGACTTATTTTTATGAAAATTTATAAAACATAAAGTTTACAATATTCCAATAAGGGGACTAGGGAAAATATGCGTCAACGAAGTTTTTCGATAAGTTTGTTTAGAAATACCAGCGAATGTGGAACGGTCGTTTAAAAATTGAATTCATTCGTGTAATAGACACTAATCGAAACAAACGATCGAAAGTTTCCAATTCTGAATGTAAAAAAAACATGGGCATATAATATTTTTTGTATCATTTCTAAAAGTTTTAGAACCATAATATACATTATTTTTAATAAACTATAACTTCATAATATTGTTAATAGATTCTTCTATAAGGCAGCACCTAATATTATAGGGAAACCTAAGTATTTTATACTAAAATATGTTTCTATAAGAAACAGCTTCTGACACTTGCACTTGCAACATACTCAAGAATAATATTAATCAGAACTAGAATAATGTTTTGTACATAGGTACGAAAGCACACCAAAATCGTATTCTGAAAAAGTCTATGAGCCAGCAACTGTACGAAGACGCAGCTAATGTTAATGTTTAAAAATATGTCGCCTGATATTATCCTTAAAAATCGGAATTACCAAACTTTAACAGGTTGAGTACCAAAGAAATTTTGTGCAATCCTGACAAAATTGACACCAAGTAAATTTTCAAACATAGAAAACGATAGAAACTTTCTATATTTAAATCAATTTGTTGAAATTTAATATGATTTTAACGGTTTTTTAACTTTTTGTTAGGCAGACACCGGTGTCTGCCACGGCACTGGGGATCAACATATGCTTTATATTTCGTTTGCAGACACCAATATGTCTGTAAATGCTTTTCGGGAAGAAATAATTGTATCTCTTATAAATTCTTCAGAAAACATAGTCTCCAACTACAGATCAGATAATAACCGACCTTAGGAAAAAAAAGTCAACGGCAGCCCACCATTTTGTAAAGAAGCCCGGTAGCGCTCGTATAGGCCGAAAGTATAGCCGAGGTTGCTACCAGAAAAAAATAGGACAAATTCCATATTCTAAAATTTCTAAGGTTGTGACTTATTGTGACGATTGCATAGGGAAGCCACCTATGTGCCTTGACTGTTTCAATGATAAACATCTGCTTAACGCCTAACATAATATAAGAGATTACCTTAGCTCAATAGGCTAGTTGATAGGAAAGTTTTTGCCGTAGCTCTGGCAGTACATTTTAGGGATAGTTTCTGTTTAGTTTTTAAAATTTCTAATTGTGGCTTACTGCCCTGTATTTCTAATAACACTACCAAATTGTAGTATAAAACCAAAATCTTTATAATTTCTTGATAAAACGTGAATGATAAACCAAAAAAACCTTATTTAAGAAGATTATGTCCGTTAAAGCCCTAGCTTAAATACACTTTGCTATACTTTAAATATCTAGGACCTGCAGGGTAAACGGCTTACGTTTTAGAGAGAATGGCATAGAGGATGTTCCTGGAGTTGCTACCACCAGTATTAGCGGGGAGATGACTTTGTCCTTGTAGAGGTACAGGGTCGTTCCTGGCTGAGGCCATTTGTCCAGAAAATGTTACATGACAATAGGTTGTACAAGCAGAGACAGTTGCTCTCTGAGAGTTCGCAGTGGTATCTGTTAATCGGTCGAAAAACCAAAGCATCACTAACCAACTACTAAGTTCCAGGACTCAGGTAAATTACTTAATCTAAATTTGCATCAATATGACGAAACAAGTTAATGGTGATGAAAAAACTCCCTTTATGCTGGCGACTTCAAGTGGTTTAGCCACGCGTTTAAAGAGGGTCAAGAGAATTCTAAAAAAATCAGGACAGTTCACACTTGGTGCTCACGGTACGCAAAATCTAAGTAAATTAGCACTCGCCGGATGACCAGCGAAAAGACAGTTGTGGGCAATTTATCAAAAATGAGCGGCAATCTTCTTGCGATCCGTGGAAATGGATTTAAATATGTCCGACACATCGATTTAACGCACTTTGACCGAACATTTGAACATGCAGGTTGCCACGCTCGTTCGTCCCCTTTTCAGTGTCCACTCAAACTTGGTCACCGACGACGAAAAATTGCTCCGATTGACTTCGAAAGATGTCTTAAAGAGGCGAAAAAATTTGACACCAAACTTCTTTTAAGCTGGAATACTGACAGAAACGTGGTCTGTTTTCTAAAAAATAATGACCCTGGAACCGAGCGTAAAGTCCAAGGTAGGTGAAGCTAACCTAGCCGGGCACACATCCGAATAAACCGTACTGGACGGAAGTCAAAAGAAAACAATGTTGATTTGTTTCTACGATTCAAACGGAATCATTCATAAAGAATTAAATTCCACCGGGCCAGACAGTCAATGCGGTGATTGCAAATATAAACATTGGTGTTATGCGGCGAATTGCTCCACTTACCACGCGTGGACTAAACTGAAGTCTCGCTTATCACAACCGCTAAGTTAAGAAGATAGTTGCACGAAGAAGGGACGCTCCTTCAGTCGATCCGTATTTATTAGTTTCCAATAACACAAAAAATTATCGCATATCTGTCAACCGGTCACCACTGATATCGTAGAACGGCATTAGTTATTAGTTGCGTCGTTCAACATTCTGCGAGGTGCTTGTTTCACTTAGGGGTCAACTGGTTGAGGTGTGATTTTACCAATTAATGACATAAAATAAGAATGTGACGGGATTTAAAATAAATACCGTTACACATAATATAAGAGAATATTAACACATACATATGTATCATAAAATTTTACTCTATGTATATTTTAGGAATAATTTCTGTTTAGTTTTTAATATTTCTAAGCCTTATTTACTGATCTACCTGTGTTTCTAAAACTCCACATTTGATATAAACCTAAATCTGTTATAATTCCATTGTAAAACGTGTATTTTTTATGCCAGGAAAAACTCTTATGTAAGACGTGTGTCCAAAGCCTTAGCAGACACTTTCTATACTAATATGAATGGTATCAGCAGGCACTGCCGACTGTTATGGTAAATATGTTCACCGGTGTCCAACAGACACCGGTGTCTGCCGTGGCACTCAACCTGTTTAAAGTTATTGGTTAGTCTAATTTTGAAACAGCAACTTTAAATAACACCTGATGAGCATCGTCAGGCTTTGAATTCATTTGCAAAAGCTTTGGTTTTTGTTTCAGAATGTTCAATTCGACAGGAAATTTGAAATTAAATACAAAATGGAAATAACTATAAATGGAAATAACTATATACGCATTTCATCGACTTTTTTTAAAGTATTTATAGCATGTCATTAAATGTGTGATTTGCTGTGAAATCATTTTTTTCTCGTCTTTGATGTCATTAAACGTGGGTTTAATTTTCATTTCATGTGCCGGATATTCCGTAAGTAATCCGTGTCAATTAAATTCGAGTATAAAAAGGCGCAGCAGATTTGTTATTCGGGATTAGTTCCCCTCGCCACACTTTAACTTATCTCGAATTAAATCTCTTATCTGATATATGTTTGTTCCCCATCGGACTTAACATTAATTGCCTTCAAGAGCTGAAATCTCTTCATGGCCTATTACCGCGAGAGCAGTACTAGTAAGTAATCAATAATTACCGATCGGTCAATGTGAGTTCCAAATAAACTTATGTACATATAGGGATGTAAAATAAGTTTTCTCATTACCTAAAAGTTTAAGCCTTTTCCTTGATATGTATATTTTATGTCTTCTAAATCTAATTAGAAAATAAAAACATACAAATACAGATATATACATATATACAAATATATACATACATATAACCGTCTAAAATTTCATACAGTAGGCTCTGGTGACAATGCCTACGCTAAAAAATAAATACAACTGCAGATACAACCCGTGTATTTAAAGGAATAGTTTTACTACAAGACTAATAAGAATTCTTGAAAGTGGGTGTGGCTTAACGTACCAACGTGTAGGCGGCGTAAGTTTCAAAAAACATTAAGTTAAAATATTACGTCAAAAAGCCATTAGCTAATAAGATTATCCAATCGCTAATCACAACTCCTCGTGGCCTTTGTATTGAAGAAATGGACAGTAAATGGATCATGATTTCTCTGAGAAAGTCTGAGTAATTCATAAATAAAGAGTAAATATGTTTATTAGACATAATACGAGTATGTGTAATATAATTTTACCTTATTAAACACAATTTGAGAATAGGGAAAAGTTAATGCACAAAATATATGCACTTCTTCTAAATCTAATTAGAAAACAAAAACATACAAATACAGATATATACATATATACAAATATATGCATACATATTACCGTCTAAAATTTCATATAGTAGGCTCTGGTGACAATGCCTACGCTAAAAAATAAATACAAATGCAGATACAACCCGTTTATTTAAAGGAATAGTTTTACTACGAGACTAATAAGAATTCTTGAAAGTGGGTGTCCAACTCCTCGTGGCCTCTGTATTGAAGAAATGGACAGTAAATGGATCATGATTTCTCTGAGAGAGTCTGAGTAATTCATAAATAAAGAGTAAATATCTTTATTAGACATACTACGAGTATGTTTAATATAATTTTACCGTATTAAACAAAATTTGAGAATAGGGAAAAGTTAATACACAAAATATATGCACTTTAATTTTTTAACAAAAAGGTTACAATTGTGTCAATAAAAAAAAATCAATAACTAATAATTGCATAGTAGCTATATCATTCGCATCATTGTAGTTTATAACCCCTTCTCATAAATGCCTATCGTATGAATTTTCATACGTCAAACTTTAAGTCAACAATGTATTAGGGTTGAGAGATATAATTGAATCATATCCATGCCTCTTCATTAGGATGCTGCATGCTAAATTTCACAGGTGCTAGATATAGGATTTTTTGAGATTAGTGGGTTTGAGATTGAGGTTAAAGAATTTCATAGCGATGGAATTTCGGGTCTATGTGTAAGAGTCATGGTTGGATCATATTTATGCCTTTTCACCACGTTATTGTGTTCCAGAACCTATTTATCTGATTTTTTATGTTAATGGTTTGGAGGTTATGGGATTACGAAGCTTTGGAATTGCACGGCTATGAAGTTGAGACTCATGATTGGACCATATTCATGCTTTGCTGCACTCTAACAACTGCAGAACACAGATAGTCTTTTTGAAGTTAAGATTTTTTTAAGTTATGGGGTTCTAAGTAAACAAATTATTGAATGTGTGCATATCCCAACATTACTAATAATAGTATCCTGTAGTGGGTACTGGAACCTTCGGTGTAGAAACAAAAAACTGGACGTTTTCCACGAAACACCGAACTAATACACTTTTCTCGACGCGCGTTTCGCCAACCAAGTTGACATCTTCAGGGGGAGATTAAAACTAAATTCTAGCGTACACACTTGCACTATTTATACCAAATTTGTTGCCACGGTTCACTGAACCGTAACTGTATTTGTTTATCAGAGCAAACAGTGGACTGGTGGGTATCGGACCATTGTCCTTATTCATATTATTGTTACAATTAATGATTTATAATTATTGTTACACTAAACTTTCAAAAGGATTCAACTGTCTACTGTTTGTTACATTTTCAATTAATTTTAAATTATTTATGTCTATCCTATGGGTGTTGTCAAAAGCATGTTGGGCAACACAAGATTTTTCTGTTCTGCCATATTTAAAATGAGCCATGTGTTCTTTAAATCTAGTCAATATAGATCTTTTTGTTTGCCCAATATACTTTTGATCACAATCTTCACAACTTATTCCGTATATTCCTGACTTTTCGTTATTGTCGATTTTGTCTTTGGAGTTACCCAAAAGCATCTGTAGTTTATTTTTAGAATTATAAACCAAATTGATATTGATATTTTTAAAATTTTATCTAGTCCTCGGGTGAACTTAGGTTCATATGGTAACGAAGCAAAATTCGAATTGTCTTCAGTATCTCTACGAAATGTCGTGGAATTGTACAGGGTTCTCTTAAATTTATGCTTCTTTATTAACTTATCTATTAAATGGACTGAGTAACCGTTACTCTTAGCTATATTCATAATTAATTGTTTCTCATGTTCAAACATCTCTTTACTGAGGGGGAATTTTAACAAACGGTGAATTAGAAAATTTAAACTTGCCATTTTATGTTGAAAAGGGTGGTGTTAATCGTTGGGAATATATCTAATAGTCGCGGTTTCTTTCCTATATACATCAAACTCTAACTTATTTTCACTATTTCTAATAACTAATACATCTAAAAATGGTAGCTGTTCATTGTGTTCCACTTCATATGTAAATTTTATGGTAGGGAAACGGTTATTTAATTTGGCAACAAAATTATATAAACTAATTGCTTTTGTATCAAATACCGCGAAGATGTCGTCCACATTCCTGAACCAAACTCTAGGAAAATACTCGAATTTATCTTTTACGTGTCTCAAATTTATTCATAAAAAGATTTGCAATGAAAGGTGACAAGGAGTTACCCATTGCCGTTCCCTCATGTTGTTGAAAATATTCACCATTATTATTCAATCAATCAATATTCAATCAATCAATCAATATTCAACATTTTGATTCATACAAATACTAGTAAGCCGAATGTATTCCTTAATAATTTTATCGTCTAATTTTTCATATCTGTGGGGAATTTAGCGACCTTCTTCTCTATTAGTTTTTTTTTGTTTGGTTAGATTAGGTCCAGGAATAAATAACAACTATTCGATTTTTACCAACGTTTCGGAGCTTTATTTCTCCTTCATCAGGGCTCACTACAATTTTATACAGAAGTAGATATAAGATATAGATTTTGAAAAATTACATATTACTACAGAAAAGCAATTGTAACTTTTACTTACATCAATGTTGTTATTGTTGTCATGTAAGGTGGTACGTTACAAACATTGGCGGTACTGTCTATATACATATATAGTAAATGTATTCAAAAACTTCTAAATTAGATAAATCGAATGTTGTGTACGAAATTACTTGTGACTCTAACAACTGTAATAAAGTTTACATTGGTCAAACAAAAAGATATTTAAAAGATAGAATAAAAGAACATGAATATGACATAGAACACTAAATAAAGAAGAAAAAAAGACACATACAGCACTAGTGGAACACATAGTCAATAATCCAGAACACAAATTCAACTTTGAAAACTGTAAAATATTAGGAACAGAACCAAACCTTAAAAAACGATTACTTTTAGAAATGGTAGAAATAAAAATGAATAAAAATAGCGTTAATAAACGTAGTGACATGAACGACTTAAATTCAGTTTATTACAACATTCTAGAAAAGAACAATAATTTCAAAACATAATATTTTCATTGTCTCAAATCCATTAATAATACTGCTTCCCACTCCCTAACACAAATGTGATATACGTACGACAGGTTAGATTCTCTCAAAAACCTTCATTACTATGGTAATTTTTAAAGTGTATTGTCCTGTTAATAGTGTTTTGTTTTTATCTTTATACATTTACCATAGGGTATACATAAATAATTTAATATTAATTAGAAATGTAACACACAGTAGACAGTTGGATGCTTCCGAAAGTTTAAAAATCATTAAGTGTAACAATAGTATAAATAAGGATAATGGTCCGATACCCACCAGTCCACTGTTTGCTCTGATAAACAAAGACAGTTACGGTTCAGTGAACCGTGGCAACAAATTTGGTATAAATAGTGCAAGTTTGTAGGCTAGAATTTAGTTTTAATCTTCTCCTGCCAAGTCTGAAGATGCCAACGTGGTTGGCGAAACATGCGTCGAGAACAGTGTAGTAGTTCGGTGTTTCGTGGAAAACTTCCAGTTTCTTTTTCAATAATAGTATCATTAACCAATATCACATTTCCTTATTATTTTATTATCTGTTAACATCACAAGACGCAGTCTGTATATATAACTATGTCTGCATTCACAAGAACACCCATACAAGAAACGTCTTTAGGTCTTAACTATGCAACGGTATCCATGTCGTTGACACCAGAGCTGCCCGAACTTTAAACGATATCTCAAAACTTTAATGCATTTTCTTAAAGATAAAAACTGGCACAGTTTTCTGTATGGCTTTGGAAACTATCCAAAATAATATTCGGGGTGTTTGACCCTCTTATCTTATCAAGTTAAATGCTTATTTGTAGTCCACCACACATTACTACGTTACAACTAAGCTATATTTTATCCGCAGATAATAATCGACCTCTTTTTTTTAAATTTGGGTGGATGTATTCAGTATAATATAATAAGACTAATAATAGTCTTTATTGCTTTTAAATAAAAATACAAGTTCTGTAGGTTTACAAAATATTATAGTAATACTTAGAACTATGAATCTATAAAATAATAAAACACGAGTATCAAATTCATGTAATAATGTATTCAGTACAACATTAACAGCTACATACTTTTCTCTCTTAATGTTATTCTGGATCTCTACATTTTGTCAAGTCATAGTTAACATTTTAGACCCGTGTTTGATCAAAGTGCGTGAAAGTCAAGTTCACTTCAATCTTATCCGATTTTTTGTTTGGAATGGTTACCACGATATTTACATGGCATTACTTATTCATATAAAGTAGGGCAATATAATGAATTGTATTAATGTACGTTATATTTTCCTTAAAGTTGTAAATGTGTTTAACTAATAAAGTAAACTTAAAAAAGTAGTATCCTTATGATTAGGGTTGGCCGATCGTGCCGCAATTCACCGGCGTGCGGCGGATGGATCATTGACTTCAATTGTTTCGGCCAACCATCTGATGGAAGTGTTTATGTCGTCTGCGTCGGTATTACATACAATAATAAAATGTCACACGAACAAACGCCTAAAAAACACGATTTACTGACAAAGTGAATAAATTCATCGGTGATTTCGAAGATTTATTTTATGATGGTGCGACAGTAATGTGTAGTGTCTGTTAGGATAAAGTGATGTGTAGGAAAAAACATGTCTGTAGCCCTTCACATAACTAGTGTGAACATAAAAATAAAAAAGAGGTTGTTACCCTTATAAACCAGCTTATATTCAACTTACATTTAATGATAAGTGCCTGTGATGTACCCCTGGATGTCCTCGTTAAACAACCTTTTTGTCAGTTCTGGAACAAATATGTTCCAGAGATGCCTTTGTCAGCACAACATTACATAGCTATCTATCAACTGTACACAGTGCCAGTGGCTTACTAAAGTGGATTACAAGTGCATAAAAAAATACACGCCTCTGGTAATTGTATTTTACGATTCAATTCTGCCTAATCTGCACTTATCAAGGAGAGCCAGAAAAATTTCAAAATGTATCCGTTGAAAAAGCTTTAAAAACTATTCATAGTATGATGCCATACAAAAATTACAGAACAATGCATTGTCGTTACCGAAGGCACTACAAATAGTAAACGAATTAAATTCGTTGCTACAAGCTATAGGTGATGCAATAAATGAGCCAGTTAAAAATAAGTTCGAAAGTGTATTCAATAAAAATACCTATTTTAGGGAAATTAATACAAAGTGATGATGCATCTACAGGTCCGTTAAATGAACGCAAAAAGTATTTTATTTATGCCAGTATTACATCTGCAGATATCGAACGGTCATTTTCAAAATATAACCAAAGCAAACAAAACTCTCGGAGACTACTATAGAAACTTATCTAATGCTACAAAGTTTTTGTTTATACTCTCCAGTTCGTGATAGTACTGTTATCCAAGCCACGTCGCCAAGCTAATTAAGAGGGTAAGTTTTTATAGTAACATATTTTACATAAGTGATTATAGAGTGAGAATTTATTACTTTTGTTACTAAATTTAATATTAGTTTGTTAATATTGTATTACATATATTATGTTAGGTATTATATTATGATGCGTATGCCTATGTCTCACGCCACATTTCGGCCAACTCTACTCATAACATACCTATATAAACATATTTAAGTATAGGTACCTATCTGAATATTTCAATGATATTCTGTTTAGTTTATTACTATCGATGAGACTAAAGTGTCGTATTAATTTATTATGTGCAGCATAGTACGTACTATGTACAAGCCAAATTTTTAGTAAGAGCGTCATAATACAGTCTAATTTGCATATCATGTACAAAACAATATCTTTTATCTGATACGCTATATTGATGAAAATGAAGAGACATAAAAAAAGTCATCAAACCTGGTTATGAACGAGAGAGATGGAAATAGCTGTTATGTCGAAGCTAAACTTTTTTTTTGTTAAACTTTTGACAAGTGGCTGTCACAATTGTAAAATAAATAATGGCCGTCACATACCATGTAACAACCTTGACAATTCGATGATGCCAAGCCAAAACGGCATAAATGCCAAAATGGTCACTTTTTACTTTTCGGTATATTCAGATAGATTTTTTCTTCTGCTTAACTGTACCAACGGTGTATCCGACAAAAATTTTCGCTTCTCAAAAAACTAGTTTAAATTCTGCACATGCGACATTTGAAACAATCCAGTGAAGATCTGAATGACACAATTCGTCCGTAAGGTTTTTATGAGGGAACATCGGATCCTATTTTACATCAAAATAAGTATAATTTTATTACTTTTGAGAATTCTACGTCATCATTAGGTTCGTAAGAGTATGTTTTTCGAGATTTTATCACGTACTGTTATCATGTACTGTAATCTAAAGTCAGATATACATATTGTTATCAAACTTATGTGGCGTTTGTGCCAAAATCACTGTCAGAAAAAGTGTTCGGCACAAACGACATTACCCTATCTACATTATACACACTTTATAAATGAATGGACAATATTTTAAACGGTTCATTTTAATATTTTCTATAATTAAATCGGAGTATCACTTTGAATATCAATCACTTAAACCCAGCACCTCAATTCCAGATCGACTTGAAGAAACAGATGTTGAAGACGATTTAGGAGAACAAGTGAGCTAAAATCTAATTTTCACATTCTAATTTATTAATTTCAGTACCTACATTTGAGTGTGCCATATTATTTACCTTGTACCGTTGGTACCTTTTGTTTTTTCATTTTTAGTTTTTGTAATATTAAGTACGATGAATTTTAACGATTTTTATTTTGTATTTTATGTTAATAGTCTTAAAACCAGTATATTATTTTGGCATCTTTTAATTTTGGCACAAACGACGTATTTTTGTTAATTTCTTTGCCGCCATTTTTTTACGAATGACATATTCACCCTATAAGCGACATATTAATGTCGATATATGATATATGCTTGGAACAAATACCTATGCTACTTTTGGCATAATCACCGTTGATGTGTACTGATTTGGCATAAACGCCGTTTTTTAAATTTTTAATTGTTTGTGTGAGGTAGGCAAATACAGCCACATTAATTTTTTTTGTGAAATTTCATAAAGAAAAAAATACACGTTTTTAACCGTTAGGCAATCTTTTAAGACGTATATCAAAAATATTAATTGATATTATATGTCTGCAAAGTTCACCAGATTGCATTTATGCCGTTCTGGCTTGACAACGTCGAATTAAATTAGGCTATACATTTAAGAATAGAAATACGAAGTTTTGTGGAAATTATGTTTTTTTTTCTCGACCAAGTTTGATGACGTTTTTTTTTTGGATGGTTCGTTATAAGTATCACATAGTATTAGACATTTGTTCGATGTAGTTGATTAAAACAATTTGTTCTAAACTACGAGTATTGCTTCGACCAGTGGGTTAATAAACGAGAGCTATTCATTACTGTAACAGAGCTTTTATGAGATTGAACCTAGCGAGAAGCATGATTGTTAAAAATAGTTAGCTGTATCTCTTTGAAGTCAAGATTTCTGCAATGTTAAAACCATCAATGGCGCCTTGGTAAGTAACGCATACATACTATTTATATATATATCAATACAGTTGATTTATGAATTGTATTAATACGTATGTATACATCAACACAAACTTAAATAAAGGAGGAGGGTCAATTTGGGCTGTTTTTGTCCCAAATTATTTTTGGATGAAAAAAATCAGAATCTGAATCAGAAAATCAGACATCAAAACATATTTTTTAATGTCTACTAACAGTAATAAGTTGATTTTACCCTAAACGGACCATCCTCCACCCCTCTAGCCCTCCCGCAATCTTGAATATGCCATCACTTGCTAACAGCGTTCTTGGGGAGATATATCGCTTTCAAATTTGTATTTGCTTGACAACATACCACACTAACTCCCTTTTAACTGTATCCGCTCTCATTTATCATTTTTTCCCTTTTTATCCCCCGCCCAGGGGGAGGGTGGTTTTACTATTTATTCGTTTGGAGGAAATATAAATGCAAAATATCCAAGCTTGCTCAGCAGACTTAATAAGGGTAACCTGGGGTTCTTGGGGTCGCTGATTCCGAACCCGAAGTCCATTCACCTGTATCACATCAAGTTCAAAGTCATTTCAAGGTCAAATCAATATGATCCTAGATGAAGCTGAAGAACATGGCGTGTAATGAATTTGAATCACTTTATGTATAGGTTTTTGAGGTAGCTGAATCAGATTAGCTAGAGGTAGTTTCAAGGTGAACTTAACATCTTAAGATTGAGCAAAAAAACGCTGTGTATTTTCATACAGTAGATGTATGCATCTAGAATCGTTGATTTAAATCATGGGTCTCAAGGTCAACCGGATGTGATTTGAATTGAATATAAAGAACCCGTTTAACCTTGTAACGTTTGATAGAGGTCATTGTAAGATCAGAAGTAGATTATTTTACGACTCGAAATATAGGTTTCAGGGTCCTTGCTTCCATACCTCGATTTCATAACTCTGTAATATTCAACATTCTACTCGGAATGGGGTGGAGGATGGTCCGTTTAGGGTAAAATCGTCCGTTTTCGGTAACAAATGTTTTCGGCAACCCCTTTCATGTATAAATGACATTATATGATTTTTCTTCATCACTTTGAATATCAATCACTTAAACCCAGCACCTCAATTCCAGATCGACTTGAAGAAACAGATGTTGAAGACGATTTAGGAGAACAAGTGAGCTAAAATCTAATTTTCACATTCTAATTTATTAATTTCAGTACCTACATTTGAGTGTGCCAATTATTTACCTTGTCCGTTGGTACCTTTTGTTTTTTATTTTTAGTTTTTGTAAATTAAGTACAAATTTTAACGATTTTTATTTTGTATTTTATGTTAATAGTCTTAAAACCAGTAATTATTTTGGCATCTTTTAATTTTGGCACAAACGACGTTTTTGTTAATTTTTTGCCGCTTTTTTTACGAATGACATATTCACCCTATAAGCGACATATTAATGTCGATATATGATAGCTTGGAACAAATACCTATGTACTTTTGGCATAATACCGTTGATGTGACTGATTTGGCATAAACGCTTTTTTAAATTTTTAATGTGGTGAGGAGGCAAAACAGCCAATTATTTTTTTTGTGAAATTTCATAAAGAAAAAAATACCGTTTTTAACCGTTAGGCAATCTTTTAAGACGTATATCAAAAATATTAATGTTTGTGAGTTACCAGATTGATTCGTTCTGGCTTGACAACGTCGAATATGGTAACATTGGACGTTTTATTTTTTTCGACCAAGTTTATATTTTTTTTGGAGTTCGTAAGACAGTTAGATGGAGTATTAAAACATTGAGTTCTCAGTGGTACGTATATTCTTTTTAATGAACCTACGAGAAGCATTGTAAAAAGTTAGCTTATTCTTTGAAGTATTTCTGAATGTTAAAACCATCAATGGCGCCTTGGTAAGTAACGAACATACTTTCAAACGTTATTTAAATTGTATTAATACGTAGTACATCAACACAACTTAATGGGGTCAATTTGGGCTGTTTTGTCCCAAATTATTTTTGGATGAAAAAATCAGAATCTGAATCAGAAAATCAGACATCAAAACATATTTTTTAATGTTACTAACAGTATAGTTGATTTTACCCTAAACGGACCATCCTCACCCCTCTAGTCCCGCAATCTTGAATATGCCATCACTTGCTAACAGCGTTCTTGGGGAGATATATCGCTTTCAAATTTGTATTTGCTTGACAACATACCACACTAACTCCCTTTTAACTGTATCCGCTCTCATTTATCATTTTTTCCCCTTTTTTATCCCCCCCCGCCCAGGGGGAGGGTGGTTTTACTATTTATTCGTTTGGAGGAAATATAAATGCAAAATATCCAAGCTTGCTCAGCAGACTTAATAAGGGTAACCTGGGGTTCTTGGGGTCGCTGATTCCGAACCCGAAGTCCATTCACCTGTATCACATCAAGTTCAAAGTCATTTCAAGGTCAAATCAATATGATCCTAGATGAAGCTGAAGAACATGGCGTGTAATGAATTTGAATCACTTTATGTATAGGTTTTTGAGGTAGCTGAATCAGATTAGCTAGAGGTAGTTTCAAGGTGAACTTAACATCTTAAGATTGAGCAAAAAAACGCTGTGTATTTTCATACAGTAGATGTATGCATCTAGAATCGTTGATTTAAATCATGGGTCTCAAGGTCAACCGGATGTGATTTGAATTGAATATAAAGAACCCGTTTAACCTTGTAACGTTTGATAGAGGTCATTGTAAGATCAGAAGTAGATTATTTTACGACTCGAAATATAGGTTTCAGGGTCCTTTAAGCTTCCATACCTCGATCTCATAACTCTGTAATATTCAACATTCTAGGCTCGGAAGGCTCGGGGGTGGAGGATGGTCCGTTTAGGGTAAAATCGTCCGTTTTCGGTAACAAATGTTTTCGGCAACCCCTCTTCATGTATAAATGACTTTTGATTATATGATTTTCTTAACAAAAATCTTATGAATCACATCTTATGAATACTAACTTTTTAAATATCTCTTTACAAATATTATTCTAGTTGTAAACTTACCGACAACCATAAAGTTTATGGATGATTTTACTGATTAATTCGAAACTACATAAGTACGTTTTCTGAGAGCTGTATTTCTGAGAGCTAAATTGGGGCACATAAAAGCTGCATTTTTTTGGTGTAACATAATACTCACTCGTATGTTAACGCGAGGGTCATTATTATAACTATAAACATTGTTGAGAACTTATAATTAATTTAATAACATTCATTTGTTGCGTGGTTAGCGTAGGTTATTTCAATTTACCCTCGAATGCCTAGTTTAGTTCACCTTTAACCTCAAGTCACTCGAGTATTTTCTGAAGTAGGGCCCCGGAAGATTTGTTAGGGAAGGAGAACGCCGCCGTTGCCGTCGCATTGCGGACACACTCAATTTTCCTCGCATTTCAAGCGTTGAATACGGTTATTCTCAATACCCTCATAGCGAGATTGACTTTTAACTCTCAGGTTAACAGTTATAGTTCACTGTTAACTCTGTCTAATGGTGTTCCGACCATTAATTTAAGTTTTAAGCTTCGTTCCGAGCTGAACCCTCTTTCGATTTTCCTTTCGAGTCATTTGCGGTAATAAATAACCGAATAGCGAGAACACTTCAATGGATCTGCACTTGTGGGTTTAAGATCTCTGCGGTTACTTACCTCGCTCGCTTTCGGCGGAAAGGAACTTTGGTTAACTAGATGAAGTAATTAACTAGAAAAAAATTAAGCAGCACGAACATTGTAATAGGCGAATAAAGGAAAATTACTTGCAAAATGCTTTTATTTGCAAAATTGCAAAATGCAAGTATAGTATTTCCATTCTCAGTTTAAAACATTAAAAAAAAAACAAGATCAACATAACTGCACCGATCTCGACCGCGTGCCTCCCATAGGCGCGCATAACTACTTTTCAGGGCAATACATAGTCCAAGAATTATAAGCAAAAATTCACTGCAACCTCAAAAAAATCGTGTAGTCGTGAAATTTACAGGTTTTGTTCAGAATTTTGTGCTCTTTTCAAAAACGTCGGTTCCAGAAAAATCCCATGGTAGGCTTTCTGTATAGTGCTGCCAAAACTCAAAATTTCGAAATTTTCAAAATTTTATGACTACACGCTATTTTCTAGTATGATGACATTCAAATGACAACAAATTGGATTATTTTGAGTACAGAATAGTCTAAAATTAGTAACAAAAACAGTTTTGTATGAAAAACTGCAGTTCCGATTAGAGCTGTCAACGTTATTTTTCATACTTACAGCCATTTTTTGTGCTGCTCGATCGTGTGCGTTTCTGACTTTGATATCTACTAGGCGTCATTGTTATACAAAAATAGAACACTATGGCTGAAAAAGAGAACATTAAGGTAATAAATATAGTGCTGTCAAAGAAAATTGAATCCCATGAACATAGAGCTGTAAAGATTTTCGTATTTCTTTCATTATAAACGACCGCTCTCACTTTGTTTCACGTGCTACTCTATGTTATTCTATTTTTGGCGGGTTGGAAGTGTTGACCAGTTGTGAGTTTAACACGGCATAGGTGCTGTTGACATCGCAAACTCGGTCACTATAATATTATTTCCAAGATAACATTTTTTTTTTGTTTTTTGTTTTTTGGCAGTGAATGGAGCATTGCTTATTGTGTGCACTTGTTGTGGTGATGGGTTACCTCGTGTGGATAAGTCAAGTGTTGTTGTCGAAAGTGGCTTATCGACTATCAAGAAAGTGAGTGTTCTGAAGAACGACGGGCTTTAAGCGATCGTCTTAAGGATACCTCTAAACTTCAGGTCCATGTGGTTAACCAATGCATGTGAAACGTAGTCTTTTTTCTACATGAATGTTCAATGTTCAAAATCAACTTGATCAAGATCATCTTGAGGTGCCTGTAACTTGATTTTCTGGCTTATGAGTTAGCACCTCGTCCTCTATCGATTTTTTGATGGCATCAGCCTCCAGAAAGACAGATAAGAGTGCTCTGGAAAAGCTCTTTGCAAACTACCTCAAAACCGACAAAAAATCCGGTGGTTTTTGCGATGTCAACAGCACTATGCCGTGTTAAACTCACAACTGGTCAACACTTCAACCAAGCAAAAAATACGGAATAACATAGAGTAGCACGTGAAACACAGTGAGAGCGGTCGTTTGTAATGAAAAGAAATACGAAATCTTTACAGCTCTATGTTCATGGGATTCGGAATTTTCTTTGACAGCACTATGTTTATTACCTTAAAGTTCTCTTTTTCAGCCATAGTGTTCTATTTTTGTATAACAATGACGCCTAAGTAGCTATCAAAGTCAGCGAAACGCACACGATCGAGGCAGCACAAAATGGCTGTAAGTATGAAAAATAACGTTGACAGCTCTAATCGGACCTGCAGTTTTTCATACAAAACTGTTTTGTTACTAATTTTAGACTATTCTGTACTCAAACTAATCCAATTTGTTGCATCATACTAGAAAATAGCGGTAAAGTCATAAAATTTTTGAAAATTTCGAAATTTTGATTTTTGGCAGCACTATACAAAGCCTACCATGGGATTTTCTGGAACCGACATTTTTGAAAAGAGCACAAAATTCTGAACAAAACCTGTAAATTTCACGACTACACGATTTTTTTTTATTTTGAGGTCAAACCTAAAAATTCTGTACTAACATGCCTGACAATATTTTAAAAAATCGTTTATGATCAGGAGTTAATGTAACATATGAAACTGCTTTGCAAACTTATTTACTAATAAATTGTGACTGCAAGTAGGTAACAAACAAAGTTTATTACAATGTAACAAAACTTTAACTCAACTGGATTATCAAATCTGGTAAAATGTGCCCATTTAACCCTGAGGTTTCGATTGTCAACTTACCCCCCAGAGCTTACAACATATAGCTCCAGCCAGCTCAGGGGTCGTGGAGAGTACGTGATTTTTTTGTTATTTAACAACTGTAATCTGTAAAATGGTTGGGCGCCAGCTAAAGGTCAGACAATACTCTAGAGTAAGTAAGATCTATATTACAATAAAACAATTGTAAAAAATTTTTTACAAGTGATTAGTAGCCTTAACTTAAAATGTCAATAACGGATTAGAAACTCTTCTGGCCAATGTAAGAAGTGGAAAATTGTTACCCCACCGTAGCCTGGAGTTGGGACGATGCACACTGTCAGTAGAAGGTCCTGAGTAGATTGACAAAGGTGCACTGGTCGAGCTACACGAGCCGGAAATCGGTACCTTCGGAGGTGTGTGTCCACAGTTATCTCCCCTGACAGCTACTCCGGGTAGGACTTCTTAGATTTCCAGTGGCTCAGAGATGTTTATGAAAAAAGTTGAGATATAACCAGTAAGTAAGCCTGCTTTGGTACGTTGGTTACAATAAAATTCTTAAAAGAAACTACAAAATTCTTATACATAAACTGTACAAAAAAATGATAATAAAATTTAGCCTAAAAGTGGGCTATAGATATCTACAAGGTAACAATAAATCTAAATATAAGTTAACCAATTAACAAATTATGTACCGAGACAGTCGGTATATTCTTAAAGTTACTTAAATGAGTGACAAAAAATATTTTTTCAATAATACATCTCAAGCTACGGTGTTTAAGGTCGAATCTCGAACCCGTAAATTATACCCCTGTCCAGGACAGCAGTACACATTTAGGCAGCCATTGAATTCCAAGATAAAAAAATATAAATACCTGCAGAGATAGCCCGTGACAGTAGTACCCAATCTAGCTGTGGAGTTCAAAAACAAATCACGATAACATTACAAAAAAAAACCCAGAAGATAACCTGTTACTGGAATAAGAGATTTCTCAATTATAGATAAAAAATTCTTTAAAAGAAGTTCAGGCAAGGCTTAGTCTTCCTTTATCAAATTTAACAAATATATAGCATGCACCCAAAATAAAAAGAGTAAAAGCCTTACCTGACTTCCAGAACAAGTGGTCACGTGGACGCCGTCAGATTTTCCTGACTCGGAACCACAAAATGGCCGTGTCAGTCACGCTACCTTTATTGGCTATCTATAGCTTATCTCCCCCTTGTTCCCAGGTGATTATTTTAGGCTTCGTTAAAAGTAGTACCTAAAAATACAAACCCCAAAATCTCTATTCATGGACCATAAAACCAAGAGGTCGGATACTCCCAACTCTCCCCCTAAGCTACAGCACCTCGTGTTCGAAAAAAACTTATAACTTCCTAACGAAATCAGAAAAATAAAAATATGCACAGCCAGATTTAGTGATTCCACTTCTCCAGTTCGCTCAATAGAAATATATCAATCCCTAAGGGATTAACAAATAAAAGAAGATTTAATAATTACTCAAGAATTTATCTGAATCAAACAGCTTACCTGTATGGCTGGAGACATCGACCGAAACTGAATTATCCCCTCTTCGGAAACGATATTTTAAAGTCATCGCGATTGCGCAAAGCAGAGAATCAAAAATAAGAGTAGAAGGTAAATCATAGATAGATATTTAAGCCTAGAAGTACTACCTAATGTAAGTGAGATAACGGATTCAAATAGCGGCTTACCTTTTTCTATTTTAAGGCTTGATACATACCTGGTGTTGAGAGGATGTAACGAAATTAATGAAAATTTCATTACAAATGATAGGTGAATGGATATGTATATTGTATATTGTATCTTCATTTATACAAAAGTATACTTTATATATATTTATAACAACAAACATTATTGACTTAGTCAGTGACATATTCTACAGAACGTAAATATTTCATTGACTTTTAATATGCGTAACTACAAAATCTTGGCATATTCTTGTGAAGTGTGAACTCCCTACTTCATTCAATCGACTTTGTTACATTGTCCTCAATATTTTCAATATTTAAATTTTCCACTGTATCAAATGGTCAATGTATCAAATAAAAAGCAATTATTACGGTTAATAATAATAGCACAAAAATATATGCAGAATGCCCTTGGTTATTTTAGCAGATAGTAACCGAGTAAGTAGGGATGAGACTTCTTAGGTGTGATAAATGGCAATAATCGTAGTGGTTACTGTCTCTGTGACACACTCCTTCTGGAACGAGTAAGATTTTGGGGGTGTGTAAGTGACATCCGCAGGCATTTCCGACGTTACACATACATATCTCAGTAGAGCCAGCCGAACCAGGATTTTGGCTAGTCACAACAGAATCGGACACAGATCAAAATAATTAGAAAGCGATAGTTCACAGAAAATACATCGTAAATCAATAATGAATACAGAGGACAAACTATTTATTATATAACGGAGTTGTACTTAGATGAGGTAACGTTGGTGTCACAAAAAAAATAAATAACACTCAACATAATTTACCCGTAAAAACTTACAAAAATAAAATTTGGGCCCAAAATGCGAAGAAACTTGATTCACGAATTATAAGGTAACAATTATTGAATTAAACTTTTGATTTCCAATTATAAAACTGGGTCATACAACATCCATACATTCCATAGCTCACTCAAGTTTGTGATGACGTTACCGAAAGACCGCAACATCTTCAAAATCCCAGGACACGGGAGAAATTAGCTGGCGATGTTAGTTACACAAAGCAAATATGGGTTCTAGTATATTAGGACACATTCATTACTTAGTAAAAATACGAGTCTCACTTGCAAAAAACATGTATTTGGAACAGGTATAACCTTGGAACAACACATCATACCTATTATCGCAAAGTTCTGAATACTTCAACACAGCGACACACGGATAGGCAAAGCTGACTCGTAAGTTCTAACTCATTTAAGGCCGAAGGTCATAACTCAGTTATGACCCAGCTTTTCCTGCCGATATGGTTACTCTTTCGCTACGTCGAGGTATCTAGAATTTTACGAAAACAAAAATGATGAGGTAGAAGAATTCAAATATCACATTGTTGTCTTTACCCTCATTTCTCCTATCAAATCCATATTCAAAATAGATCATGCATCTCATACAGGTCATCCAGGGCATCATAAACTTCATGAAGGCATATCGATATGAAAGAAGTCATATCGATCATACAGGCTAAATTGGCCACAAAGGTCATACAACTCATAAATATCATCAACAGGTCATAGTGCATAAAGGTCATAGCTATTATATATGTCATAAAGGTCATAACCAAAAAACGTCACACTTTTAAGGCTATAACCTAATGTTTCTAGAGGTGTAGACTAATTAAATATGGAAAAATGGATATGGATATGGATATGAATAATAAATAGTAGTAGTGATTTCATTGGGTTTTTTGTTTTTTGTTTTTTTTTTTTTTTAGTGAGAATGGAGTTATCAAAGATAACATGTACGCAAGCTGATTATCAGAGCTTTGAAAGTTGCATCCGACCAATATACACCAGAGGAAAGTGATTTCACTGGAAACAGCGATTCCGAAATTGTTCCCTACTATATCAGCGACCATGACAACAACCAAATAAAACTAACCAAATACTGTATTAGTTGTGCTAGTTGCAATTAACCACTATGGCACTAAGCATTTACGAAGATTGCTTGTAATGACCACATGTAATTTTCATATAGTTGTTACTTTTTCTAAACATTTTTTTTATTTGTTACATGTTCATATCTACTTTAAGTTTAACTTTAAAGTTTAATTACAAAAAAATACTAATTTGGAGTAAGCTATTTTCTATGTCCTCTTTGGACATATTTTATAAAACTTATATAACGGAGTAAAATATTTTGTTTTTGTTAATATTTTTAGTGTTTAAAAAATAAATAGCTAAAAATGTGACCCTTTTTATTTATTTTACAAACATGCCATTCATTAAAAACTTTCACTACTTATGGCTTAAAAATTGTACCTCACCAGTTACCAGTTAAAGTCTACTGTACTTATGTATATGCATTATTACATTGTAGTTTAAATGCAATAAATACTCGTAAAGATACATTATGTGTAAATGTTGTACTAAACAAATTATGTAGGGAAAACTTTTTACACCTCAGATACATTTTTTAAAAAAACCTTTTCTCGGCGTTCAAATCTGGAAGTAAAATGAAAAGTGCAATTTATCATCAGACATAAATAAAATATGATCTTTTAAGTCGACTTTTAGAGAGAGGGAACGTCGGTAACGACATGAGTTACAGCGTTAACCGAACAAGTTAAACAGATACATTTTAAATTTGTGGCAACTTTTCCTTTCACTAAACGTCTAATACTTGATTTTATGTTTATATTTTGTAGATTCCTTCTTCCACTCAAGGGGGGATAAAAGTGTTGTATATATCTAGAAGCAGTGGCATCGAGTTTCGCGAGATTGTGATACCTTTATTTTGAATGTCGCCATGTAGTTTTTCTGTAGATAGGAAAGTAACGTTTTAATTTATTAAATTTTAACTAATTGTAAGATTTATTTTCATTAACTACACTAAGAATAAACATATATGTATTATATAGTTTGATAATAATTATTTGTGCACGTAATAAAAAAATAACCATAGATTTGTATGACAGAATACGTCATAGCAAAATTAAAATTAGTTCTTTTTTTGACAAAACATGGTGAGTGTTCTGTCTAAGACGATTTCGTCAATAACTCTGTTATTGCACAATTACAACAAATATGTTTCAAATGAAAGTTGGTCAAAATTATACAGTGCATACAAGTCATAAATTCTCATCATACAGGTGTTATATTCCATAGGACTCCTACAAAAACTATTAGGTTTTATATGTAGAATAAGTAACTACCTAAAGTTTTTTTTTTCAACAATCGTGTTATTGTTCGTAAACAGTTAATTAGTGAAGATTGAAACAAAAACTGAAATATGAGGTGTTTTTATTCGTCTATATTTCAGTATGTATTCATGACTATGTTAAACCCCCGGGAAAATGTTCATATGTATGTATATATGTATCAAAACAAGTGTTTTATTAGACATTTTAAAAGAGTAATTCTAAAATGTCTAAGAGAGTACCTATATTCTATTCACAAGTTTCTTCTGATGAGGTGGAACCAGTGGTGGCTAGTGGAATTTAAAATTATTTTACTTTCGTTGGGAAACTTGGGACCTGTAGCATATTTCACAGAGTGATTATTATCTTGATTATGACCGTAAGGATTATTTCTATAGCAAGAAAAACTTAACAAAAGGGCTTCTAGGTAAGGTTAGTGTCTTCAAGGGTAAGATAAAAAAAAGTCCTCAAAACATGCCGTGGAATCAATCCCGCATGTCTTGGATTATTATTCAAAAAGTTGTCAAGTTCTGTTTTCAAGTTTTTATTATTAAAAAATTACAGTACTGTCATTGTCACTGCATAATACATAGTTTAAAAAACGACAACTATCAACAGATCTAGGTGTAATAATTAAAGACATAAGATCAATCACACGGCATTCGAGGGCGAACTTTTTTCATTTATTTAAGTTAAATTTTCTTCAACTCTAGTTATTAAGACAACTTTCGTTTGAAAGATCTTTGATAAAAAATAAAACTTCAATTATTTAAATCTAGTATTCTAGTAATTTCCTTTCTTTTTTTTGAATATTTAAGATTTAAAATTCCTCTAGCCACTATTGTGTGAAAACTAACCAACAGCGATGTATGTAATCTCAGCGACCACTACAGAAAAAAGCATTTTTTAATAGAAATCTCCTCATTTTCCCGAAAAGCAGAGGATTTAAATTTTAATTTAGTCAACCTTGTATTAAAAAATATGTGGTAAGTATGCCGAGAGATAATGCACCAGGGGTTTGGTGTTACTCTACAAGGATTTATTCATTTCAAGATCACATACCAGAGCCGGTGGTCTCGAGATTACAGCGAGTGAATATGTCGGCTCCTTTTTTTCATTGGTGTTTTCCCAGAGAGACTGTAAAAAATCCAAAACTTTAGGTGCTAGGGAACTTTACATATTCACGTTTGTTCTTAGAAAAGGCGACGCTATATTATCATGTTTGACACAAACATACAATTTACATTGTAGCAAGTATTACTACGCCCATGTGCGATACCGAGTGAGAGGAAAATATCATTTTAGACAGAGAAAGAGATATGTCCCAGTTAAAAGGACGATAAATAAATAATGAATAAACTCTCTCTCTCTCTCTCTCTTTCTTTCTTTCTCTTCTCTCCCTCTCTCTCTCTCTCCCCTCTCTCTCTCTCTCACTATCACTCTCACTATCCTCTCTTTCTCCCTTTCTTTTTGGCTGTATCGCCGAAATATAATTTCTAATGTAAGTAATAATATAATAAAATAATTCTTATTCCTTAAAAAAATACAAATAACAATTATGTTGCCCACGATTTCGTTACGCACAATATTTTATAAAATCTACCGTTCTAACACCAATGATTCCGAAAATATTGTGGTGAAATCGTCAAGAATATCATTCACCGCCCGGTCAACTTAACAAAACAAGAGTGACTAGCGACACCTCACTGCGTTGCGGGGGCCCTCGAGGCCTTTCGCGCCTTTCGAAATAATGCCCGAACGTCACGCTTCCTGGCCAACAGAGTATAGAAAGACAGTGCGCGATGAATAGTCTTTTTTAAAATAATCGTCGTGAGCTTTGTAAAAACATTCGAATATAAATTTTACATAAGTAAAATAGTTATTGTTAATTTAATCTTAATGATTGATTTACCTATTTAATTTTTTTAAAGATCTGTTTGAAAATACGGTATTTATCCTCCAATAGGCACACCACAATCAGCTCTTACGTAAACATTTTTCAACCTATTTATACGCGATTACTATGATGCTGTATTAAATAAAATTCTATGACCCGACACTTATTTCTCTAATTTAAAGGTGTAGCAAATTTAATTGAAAAAATGAACTACTGCCCCTATGTTTTCAAGGGTCTCTTTCAAATGGAAGTGGTTGCAAGTCGGGAACATGAGTTGTATCATAAAAAATTGGAAACAAAAAAAGAAACGTGATTTTTTTGAAACACATCTTTTTTGCTTTTTTTTTTTTTTTTTTTGTGGCCACTCCATCCAACAAAAAAAGGTTCCATGACACCTAAACCAAAAGAAAATGTAAACGCCGGCTAACTTTTCTCAATTTTCATTATTTTTTCTCGAAAACTGTAAAAATTTTCACTTTTTCACAATCGTGAAAATACGAATTTCACGATTTTCTGAAAAATCAAAAATTTAATTTGAAAATTCTGAAAAAATTTTTAACCGGCGTCATTTTGTTTAAACAAGAATATTTAAAAATAATGTAAGGCCAATAACTTGTTTAGGTGTCATGAACACCTTTTTTTTGGTTTAGGTATGTACAAAAATGTAAAAGCAAAAAAAATCATTTTTTTCTTTCCAATTTTTTTCAAGATACAACTCATTTTCATTTTCATTTCAACATTTTCCGCCTTCATTGAAAGAGCATTTGAAAACATAGGGGACAGTGGTTCGGGATATTTTTCAATTAAATTATGTATAAGTAACACTTTGAAATTAGAGAAGAAAAAGTTCGATAGGCTAAGGGATAATGATTCCCGAATTTACTGAAGATTTCAATACCATTCCAAGGTGTCGAGAAGTTCTGACACTTTTATATATATGCACCCTCGAACAAATTTCCGAATTTCTCTCTTTATACGTGTGTCACATAAAACTCTTTTAGTATTGACATATTTTCTTAAAATTAGCGACTAAAATAACACTTTTAACTTCGTCTTGAAATCTCTTTCATAGTTTTATTGTGGAAATAAACAAATAAAAATAACAAACAGACAAACAGACAAACAGACAAAGACAGACAAAGACAGACAAAGACAGACAAAGACAGACAAAGACAGACAAAGACAGACAAAGACAGACAAAACAGACAAAGACAGACAAAGACAGACAAAGACAGACAAAGACAGACAAAGACAGACAAGACAGACAAAGACAGACAAAGACAGACAAAGACAGACAAAGACAGACAAAGACAGACAAAACAGACAAAACAGACAAAGACAGACAAAGACAGACAAAGACAGACAAAGACAGACAAAGACAGACAAAGACAGACAAAGACAGACAAAGACAGACAAAGACAGACAAAGACAGACAAAGACAGACAAAGACAACAAAGACAGACAAAGACAGACAAAGACAGACAAAGACAGACAAAGACAGACAAAGACAACAAAGACAGACAAAGACAGACAAAGACAGACAGACAGACAACAGGCAGGCAGGCAGGCAAAAGGCAGGCAGGCAGGCAGGCAGGCAGGCAGGCAGGCAGGAGCAGGCAGGCAGGCAGGCAGGCAGGCAGGCAGGCAGGCAGGCAGGCAGGCAGGCAGCAGGCAGGCAGGCAGGCAGGCAGGCAGGCAGGCAGGCAGGCAGGCAGGCAGGCAGCAGCAGGCAGGCAGGCAGGCACAGGCAGGCACAGGCGGCAGGCAGGCAGGCAGGCAGGCAGGCACAGCAGGCAGGCAGGCAGGCAGGCAGGCAGGCAGGCAGGCAGGCAGGCAGGCAGGCGCAAGCAGCCAGGCAGGAAGAGGAGGCAGGCAGGCAGGCAGGCAGGCAGGCAGGCAGGCAGGCAGGCAGGCAGGCAGGCAGGCAGGCAGGCAGGCAGGCAGGCAGGCAGGCAGCAGGCAGGCAGGCAGGCAGGCAGGCAGCAGGCAGGCAGGCAGGCAGGCAGGCAGGCAGGCAGGCAGGCAGGCAGGCAGGCAGGCGGGCAGGCAGGCAGGCAGGCAGGCAGGCAGGCAGGCAGGCAGGCAGGCAGAGGCAGGCAGGCAGGCAGGCAGGCAGGCAGGCGGGCAGGAGCAGGCAAGGCAGGCAGGCAGGCAGGCAACAGGCACAGCAGGCAGGCACAGGCGCCCCAGGCGGGGGGCAGGAGGGAGAGAGGGCACAGGGGGGAGGGGCAGAGGGGGGGGGGGGAGAGAGAGGCGCGCCCCCCGGACGGACGGACGGACGGACGGACGGACGGACGGACGGACGGACGGACGGACGACGGACGACGGACGGACGGACGGACAGACAGACATACAGACATACAGACAAACAGACAAACAGACAACAGACAAACAGACAAACAGACAAACAGACAAACAGACAAACAGACAAACAGACAAACAGACAACAGACAAACAAACAAACAAACAAACAATAACAAACAAACAAACAAACAAACAAACAAACAAACAAACAAACAAACAAACAAACAAACAAACAAACAAACAACAACAAACAACAAACAATAACAAACAAAATAAATAAATAAATAGAGAGTGCATTTTTCACTACAATATTTTGATAGTGCATACGTGGACGTATCTCCGGTCTCCCTCACTCTTCACTTTGAAGTAACATTAATTTTGACCTCGTTATGAAGATCAAGCGTTATGTTTTTTAAAGTATTGTAAAAATAAACCACTCAAAAGACATATGAATTAAGGGTTATTTCCTAATTAATTAATTAGTCCTGGAGTGGGTACTGGACCTCTAGAAACAAAAGGACTTTCCAAGAAACACCGAACTACACACTTGCCCGCCAACCAAGCATTAGGAAAATTAAAACTAAATTAGCCTACACTTGCCTATTTATACCAATTTGTTGCCACGGTTCAGAACCGTAACTGTTTTTGTTTTCAGAGCAACAGTGGACTGGTGGGTCGGACCATGTCCTTATTCATACTATGTTACACTTATCAAACTTTCAAAAGTCCAACCTACGTTTTACATTTAAATTTATATTTTTCTTAGTTTCACGGCAAACAAGATTTTTCAGTTTCATTTCAGCTGTTTTTAACAGTATATGGTTGCCCAAATACTTTTGGTCACAATTTTTACAATTATTTCGTATTTCTGCTTTTCGTTATTGTTTTGTTGGGGTTACCCAGCTGTAGTTTATTTTTAGAATTAAAACCAAATTGTATTAAATTTTTAAATTTTGTCAGGGACAATCTTGCAGTTTCGAATTGTGGGGGGGAGCAACCATTTCACATTCTAATAACTAATACCTAAAATACTTTCATCGTCTTCCACTTCTGTAAATTTTGAGGAAACGGTTATTTAATTTGGCACAAAATTATCTAAACTAATTGTTTTGTATCAAATCCGCGAAGTTCTCCACAACCTGAACCAACCTAGGGAAATCTCGATTTTCTTTCAAATCCATAAAAGTGGGTGACAAGGGTACCCATTGCCTCCCTGAAAAATTCACCAGGCGGACGCCACGGACGACAACAGACAGATTTACAGACATACAGACAAACAGACAAACAGACAAACAGACAAACAGACAAACAGACAAACAGACAAACAGACAAACAGACAAACAGACAAAAGACAAACAACAACAACAAACAAACAATAACAACAACAACAACAAACACAACAACAACCAACAACACAACAACAACAACAACAACCCCAACCAAACACAATACAACAATTAATAAATCGGTTTTTCACTACAATATTTAGCAGTGGCGTTCTGGTCTCCCTTACTCTTTTCAATTTTCGTGCATATTTGCCTGTTATGAGAGAATAACGAAAGTTGTTATGTTTTTTTATATATACGTTTGTAATGACTGAAAATATGTATGTGCCTGTGGGGGATGAAAAAGGTTGGAGAACAAAACCAGAAAAGTGAATTCTTTAATTAAGTTTGTAGTAATGGCGCCAAGTTATAAGAAAAGGCCGGTGAGGGTTAAAGCAAATTAATCCAAAAAGAAAACGTGTTACCCATGAGAGCAAGATCGTTTGCGACAATTTGCGTGAATTTTTTGTAGTAACAAGTTAATTCTGATTATAAAAATTATAAAATTACGAAAAATAATATAAAAACCACTCAAAAGACAATATGAAATTAAGAGAGGTTCATTTCCCTAATTAATTAATTAGTCCTGGAGTGGGTACTGGAACCTTCGGCGTAGAAACAAAAAACTGGACGTTTTCCACGAAACACCGAACTACTACACTTTTCTCGACGCGCGTTTCGCCAACCAAGTTGGCATCTTCAGGAGAAGATTAAAACTAAATTCTAGCCTACACACTTGCACTATTTATACCAAATTTGTTGCCACGGTTCACTGAACCGTAACTGTCTTTGTTTATCAGAGCAAACAGTGGACTGGTGGGTATCGGACCATTGTCCTTATTCATACTATTGTTACACTTAATGATTTCTAAACTTTCAAAAGCATCCAACTGTCTACTGTTTGTTACATTTCTAATTAATTTTAAATTATTTATATCTATCCTATGGTTGTTGTCGAAAGCATGTTGGGCAACACAAGATTTTTCAGTTCTGCCATATTTCAAATGAGCCATGTGTTCTTTAAATCTAGTCTATATAGATCTTTTTGTTTGCCCAATATACTTTTGGTCACAATCTTTACAACTTATTTCGTATATTCCTGACTTTTCGTTATTGTTGATTTTGTCTTTGGGGTTACCCAAAAGCGTCTGTAGTTTATTTTTAGAATTATAAACCAAATTGATATTAATATTTTTAAAATTTTATCTAGTCCGCGGGTGAATTTAGGTTCATATGGTAAGGAAGCAAATTTCGAATTGTCAGTATCTCTACGAAAAGTCGTGGAATTGTACAGGGTTCAAAAAAAAACCCAAAAAAAAAAAAAAATAAAAGGGGGAGGGAAAACCGGAATATGTGGGGTATATTTTTTTTTTTTTTTTTTTTTTTGAAAACCCCTTTTTAGGGGGGGGAAAAAAAAAAAGGGGGGGAAAAAGAAAAAAAAAACTTGCCATTTTATGTTGAAAAGGGTGGTGTGAATCGTTGGGAATATATCTAAGAGTCGCGGTTTCTTTCCTATATACATCAAACTCTAACTTATTTTCACTATTTCTAATAACTAATACATCTAAAAATGGCAGCTGTTCATCGTGTTCCACTTCATATGTAAATTTTATGGTAGGGAAACGGTTATTTAATTTGGCAACAAAATTATCTAAACTAATTGCTTTTGTATCAAATACCGCGAAGATGTCGTCCACATACCTGAACCAAACTCTAGGGAAATACTCGAATTTATCTTTTACTTCTGTCTCAAATTTACTCATAAAAAGATTTGCAATGAAAGGTGACAAGGAGTTACCCATTGCCGTTCCCTCATGTTGTTGAAAATATTCACCATTATACTGAAAACAATTTTGATTCATACAAATACTGGTAAGCCGAATGTATTCCTTAATAATTCTATCGTCTAAACCATTTAATTCGAGTAATTCCCTGAGGTAGTCCAAAGTTTGTGGGATTGGAACACTTGGAAACAATGAGCATACATCAAACGAGACCAAAATTTCACCTTCTTGCAATTGGATATTTTTGATATTGTCAATGAACTCACTAGAATTTTTAACTGAAAAACTTGTTTGTGTAATAGGTAAATTTTCGAACTCGTTCGTTAACCATTTTGACAAATTATAAGTTGGGGATCCTATCGCTGAGACAATTGGTCTTACAGATTTTCCTGGTTTATGTATTTTTGGTAAACAATACAATTTAGGTATTACTGGATTTGACAATTGTAATTTTTGTCTCAGTGAAGGAGTAATAAGGTTGTTGCATTCTTTTAAAGATTTTTTTAACTTCCGTTGTCATTTGGCAAAGGATTTTATGACAATTTTTTGTAAGGACCACTATTAATTAAATTGTCGACTCTTTCAAAATAATCATTTTTATCTAAGATTTGATTTGTATGAATCAAAATTGTTTTCAGTATAATGGTGAATATTTTCAACATGAGGGACATGAGGGAACGGCAATGGGTAACTCCTTGTCACCTTTCATTGCAAATCTTTTTATGAGTAAATTTGAGACAGAAGTAAAAGATAAATTCGAGTATTTCCCTAGAGTTTGGTTCAGGTATGTGGACGACATCTTCGCGGTATTTGATACAAAAGCAATTAGTTTAGATAATTTTGTTGCCAAATTAAATAACCGTTTCCCTACCATAAAATTTACATATGAAGTGGAACACGATGAACAGCTGCCATTTTTAGATGTATTAGTTATTAGAAATAGTGAAAATAAGTTAGAGTTTGATGTATATAGGAAAGAAACCGCGACTCTTAGATATATTCCCAACGATTCACACCACCCTTTTCAACATAAAATGGCAAGTTTTAATTTTCTAATTCACCGTTTGTTAAATTTCCCCCTCAGTAAAGAGAGGTTTGAACATGAGAAACAATTAATTAAGAATATAGCTAAGAGTAACGGTTACTCAGTCCATTTAATAGATAAGTTAATAAGGAAGCATAAATTTAAGAGAACCCTGTACAATTCCACGACCTTTCGTAGAGATACTGACAATTCGAAATTTGCTTCGTTACCATATGAACCTAAATTCACCCGCGGACTAGATAAGATTTTTAAAAATATTAATATCTATTTGGTTTATAATTCTAAAAATAAACTACAGACGCTTTTGGGGAACCCCAAAGACAAAATCAACAATAACGAAAAGTCAGGAATATACGAAATAAGTTGTAAAGATTGTGATCAAAAGTATATTGGGCAAACAAAAAGATCTATATTGACTAGATTTAAAGAACACATGGCTCATTTGAAATATGGCAGAACTGAAAAATCTTGTGTTGCCCAATAATTTTAAAATTAATTGGGGGGGGAAAAAAGGGGGGGGGGGGGGGGGTATGGGGAAAGAAAAAAAACAAAAAGAAAAAAAAAAGAAAGAAAAAGAAACCGGCCCCCCCCCCAAAAAAAAAAAAAAAAAAGGGGAAAAAAAAAAAAAAAAAAAAATCAATCCGAAACGCGCGTCGAGAAAAGTGTAGTAGTTCGGTGTTTCGTGGAAAACGTCCAGTTTTTTTTTTTTTTAATTAATTAGTCTTAATAACGCTAATATTAAATGGGTACCTAGATAATTCACGACAATTGGAACATTATAGTAAAATAATGATAGTTCTGAAAGTTTGTTTAAGCGACAATAAAATAATTCTTATATAAGAAATTATAATCATGTAAATGCTATATATCTTTTATAAATAGTTTTTATATATGTCGAAGATATTTTATATGCACATATTTTAATGCACTAATGTCTAAAGAAACAGTTTTAATAATTTAGACGTCTGTTTAACCTTTATATGTACATATGTATCCACTATTGTTGTATCCACTAATAATATCGCGAACTATTGATTGGAAGACGCTGGAAGAAGGTACGACTGAATAAAGCGTAAAAGAAGAATAGAGGAAACCGAGAAATAAGGGTATAAGTTGTGGGCGGTCGATTCCTTTGTCGATGGCGAACAAGTTCAAACTCAGCTTTAATGTTATATCTAACCCTCGACCGAGTCATTTCAACGGATTCTAAGAAACCTCGATATTTGAGTCAGTCTTTAATTGCTACCGGAATTTATTTTTACCGACATTTCTCTCGAAAATTGAATGGAGCGCAAAACGGAAAATTAAATGCAAACTGCCATCAATTGTTAGATATTAAAAGTACTGGAAATATATGTATAGAAAGCTATAAAGCCCCACTTAAACTATAAATTAATAAAAGGATTCACACGTGTTCGAGAGCTGATATTAAATGTTCCATAACTGACCTTGAGTAGTTTAACTGGATTACCAGGTGGTTCCTAACTAAATTTAGGTACTTTTATACCAACTCGTCAGTAATCAGACTTTACTGACAGCGAAGAAAAGGTGGGAGTGTTCTACTAAACATTGAACACGAAGCCTTTTTAAACAGAAAACAACTCACCAACAGAGACCAGCTAATAACAGTAGTAGCAAGGGAAGTCTCTGGATACGTGCCTTTGCATCTGGGATGTGAACTTCTTCCAGTGGACATACCAACAGAACAAGAGGTCCAAACACAGTGGATGGAACATGCGTTACAGGACAGTTTTCCAAAAATGCTAGAGTCAACTCAGTTATGAAAACCAGAAATTACCAGAAGCACATCCTGTGGGGTGACATCGAAAAGGAAATGTTAATATACAGTAAAACTATAGAACACACACTAGGAAGCTGTTCTGCGCTAGCAAAGTCAGCATATCTCGGCAGGCACAATCAACTTACGAATATGGTCTACTAACAACTACTACTCATGCCTGTTAGCGACGGCTCTGCCATAATAGAAATATACTCCTAAAGCTGTGCTGGAGTCAGATAGTAGTGATGTACTAGGATAGGCTAGTTATCACTATTCCAGAAGTGGACTTGAACCGACCAGATATTGTACTGAAGAACAAGGGGCAACGAAGAGTGCTTATCATAGATATCGCAGTGCCACTTACCCATAAAGTTCCTTCTGAACGTTATGGGTAAGTTCTGAATTAGAGATCACAAAATATGAACATCTAGCAATCTAACTGCTAGGAAACTGCTAGGAGGGGAAGCTAGGAAGGAATAGCTATTATTATAATAATAATAATAGCTATCCCTGCAAATAACTGGCAAATAATTATTTGCCTGGGAGCAACTTAAGATTATTTCGGTAATATATTTGCTTTACTTGAATGTAATGTATTGCTGAGGAACACCAGAAACCGAGATAATTAAAACTCCACTTCCGCGGTCGGGATTCGAACAAATTACACAGGGATTGCGAAGGGAAAGACATGGCTTACTCACAAGGCTACCCGTGCCCATTATGGTAAGTTAATAATGAATTGACCTTATGGAGTCTTGCTGAGATTATAAAATTATGGAATATTAAGATATGGTTACATTTTTCGTGAAATCGTATCCAAGATGCTAAGGAATCGTTTCAAATTGATATTGTAATGAAGTCAATGTTCTATTTGAATCCTATTCGTGTGAGGAAAATTACTCGTGTTTTTTTACTATTTAGTAACACATTAAGCAAAAAAAAACTAATGAATACATAAGGAGGTGAAGTTCTTGAATTAAATTATGAAATTATACGAGTACCTACTGAATATTAGATATAATTAAATAGGTGTTCTATTGATGATCATGTGTCTACAACAACCAAATCGATAAAGCAATCGTAAATTTTGGTATTTCATTAGCGTGAAATGAGTCTTAATAAACTATAAATTTGATATCAGCGGGTGTTGCAGCCATTAGCCATGTTAATTAATTCAATTTCAGTTAGTCAGAATGGTTGATACATTAAAAGCAAAATGCAGCAGACGGTGCACTGCAATATATTAGACCTGTATTAGAAAATGAGTAACGACTCTCAGACTTCTGGTTCATAAAAAAAGGTACATAATTATTATAACGAATATTTTTTTACCCAATGTCTTTTATTACGGATTGAATAGGTATTCAGATTTTTGTTTTGTTGTACAAGTTTTTTTTGTTGTGAATTTATTGGAACACTTTTTTTTGTAGTACATAGTTTCTATTTCATTTTATTTTTATTTACTAGTTTCATTATGTACTTGAGATTATTTTAAAGGTTAGTTTCCTAGTTTTTGTTGATATCAGGAACAGAAATCCGATGAAAATAAGGAAACCCGTAGTTTCAATATAAGTCAACAAGTTGGAATATCTTGATGTGTGTGTGCATACCACGGGGCTGAAAGTTGGATAGCAGTTATCGTAACATCGTGCCAGTCCACTTTGTCATTTGGTTTAGTAATATTTGGTGTACTTTGTAATGTGATAACTTTGGCCCTAACCGTAAAGTAACATAATGAAACAGACTTCTGATAGATGCAAGAGAGATGACAATGGTGAACAATTTTAAGGTTAGTTAATTTTATATTATATGTATGGAAGATTGGTTATGGATTTATTAATTTTCCTCATTTCTATTATGTGACTGGAGAATGGTAAGTTATTTTATAAATTCTGTGCAGAAAGGTCTTACAGAATAATCTCGTGTTAAATATCCTATGGGATATTTTTCATTACAATTTCTTAAAAGTAATGTTTAAAGTTGTACTAAGGGTGTACTGTTTGTTCATCCAAAATTGTAATGATAGCCTGCCGGCATTTACAAATTTCAACCATGTAAGTATTTATTTCTTTATTAGATACATATTAACTAAATCTATTTTTGTAGTGATGACATACTTTAACATTTACAAATGAATATATCAAAGTAAACGGTAGGTAAGTTTTTTTGCATGTTATTAAAAATGTTTTTCATTCGTACTAAGTCTGCTAAAGATGCTGCTGTAATTAAATTGATAAATCAAATAAATATTGTTATTGTGAAAAAATATAGAATTTATTATTGCGAAATTATTTATTAAGTTAGGTGTAGAGTAGCAGCTATTTAAAATGTCAAATTTAATTAGAGCTTCTTCTAACATCGGTAGACTTAAATACATCGCCCCGTAAAGTACCCGTCATGTAAAAATTCATATTTTGTTAATAAGATTGAATAAGTATAAAAACGAAATTTTATAAATTTCTCAACGGCTTAGAGACGTCGCCTAGTACTTAGAGATGTAATGTTCACAAAATGGAGTAGGTACATATATTTTAAAAATATTTCGAAATGTTAATTTTTTTCTCA
Source organism: Aromia moschata (assembly GCA_029963805.1). Taxonomy (NCBI): domain Eukaryota; kingdom Metazoa; phylum Arthropoda; class Insecta; order Coleoptera; family Cerambycidae; genus Aromia; species Aromia moschata. Next base: position 269,886 of record JAPWTK010000057.1, on the reverse strand, counting down.
ACTTTTCTCGAGAGTTTGGATAGGAAGAATTTTTGTTGTCGCCAGGTATTATTAAATTCTAAAATAAAAATGTGTTTAATGACCTAACGAAAAATGCCTGATACCTACAATACGTATTCATGGTAGATACAAGCGAATGTTTGTTTTTCTAAAACAATAAATGAATAGGTACGTATTGTATTAGGTCTCTTTCATTAGGATATTAAACAAAATTTAATTTAAGAATTTAATAAAGTACCTCTTCCTAACCATACCTTCGATAAACTTGAGAAAAAATGGACATTTCGTAATATTTTTAAATGTTTTCATGAATAATCATTTTTCTTTTAATTTGACCAAAAAAACAGTAAAAAACCTCAAACTATTTTTTTAACTGTTTGTTTGACAGAAGCTTCGGTTACGTCATAATGCCGCCATATTGAATTCAAGAAAAATCCCTTCTTACGCCGCCATCATGAAAACAAATGCAACTTGTGATATATAATTGAAAAGGGAATTTAAAGTTATATCTAACCGTGTAAAAAAAATGTGTAGGGTTCCATTAAAATTTCTTGATTTGGGTCAATTTTCGGAATAACCGAAATTGTTGCCGATTGTAAGCGATGAAAAATGTGCGTATCAATGACTTACCCCTTCTACCCGATTTCTAAATTTTTAACTTCTAAGACAACTTGACTTGTATAACGATTCGTTGAATGACGGCTTGCATAACGATTTCGTTGTCACCCGGTATAATAAATATTTTTCATATTTAGGTACCCCTTCCACCCAATTTCCAAATTTTTAACTTTAAAGACAACTGAATGACACCTTGTATTTTCGTTGTCGCCAGGTATAATAAATATTCTTCATATTTCCCGTGTTAAGATTTCTACAACTCATACAACTACACTGCTATAAACGCTCTATTGTTCAACTAAAAATACTTTAACAGGGAATTTTAATCCCATTTTAAAACTGTGGGAATTTCCATCACTTGTTATAATTAATGTTGCATTACTGAAATGCTGTTGCACGATTTCTGCTTTAAGTCTCTAATTCTGAGGCACTGGAACTAAAACTAAACGGATTTTTCATTCGGTTATTACACAGATAGGTACCGATTTGTTACTTCACGTTATTTTAAAAATATACGTAGCAGAACAAGAAACTAGACTATGCCGCAGAAGTTGGACTAGAACTGGAATATTGCAGTGTTTTCCCGTAAAATTGTTCTAATATATGTGGATAGTCATCCCAAATTGTTTTTTTTTTTAATCGAACATTAACCGTGCTTAAGTGGGTTGATACAAAAATGTGGAAAAATCGAATTTCCCATATTAATTAACCGTATATAATTCAAACCCTAACAATCGCATGCGGTAGAAAAGTATTTGTCTAAGTTGAATATTCATCCAGTAAATGCGCTAAATGCAGATAGTCAGTTTTCCTAGTACCTATACGAGCGAATTTTTTCAATCTTTTCATCCGTTTGAATAGTCTTCAACGTCTTCTCGGCCATCTCGGAAACGCCTAAACCACTCAAAAACTCGCATACGTGATAAACATTACCATGTACTTCTTTTATTAAAAGATAAATTTCAGTAGTGCTTTGTCCAAGTTTCATGTGAAATTTCACGACTATTCATTGTTCTATTATTATACTTATCATTTTTCTGGCAAAACTAAAAAACAGCTCATATACAAACGAAAGTCATGGCTAGGCTAATTTGTTTATAGACACGGGACGCATGGCATTTTAAAAAATACTTCATGCTACACAGATGTCGGTCGTTCTCGTTTGAGCGTATGCGCACTTCTTCTGTGGAAGCATCAGTCTCGTTAGTTTAAAGCTACGTATACGTATATTTCGACAAATTGCGTGACGTGTAATTTTACTATTTTATGTGATGATTTTCATTCTATATAATAATTTTGTCATTATGTATATATGTCACACTCTTAGATCAGTGATGGTATGAGTGGATGAGGAAGGTGAGTGTGGAAATGGAATTAATCTAAATCATGATACCTGTATTAATTTGAAGGCAAATCCTCAAATAAAAGAGTAAAATAACACATCATGCAGTTTGTCGAAATATTCGTATACATACTGTAACTGTTTTTCGAATGGCATACTACTATATATGTTTTTAGCACATTTACTGGATGGAATACTGAATTTAAACGTATATACATGTGTATATGTATGTAATATGTTAGGATTTGAACCATTGTACATAACGCATAAATAAAAATCTATTTTTTAATAACCAAAATAAAAAATGGTAGCCGTATGGAAGCAGTTACACATCGATTTTCCAAATCTTAACACCACAACATAATCATTTTTCACACTACGTCTGTAATAAAAAGGTTAATAGTCTAGGTGTAGGTATATAGTAAATATCTAGGTACCTAACATCAAAATGTGCTTAGCAAAGCTTATTGTTATCGTCAACATCCTATTCTTATTCTAGTATTCTGTGTTGTTACCAATTAGATATCGCCCTGTGTAGAATATAATAGAATATAATAATTTATTTGTCACTTATGCTGTTACATATAAACAGATGTGGCCGTCAAAACACTATGTATCACTAAATATGAGTAACATATTACTTAACAAAAACATTAGTACCTATAAAAATTACATTAAAAACTTTTTACATAATTTGTAAACGTATATCAAACTTTGGGTACCTACTATAAATATACTAACTAATTAATTAGTTTTTATTGGTTTAAAAAGTCATCTATTGAGTAAAAACATCTGGCGATTAAAAACTTTTTTAATTGTATCTTGAACATTTTATTGTTAGAGTCTCCTCTTCTATATGCGTCGGAATTTTGTTATAAATTTTAATGCCTGAGTAATAAGGTGATTTCTCATATAAGGCCCTTGTATGTAAGTGGACTTCTAAAATGCCTCCGTGTCGAGTGTTATGGTGGTGATAGAAATTATTTGTTTTAAATAGTGTAAGATTTTGCCTGACGAATGTTGCCATTTTATATATATATATATGTTACCGACCAAACCCGATTTCAGGACAAACTAGTTTTGCCTAGGCTAAACTAGTTCTTCCTATACGCTTTAGGATAGGAAGATCGATCAGTATAGCCGAGACTTTACTAGTTTGGCCTAAAGACAATAGGATAAACAAGTTTAGCCTAGGCAAAACTAGTTTATTCTGGTATGAACACACATTATTTAGGATAAACTAGTATGGCCTGGTCTAAACTAGTTTAGCCTAGTCGAAAGTATTTGACTGAACATGTCCAGCTTTGTGCATGAGGGGAATCTCCGAATCGCGTCCCGAGCGTCCCGCCCCGCACCTCGTTCGCCCATTCGTCGATTTAAACGCTCACTTGCGTCTAGTTTCCCGACCGTGCGCACGTGGTTAGTTATCGTCTGTACTTTAAAATTATACGTTTAAGAAAGTTTTCTTACGTTTTATTATGGATGAACATACGTCTAGTAGACAAATAGATCAAAAACAATGGAGAGAAAAGTTTTTGACGGAGGTTTTACAAAGTGAAAAAAAAGTCTTCCCATTTTAATGTGTTACCGTTAGACCAATATTCGAAACTCGTTGAACAAGTTGAAGATACAGAAAAATCTGAAAAAAAGGCACCCTTACAACAAAGAAGATTGAAAAGATTTGGCGTGCTAAGGATTGGAGATGTGAAAAAACTGATTGCAGGGAGTGAAGGTAATATAAAATACTATCTTCCAGCCGATGAACTTTATGACGTGATTGACGCAGCTCATGTAGCTGTCGGCCACGGTGGTCGTGATAGAATGTTAGCCGAGACATCTAAAAAATATGCCAATATTACGAAAGAAATAATATGCTTCTATTTATCTATGTGTGGTGTATGTCAACAAAAGAAAACAAAGAAGAAAAGAGGACTAGTTTCTAAGCCTATTCTACATTCGGAAATGAATAGTAGGTGCCAAGTGGATCTGATCGATTTTCAGACACAACTAGATAGAAATTTCAAATTTATTATGGTTTACCAAGACCATCTAACAAAATTTGTTCTGCTCCGTGCGTTACAATCTAAAAGAGCGACAGAGGTAGCATACCATTTGAATGATATATTTTTAACAATAGGAGCGCCGTGTATTCTTCAGTCTGATAACGGTAGAGAATTTGTCAATAATGTCATAAGTGAGCTTGCTAGTCTTTGGCCAGAACTCAAAATTGTGCATGGAAAACCTAGGCACAGTCAAAGTCAGGGCTCAGTTGAAAGAGCCAATCAAGATATTGATAATATTATTGGTTCTTGGATGAAGGACAACGATTCCATGAAATGGTCGGAGGGCTTGAGATATGTACAATTCATGAAAAACCGTGCCTACCATTCGGGGATAAAACAATCGCCTTACAAGGCATTATTTGGAATAGAACCCAGAGTAGGACTTTCCACTTCCTCTTTGCCGCAAGAAATTATAAATAATATTCAGGATGAGGATGACCTAAAAAAAGTTTATTGAAGATGATTGCAATGTTAACCTGACAGAAAATAGTGATGATAACGCTGAAGATGATGCTGACAAAGATGAAGGGTCTTCGGCTGGAAATGATATTCAAAAAGCACACAAAAGAAAAACTGCGGCGGAAAATCTTGTTAAACAAGCTAAGAAAATGAAAACTTTTTCTGACAAATCCCATCCACCAGCCAATGTAGGAGATAATGTAACTATACCGATTCAAGATTTTGACAAAGGCAAAGGTGATCTCAGAAATATCATTGGAGTTATTCTTCAGACAAATGGCGAAGGCTTTTACAAAATTGGCACAGAACACGGCATACTTCAGAAACTATATTGCAGGTATTGTTTCTTTAAGTACCTATTTAAATATTATTTATATTACGGGAGATTAAAGGATATTGTAGAGTCATGTTGTTTTTTCAGATCGGAGTTCGACGTTTGCACTCAAAAATTTTTAGAGGTAGCAGATGTCAAACAAGATACTGAAATATCACTAAGGACCGCCGCCCCCAGGCCATCCGGTGGGACAGGACAAGGTTTTTTGGAAATGCGCTGCATCAAAAACTGTTCCACCAACAGATGCAAGTGTAAGAAAATAATGATGCTTTGTAACTCTAAGTGCCATCAAAGCACACCATGTAAAAATAAATAATGTTTTTATTAAATGTTTGAGGTATTATAATTGAAACTTGTATTTCAAAATTATTGTAACTTGCATTTCAGCAAATATCACTATTTTTAATAATAACACTAATGCGTTAACGATATATTTGTTTTTCCGATCATTATCTTTAAAATAAAAGTTATAATTTTATCAATTTAGCTTGTATTATTCAGTCCATCTATTCATTTTTCTACGCCATACCAGTGTAGACTAGGCCATGCCAGTTTATCCTGGAGTGTGCGTATTTATATCAGGACCAACTAGTTTGACCTAGCCTAAACTGGTTTATCCTATTGTCCTTAGGACAAACTAGTTAAGCCTAGGCTATACCGGTTGATCCTAATGCTTATAGAAAGAACTAGTTTAGCCTAGGCAAAACTAGTTTGTCCTGAAATCGGGTTTGGCCGGTAACATATACATTGAAGGGAAAGTCAATATTTTATTTTTAATAAAACATTTTTTATAGGTATACTCTTAATTGCATATTGTACGTAAGCCGTATTAAACGTTTTTGAAGAATAAATATTCGGGTGGATGATGAAGCTCTCCCCCATAATAATATATTATAAGTCATATGAGGATACGCTAAAGCATAGTAGATGTTTAACAGAGCAGATGGATTGAGTGTTTGCTTAAGAGTATTTATACCAAAATAAGCACTATTTAATTTTTTACAAATGTGGTCAATTTGATGATAGAGTAAGTTTGCTGTCAACGAATGTTCCTAAGAATTTTATTTTCTCTGAGAGCTGTAAATCTTGGCAAATTTCTGGTCTATTGCGATTAGTCCAAGAGCCCAGTATTTTTTTCTACCTTGAAGACCTACACGATTCTAATGTTTTATAATCGATTCGTCATGAAAACCTGTCCTCAAAATGACAACGGTGCCAGTTAAAATCCTGCCGAAAGCATTTTTTATTAATTACTAATTGCCCCTTTTTTTTCAAATATGTACCTTTTGTGACCTACACACTTCTAAAAAGCACTATAGTGTTCATATGAATGCACAGAATAAGAAAAACTCACGGTGCCGGGTCCCATTCTGCCGCAACCCTCGGCACCGTGGCGATAAAGGGGGTGGCAAAAATATAATTAACTACCTTTTGCATCCTACACAAAAAAGTCCTTAACAAAAATCGTAGGCAGGGACCTACTAATCGGTAGGATTTGCACTGGCACCGTTGTCATTTTGGGTTTCAAGATGGACAGGTTTCCATGACGAATCGATTATAAAATTTAATATCAATATATTTTTAGTGCACCATGTATTGAATTGATTTATCTTCTCCGAGATCATGTCCTGCAACTCCACAGGATTTCGTGCTGATATGACTATAGATGTATCATCCGCATACATTGTTAATTTTCCCCTCATGTGGGTTGGTAATTCGTTAACATATAAAGAAAAAATAAGAGGCCCAAGCACGGAACCCTGTGGAACCCCAAGACTGACTACATGATCTTTAGAATATGTATTTTCAACTTTTACACGCATTATGCGATTAGATAAATAGGATGTAATCCACTCGAGGAAAAATCCTCTAAAACCTAATTTGAATTTTTTTCTGAGATAAATTGCACCCCCACCGTGTTGAAGGCACGGCTAAGGTAAAAAAATAGACCAGTGACATGCGATCCTTTGTCTAGTTCTTCATAAACATATTGCATAAATTGAACGCTAGCTGTTTCCGTCGAATGATTTTTACGGAAACCATGTTGACATTGTGTTAAAATATTGTTTTTGTTCAAAAAAATAGCAATTTTATCATTATATAGTTTTTTCTATGATCTTAGAAATAATACTAAGAATAGAGATCGGCCTCTAGTTCGCAATATCATATGGATCACCTTTTTTGAATACTGGCACAACGGAAGCTATATTCAAACACGATGGGAAAATGCCGGAATTCACGGAAAGATTTGCAAGATATGTTAGTGTAATTGCAATGTCATGACTTGCCGATTTAATGATTTTTAGTGTAAGACCATCAATTCCCGAGGAATTAGCCGATTTAAGATTTTTAATAGTACATATTATATCTTCTCGTGTGATGGGTGACATAAAAAATGAATCAGATACATATTCGCAGGTAGTGCATTCTTTGGAGATATTGTGCGAAAAATGCTGACGTATCTTATTTCCTGCCACTGTTGAGAAATGGGAGACAAAACATTCTGCCACTTGTTGTTTGTCAGATACTATTTCGTTGTTTATATTTATTTCTAGCTGATTACTTGTAGATTTTACTCTATTGAGTTGTGTATTTATCAATTTCCACAGACTGTTTGTTTCATTTTTTTGATTTTGAGATGTTAGTGTAATTGCAATGTCATGACTTGCCGATTTAATGATTTTTAGTGTAAGACCATCAATTCCCGAGGAATTAGTCGATTTAAGATTTTTTAATAGTACATATTATATCTTCTCGTGTGATGGGTGACATAAAAAATGAATCAGATACATATTCGCAGGTAGTGCATTCTTTGGAGATATTGTGCGAAAAATGCTGACGTATCTTATTTCCTGCCACTGTTGAGAAATGGGAGACAAAACATTCTGCCACTTGTTGTTTGTCAGATACTATTTCGTTGTTTATATTTATTTCTAGCTGATTACTTGTAGATTTTACTCTATTGAGTTGTGTATTTATCAATTTCCACAGACTGTTTGTTTCATTTTTTGATTTTGAGATGTTAGATTGAAAGTATGACCTTTTTGAATCTTGTATAGATTTGTGATATTTTTTTTTGTATTCTTTTGTGTATGTATGTGATTAGATGGGACTAGACTGATACATACGTGTAGGTCCGACATCAGCAACCAAAAATGAAGCGAGGATGGTTTACCGCTCATAGTCATTCGCCATTATATGAGATCTTATACGAGGTGTGGCTATTAAATAAACGAACTACTGTCATAGCACTTTTTATTCGTTACCAATTAGAGTAGTAACTTTTTCACAGTGTTGGAAGTTCGCTTCTGTCAGATGGATCAGTACCTCCGTCGCTTTTGCTTTAACTGCTTCCACACTTTTGAATCTTGTACCCTTCAGAGCCACCAGGCCTGTCTAACAAGCCTGGATTAGTGTCAATGTTGTTTAGAATGTCAGCGCAAATGTTCATTCTTGATTCCTTTTGCTCGATAATGAGGAGTTTTGGCACAATTTTTGTGCAAACTTTGCGCATGTTGAACGATTCATGAAAAATCTGGTGAACACATTCTTTGTTGATTCCTGTTATTTCAGAAAGCCCTCAGAAACTTAGACGACCATCTTCGCGGATTAATTTACCAATTTCTTCAATGTATTTGTCTGTTTTTGACGTTGAGGGTCTGTTTTTGACGGCGTGCGGATCGTCTTCGGTCGTTTCACGTCCCTCTTTAAACCGTTTAAACCATTCAAAAACTTGTGTGTGTGTGGGATAAACATTCATTCACGTACACTTCTTTTAACAATGCATAAGCTTTTGTAAAAGTTTTCCCCAGTTTTACAAGAAACTTGTGATTAACCCGTTGCTCCATCTGAATACTTGCTCCATCTGGTCATTTTTCGACGCGTCACTAGCGCGTAGACTAATTCAAACGACTGCTACAGTCAAACTAACAGTGAGCTCAGGGTGGGGAAAGTATCACCAGACACAGTTCTGTTCAAACTTGTTGCGACACGCTCTCAGCGCACTGATGGCAGCATCAGTTCAGTTGTTTAATAGCCACACCTCGTATGTAAGATAGAAAATCCGGAACTTTGGTCCCATGAGTTCCATTAGTTCAGATCTAATAACAATCATAAAGGTTTACTAGTTTCTAATAAATATCAGTCAGTGATCCAGTTAAACAAACTATTTTCATACTCTCGACTATCATTTGATTATTATTGTTATAGTAAACTATGCCGTTTCTAACTCTCGCAATGCTGTTAAACTACACTCACTGCGACTGCCATTTTTACCTCTTATCACCTGGAATATATATTTGAATAAATAATAATACTTGGTTGCAGTCTAGTATCTTGGTCGTTTTTTTATTACAGCATAATAATGTTTTTATTAAATAAAATCTATATTTTATTTAATGAAAACATTGTCATGGACTTGTCCAGTTTCGTCTGATGAATTGATTTTGCTAGTGTATTAATAAATAATTAAGTTGGCAGGACATTCTGAAACCCAAATGAAATCGTATCAAAATTACATAAATGAAATGAAATTATTTTAGGTAATCGTTATTTCACTGGCACAAATATAATATTAACTCCAACTGATTTTGAAACTAAAAGAGACGATAACATATGTAGCTACTGTCCAGATTAGCTTTCGTTGATAAATTAAATACGTGTCATAATTAAAGACTCTAATTGTAAGTCGCGTAGCAGGACTGTATCAGGGGGAACACGGCATTGTATGTGAAATAGTATACACGTATATGTATACTAACCATTATAGATAATAGTATACACGGTGGAGACTTTAACTGGAATATATTCGCTAGCGGGGTGGTGAATGATTTTTCAAAAAAATTCCCGAGACACGTCAACTTTTAAATGTATTTACCTACATTTTGCAAGAAATATGAAAAATATAGCCCTTCAGGTGTGGCTGAAACCACCCTCAACATGATTTTTTTCTAATGCAACCCTATGGCTTGTGACCCCTCATTGTAAAGCTGGTGGAAAGAGGAACTCAACGCACTGATCAAATTTTAATTTTTAGTATGTTTGTAGGGTTGCATACAATTAAAACAATTTAAAAATTTAATTTATTTTCAACATAACAATTGTTCAAAATGTGCACCATTCACTTGTTGGCAGCATCCCAGTCTGTGGTAGGTTTCGTCCCTTACATTATGTAACATTTGCGGTGTTATTTTTCGGATTTCCTCTCTTATCCTTTCCTGCAGATCTGCTAAGTTGTTGGGTTTCTGAATGTAAACCCTACTTTTAAGATGTCCCCACAAAAATAAATCCAGTGGTGTAAGATCTGGAGATCTTGCTGGCCACTCAATATTACCTCGCCTCCCAATCCACCTACCGGGAAAAATTCTGTCCAGATACTGACGAAAAATGGCAGCATAGTGTGGTGGGGCCCCATCTTGCTGAAACCATAACCTCTCGTCGGTCAAGTTAGGGTTTAAGGGGTTTGGAAATAAATGACATAGCACTGGCATTAGTTCGTGCTGGAGTAAACGCAAGTATCTTGCTCCATTAAGAGTGTCATCAAAGAAAAATGGTCTTACAATTCTATTTTGTATTATTCCGGCCCACACATTAGTTTTCTGTGGGCGCTGAGTATGAAGTTCCCTCATCCAATGGGTGTTCTCTTTAGCCCAGTAACGACAATTTTGGCGATTTACGTGCCCATTTAATGTAAAAGTAGCCTCGTCAGAGAGAACTATCCACTCTAAAGATAACTGGTTTTGATCAATACAAGTCATCAATAAATCGCAAAATTCCAACCGTCGATCTGGATCATCTTCAAGTAGCTTTTGAACAGCTTGCATTTTATATGGGCGTTTTTTCTCATATTTAAGTATTTTTAAAACTGTTTTGTGATTGAGATTACCATCACGGGCCAGTTGACGGGCTAGAGTGATTGGATTTTCTTCTAGAGCAAGCAACAAATTGAACTTCGTGTCGTCATCAACAACAGCCTGCCTCTTACTCGGTACTTTCCTGACATGACCCATCTCTCGATATTGTGCCTCAATTTTACTAATGGTACCTTGATTTAGTGGTGGCAAGTCAGGATGCAGTTTCTCGAAACAAGCGAACAACTTCGCATTGAGTTCGCGCCCTATCACCATATCCAATCATCATCAAAATTTCGATTTTTAGTGATTCAGTTAAATAAGACATTTTCACCAATTTGAAATAACACTTCGTTTCAAACTCTGAATACAGCATACAAACTAAATTACTCTTTGCGGCCGTGTAAAAACACTAGCAAAAAATAACAAATATCAGTTGTGGCAAAAAATTGCTTGGAATTTTTTTGTGGGGACATATGAAAAGGAAGGTTTACATTCCAAAACTAAACAACACACATTTTGAGTACGAAATTAAAAAATAAATGTTGCGTTAAAAATAAATTAAACTATGAAATTACGTTTTAATTGTATGCAACCCTACAAACATACTAAAAATTAAAATTTTATCAGTGCGTTGGATTCCTCTTTCCACCAGCTTTACAATGAGGGGTCACAAACCATAGGGTTGCATTAGAAAAAATCATGTTGAGGGTGGTTTCAGCCACACCTGAAGGGCTATATTTTTCATATTTCTTGCAAAATGTAGGTAAATACATTTAAATGTTGACGTGTCTCGGGATTTTTTTGAAAAATCATTCACCACCCCGCTAGCGAATATATTCCAGTTAAAGTCTCCACCGTGTATAATGGTTAGTATAGACTATTTCACATACAATGCCGTGTTCCCCCTGATACAGTCCTGCTACGCGACTTAGAGTCTTTAATTATGACACGTATTTAATTTATCAACGAAAGCTAATGTGGACAGTAGCTACATATTATGTTATCGTCTCTTTTAGTTTCAAAATCAGTTGGAGTCAAAATTATATTTTATAACCATGTAATTAATAATTTAAAATAAGCAATTTCGAGAACGGTTCATATAACACAGCGAATTATAGACTGTCCGCGTCTGACATACGACAGGTCCGAAATTGATAGTGTTTATGTGAAATGAACATGCCAAACGAACGCAAAAATAGACAAGATATATTTTAAACATGGATTGACAGTAATCCTGGATGTATAGGTATTAAGAGAAATGTCCTATTTTGTACTGTTTGTGGAAGAACTATAAATTCTTCAGATAAATCTAAAGTAATAAGACATGTGAACATTTGTGCCTCTTCGAGTTCTAATAACCCGCGTTTTTTCTATGAATTTACAAAAGCATTTGTAGTTAGTGTAACAGTCCGTTAGAAAAATTAAAGAACCCTGTTTTAAGTGATTTTCTCGAAACCTATATGGACCAGAAAATCCTATATCCTACTACATTACGAAACACGTACGTTAATAATGTTTATAGTGATGTAGTGCAAAGAATACGTGAAGACATAGAGGACAATTTTGTTTACTTCATTATGGACGAAGCTATGATGCATAATATGTGGACATGCTGTTGCCAATTTTTTAATTGGCTCATTACAAAGTGATAGTGCTAGTGTCAGTCATTTATTGGCTTCAAAGATATTAGATAAATCTAATCATGTAACAATTGTACAGTTTGTCAAAGAGTGTTTTGGTTACGTATGGCCAAATCATCATATATGATAAAAGAAGGAAATACTGTATCTCACAAATATTCTTAAATGGTCAGCTCATGCATGGAGAGAGTCTTTTTCGTTGGCCAACAAGTTGATATCAAATATTGTTTGGATTATTGGAAAGAATTTTGTTAAAGTACCTACAAGTAGAGACCTCTGTAAAGCTATTTTGTAGGTATGTGTGAGATTTCGAATTTTCGAGATGAGACGAAAAGTCATTTTTCGAAACGAGACGAGACGAGATTCTCAGTCAGTCGGGATTTCTCGAAATCCCAAGATTTCTCGAGATCCCGAGATTTCTCGAGATCGCGAGATTTCTCGAGATACCGAGATTTCTTGATATATAGAAATTTCTCGAAAAAAGAGGTGAAATTAATGTATTAATACTTACAGTTGTTTAAATTTACAAGTTCAGCTAGCAAACCATATTAAATAAAAGAAAACTTATTACACTGGTTTAACATTTTGGTTTAACTCAGCATTTAGGAAATCGGTCATCGATTTCAAAATGCTGAGTTCGATTTTAATTTGTATCGATCGAGCGTCTGCGACGCGTATGTAAAAATTACGTTACGAGACGTAACAGTTCATCATTGAAAGATTGTCTCCGATATTTTCCTTAAGTTTCATATTTTGAATATATTCTCCGGGAAATTTCAAATAGTAAATGAATTTTGGGATTTGAGTAATCTCGGTATTTTTTAAACTTTTAGGATTCCAAGAAATGTCGGAATCTAAAAAAATATTAGGATCTCAAGAAATCTCGGATTATCGATAAATCTCGGGATCTCAAATAATATCGAGATCTCAAGAAATCTCGGAATCTCGAGAAATCTCGAGATCTCAAGTAATCTCGAAATCTCAAGAAGTCTCGGAATCTCGAGAAATCTCGGAATCTCGAGAAATCTCGACTGACCGAGAGTCTCGTCTCGTCTCGATTTTTTGTTTCTCGTCTCGAGGATCGAGATGTGGAGATTTTCGAGATCTCGCACATGCCTACTATTTTGGGAAATACACGTTTGCCTCTTGATCCGGTTGTAACCCGCCAAGGTACTTGGTTGACAGCCGTAGCATATTACGATGAACATTTAAAAAATATAAAATCATAGGCCGTTTCGACTCCTCGGAATGTACTGCTGTGATATAGTACAAGACCTGTTGAAAGACCAGAGTATTCGCGAAGATTCCAGACCAGAGAGATTCGCGAACACATGGATTATCGATATGTGACCAGTTCCAAATCCTGCATGATGCTCAAAACAAGATTAATGTTGCCACCACAAATTCTGTCAGCACTACGATAAAATATGAACTGCTTCATATCTTTCAGAAGAATCCTGAAAATCCTGAAATTTAGAAAATATATGCAACTATCTAGATGGCACTTATGAAAAGTTACTTTCTAACATTGTGCAATACCGGTCATGCATCAAAAACTTTGCATACTCTCTCGTGTCATCAGTATGTTGAACGCTCATTTTCATTACATAAATTAAATACGTTAATATTAAATTATTTATATTATATACATTAATGATATAATAATAAATACTAAGTGGTAGGCTTCGAAAATTTACACCAGCTAAATATAATGAGTAAGTTGTTTTGTTACGTAAGACATTATTTAGACTATTTAACGACTTCAGTTCTGTGCATAGTGCACACGGTAGAATTCATGTTAGTGAACGAAATCCGAACCTGTTCATCTCTGCGGCTTAGAGTCTTAAGTCATAATGCAGAAACATGAACACTACATGGTAATAATAGAATAACAATAACTGGTATTATGAGCAAACTGGTATAGTCTTACCAGTAAAATTATGGCCACGGCAACCTACACAATTTATTTTCATAGCACCTAGAGGATATTATAATGGGCAAAGGTATGTATTGTTTCAGGTATAAAATTTACAGCTACCGCTCCCTCGAGGATATAAGGTATAACGACCGTAACACGATGAAGCTATGATGTCTTAAAGACACATTTACAACACATTAATGTAAGGAGAAATGATTATAATAGATAAATATTCACGTTCTTATTTTCTCGGTAAACTACATTGTGACATTTTTATTTTACAATAATAACAAATAATATACAGCGTGGTAGTAAAGTGTTGAATAAAATCGTATTTCTTTTCGGAATATCAGTTTTTGTTTCTTCTTACTGTCAAAAAATATTTGGAGACTTTTTGTTTACAGCTATGACGTCATCGGCTGTTTGTGCATTACCATCGTTATCAGTACTTTATAATCGTTGACGAAATCAACGAAATCAACCACGTACAGTGACCTAGCTAAAACTGATCTACACTTATACTATTACAATTCGTTTTACCAATGACCATCTAAATAATTAGAATTTCCCTGCGTGAAAAAGTTGTATGAAGTCGACATTCTACAATAAAATTTAGAGTTTGCTATCTATTTCTTAATTCTGAATCATCCCATTTTTTTAGTTTGAAAACAGTTCAGATCTGTTTCATGGTCATACATTGATTTTGTGAAATAATAAATTCGTTCATTTTCCGACTAAAAACTAACAAAACTAAATTAATTTTTCAAAACTAATAACCAATCATTTTCAAGCATTTTCCGAGACATCTTACGCAATTTGTTGGTTATCATAACATAGTATAAAACAAAGTCGCTTCCCGCTGTCTGTCCCTATCTTTCTACTACCTATGTAGGCTTAGATCTTTAAAACTACGCAACGGATTTTGATGCGGTTTTTTTTAATAGATAGAGTGATTCAAGAGGGAAGGTTTATATGTATAATACATGCATAATATAGTAGAGAAACACTGATAATTTTAGAGGTTTCTAATGTGATGTCGTAAACCGGGCGAAGCCGGGGCGGGTCGCTAGTTACATTATAAGCATGGTTAATTTAATTTAATTCATAATTGACTGTTATATTGAATTTTACTTAAATAAAATGTAAAAACTTGGTAATTTTCTTTTACCCAAATTTAATATTTTTGGAAAATAGACAGAATTGTTATTTCACATGATCGACTTACCACAACTATAAAATACGTCTTTACTTGCGAAATCAAAATATCTGACATAATTCAGAATTTTAAAAACAATTTTTATTAATTTCGTCAGTCGAAAATTAAATATTAAATTCTGAATATTTTTTCTAAACATTCGCTCCGTCCCAAATTAGTTCTTTTTGTTTCGTTTAAAACAACTATAACGTTTTTCTGTAGTCATTTTCTATTAATGCAGATAAAATACTTTCTTACATAGTGTGTACTTTTTGGAAAGGATTGCATATGCCAGTGAATGAAAATATTTCCTCACTCAATTTTCAATGATCCTAATATGATATTTAGCCCCTATTTGTGAATTAAGTAGATAAAGCCTAGTTGAAGCAAAAAATGTAACGCACTCTTCATTTTTTTCTTGAATGCCATACTTTCACTCCACCACGTGGATGTGGAAGTGAAAGAAATATGTTAGTAAGTATAGATACATCCATTAGAAATAAGTTTTTTTTTCTGACAGCATATAGGTATTAAAACACAAATATACTTAGGTACTTAAATATTTAAACTGTATATTTCCTATGTTGCAGTTATCAGATGTACGTTTTTTTCTGGGTATACGAAAATTTCTTTGTTCATAAAAATTCTCGTAAGTTATGCAGCTGCAGATAAAGAGAAAAATGCTATATGGAAGAAATTTTAATATGGGCGCAATATATTAAAGGAATAAAGCAATTTTTCCTTTAATATTTTCTGCAGATAAGACCTGTAGTAGGGCTAGCAAAGTTTAAAGCCCTAAATAATGGATAACAAAGCAATAAGGCTGGCAAACGTGGAATATTCCCATGAAGGAGGATTTTCCGGGACACGAAATAATAATGTCTGAAGAAGTAAACTTCTAATTCTGTAATTTCGCTCTGGCTCCTTGGAATATTTTGCGACTGTATTTTAAAAAACCCACTCGCGTGTTTTGTAAGGAAAAAAAGTACTTTAATTTAATTTTATATTTTTCACAACATGTCGACGTTTCAACAACATTCAACAATATCCAACTGTGAGGTTAGAATCCTAAAACTTTCTATTAGAAGAACACAACTAATATTAAATTATGCAATAAATTTACGGTGGCAGCCAGATCATTCAAATTATGACATTCAATGTAACTGATAGAGACATCCACAGAAGACGTTACATTACAAGTAGAGCATCTTGCGTGAGAGTATCAGAAATAATAAATGAACTGTCAATAAAGTTACCTGTAATACATAATGTAGGATCTTCTGAAATTCCTCCTTGGATGCTACTTAGAGGAGCCTAGGAGCCAAAAATACACCTGAAATGTAACATCCTGAATCATACAAAATCAGAATCAAATAAAAAAATACTTGCCTCTATTTTTTCGTCCTTTCGAAAAATGTATCCAGGTTATTTACGCTGATTCCGGTTCTAAAATCAAACAACGAGTTGAAATTGCAATGTATAATTTAGCCTATTCATAGACACTGTCTAATTGTTAATCTGTTATCACTGCTGAACTTTATGCCTTTTGGCAAGCCATTCTTTATCTAGAATCTATATCTCGTTTGAGGGGGTTGAAGAGGGTAACTTTGAAAAGCAGACCAAATATATATTGTTTTTAATATAAAATTTAGTACGCATACAACGGGGAGAGTTCTACACCAATTCTAGTTACTTTGTTCCTGTCTCCCCCCGTTTGGGATAGGGGGTAGTTAACCAAAATTAAATATATTCGTTTAAGATCCAGTTTTTGGCCAAACTGAGTTCATTATTTATTTCCATTCAAATTTTTTCGAATGAGCGATTGGAGGACTTAGTTTCTTGATTTATCCACCCGTAGCTGTTCTATCAGCAGTTTTACCAACTGCAGTTTTACCAACTTCACACAACTAAAATCTTGTGGCAGCACAGCAGTTTTTTTGCTGTACTGTAAAATTGTAAAAACTGAGTTGTGTGATGCTGGATCGTAAACGACGATATAAGAAATACGTTAAAAAATTATTAAAACGTTTAAGAATTGCTTAATGATTTGACTAATGGCCAAACCAAATCATGAATTAAATTTATTTTAATTTGGTTTTATCCACATGTCATAAATACGGAAAAACTTATCCGGAAGTAGTGACTTTATTGGCAGTGTTTTTTTTATTCTAGATTTGGAGTGTTTGAAATTATATTTATGAGCGTGGAATCGGTTTATCAATATTTATGTACGCATATCTCATAAAATCACAGCAATGTTAATCTTCACACGTATTAAATATTGTTTTACACAATGTGAATGAAATTAAACATATTTTATTAATCTCCTGAACAATCAAACCAGTTTTATAGATTCAGTTATATTCACAATAATGTCAAATAATCTTTATAAATAATGTTTTATGTAGGCAAAATATGATTTCGAATATCCTCAAATAACCTCATTACTTCTCAAATCTATTGTATATTTTCAATAATTTGAAGTACTTTTGTGCATGTACAGGGTGAGTTCGTGAGAATTCCCACCCACCTTTTCTCCGTTATTTTTAGAGCTTTGAAAATATGTTTTGGAGGAGTAACTTATTTTTAAATAACTTATATAATATACTAAACTAATAACTAAAATAATTAACATTATTTTTTAATAGAACACCCTATATTTTTTTTATTTGTTGAAATCTGTTTACAACGATATAGCATATGTCGTTCTTTCGTCAACAGGTTTTTGAAATATGACACATTAAATAAACACCCTAGGAAATTGCACCTTTACAATTTGGCGATACCTACATGTTTAGAAGAGAATAAGTTACCATTAAGAGAATAAGACACCATTAAGGACAGACAAAGACAGTTAGATGTAACAGTGTTTCACGCTTGTACACGTATTAGAAACGTATGAGACCTGTGCGTAATAGAAAGTGGAGAGGGGTATTACCTACACGCCTATCGCCGAATTTGAGTGGGAGTCAGTACTTTTTCGCAGCTATGGGGGTGTACATCGACTTAGCTGTATGAAACGCAATTCTTACGTAATTCTGACTTTTACAATTATCCCATACACTTAAAAGAAGTATATGAACATAATTGTATTTGTTTTCAAATTTTTGTATTCCTAAACTAACCGGTCTGAAAGAAAATGAAATTGAAGTTCTATAAAAAAAAAAATCAACCCGGTTATAAGACGACAGAAAGAAAAAATGCCTATTGAATAAGTGGTTCAAAAATGTCGCCCCTTTGTGCTTCGCAAAAACCTAGTCTATCGTAAAACTCAGTTCTTATGCGTTCTAACACTTCAGGGGAAATATTATTTAGGACTTGTACAATTCTGGCCCGTAAATCTTTACAAAATATTCCGCACAGTTCCACATTAATTTCTTTTGCGATGTGCGTACTAGTACACAGTTCATTTGCTTCAACAAACGCACAAACGGCTACTTCACGTTCCAAACTATTTTCGGATAAGGGCCTAGGGATTGCCTCCTCAGGTTGGTCGGATAAACATTTTTGCATCCTGTTATGCACCCCGATGTCTCAAATATATGGACGATATTTAATACGGTTTTTACCGGTTTTACCGTAGGTACCGGCCGAGTTTCAAATGAAAATGCAAATCGCCCAACAACTTCTTCAGCGCTCTGAGAGATGAAATAGGTACCACTTAATTATTTGCACTTTTTCTTCCTTAGTGTATACCATCATCGTTATTGTAATTATAGTAAAAACGTTTATTTAATTACAATACAGACATGGCTAAACTGATTCCTTATTTCGGTTATTGTACTTTAGAGTCTAGACAAGAATTCAGTTCACACGTGCGCATTATAATTTATGGGCGGGGCGTCCCGCCTACATAACTTTATTGGTTCCCTATTGATGTAAACACGAATGACAGAGTATAAAAGAGAAGAAGAGACAGAGAATAAGCATAAAAGTTTTAAAATTACATATCAGTCTGGCAACTAAGGATATAATATTTCTCTGTCAGTTCCCTTTACTTGAAGAGTTTATTCTTTTCTATCTTTTAATGCTCGGCTTTGAAATCTTGGACTTTCTAACCCTGTATAAAATTAAGAGCCATGAAAACGTCATCAAATCTGGCTATGAACGAGAGATATGGAAATACCGGTTATGTGGAAGCTCGAAGCGAAACCTCGTTGTCAAACTTTTGACAAGTGGCTGTCAGAATTGTACAATAAATAATGGCTATTACATAAAGTGACAGCCCTGATAATTAAATAAGGTTATAAACTTAAAGTTAAGAATAGAAATCCGCCTTTTTTTGTTCGGCTAACTTTGATGACATTTTTTTTTTGGGCTCGTTTTATTTATGTATATAACGCAATTTATAGTAGGCTGTGGATAATTACTCTATGTTATCAAAAATAAACACAGAAATCAAGTTATTTGTTCCCTTGTTGCTTCTATAGGTGATACTCACATTTCAGTAGCTATTAATATGTTTAACATATTTTGTAAATATTTATTATTTGAGGTAAAATGCCTAAAATGATTATTTGAGGTAGCTATGAAAGAAAACATTTAAATACATTATCAATTTTAGGTGCATCTTTTAACTTGTCATTTTACATTAGGTATTGTCTTGCGATCGATATCTATGTCGGTATTTAAAATTATTTTTTTATATACGTTGTTTTATTTTATGGACTAAATTTTCTATTTTCTTTATTTACATTGTTAGTGTATTAGCTCCGGGTACATACCACGTTGTTCTTATATTAATATTAAACTGTGATGACTGATATCGTTCGTGAGTCCGCAACAACTAACTATTTTGTGTGGCCGACAATAACTCTCCCACGCTATTAAACCTACGTTTTTAGTACTGAGTGCATATAAAACAAAATCTTTCGGATTATAAATGAGCTTTTCAGAAAAAAAAATCGTTCAACGTAAGACTAAGTGGTCTATTAACTTAAGCTTAAATAAATGGCTAAAATGTGATTTGCAGGTAGCGAATTGTAATCTTACACTAGTCTTTTTGTAAAATGGAATATACAATCTGACAAATGACACAGGAAAAGATAACAACGAGGTATAATGTCTAGTTGCTGCCAACTTAAGATTAATTTATACTTCCATTTAAAATACGGATGTTCTAGTTCAGTTTGGGTATAACGAATTATAACTTTCAGAAACTTCCTGCTTTGGAATGGTCTGAATAATTCACAATTATTACGAAAAAAGTATTTGTACATTTGGTGTTACGTCTGACAGTAGGAGTGGAATGTCAAACGGTAAAATAAAAATAAATACATACCAAAATTTCAATACAAAAACTATATCAGACAAATCAACATTTTTTATCGGCTAAATAAAGAAAGGAAAGCAAATGAGACTGTAATAACTTCATTTAAGCGAGGAACAAACGTGGTAGCAGTCGCGATGGCGGTGGCGGGCGTATATTATTATATACGAGGTGTGTAAATTAAGTAAAGAGACTGGTAACAAGCCCCCCGATCTAGAAACACTGCGGAGACGGGAGTTGGAAGGGCGGTACAAGTTTGAACATTTTATAATCATTTGTTTGTTCTTGGTGACTGTTCTCCTAAAAAGGTTTTTTCTAATGCGTTTTAAAAATGAGTTACATTAATTTTGAGCAACGGTGTGCTATCAGGTTTTGCTTCAGACATGGACACAGCACACGGATACTTTTACAACATTACTTCAATACGCCTACGGAGACAGTGTTACTTCAGGAGTCCAGGTTTCCCGGTGGTTTAAGGCATTCTCAGAAGGAAGAGAGTCAATTGAAGATGAACCACGCAGCGGAAGGCCTTCATCTTCAAGAACCGATGAAAATGTCGATAGACTACGGGATCTTATGTGTTCAGATCGTCGGTTGACGACAAGAATGATCGGGAAAGACTTAAATTTAAATCACCTCACTGTTCATCAGATTTTGACTAACGAATTTGGGGATTCGTCTGAACGCCAAACCCGATAACTCCCGCCGTCGGGTTGCTGCGGTACCAATCTGCTCTGTAAAAATGCGTGGCATCTAAAAGGTGGCAATCAGCCATCTGCTGAACCTCTGTCAGGTACGAAACCCCAAAAATACAGTCGTGTATCGGGTTAAGTGGAAGAGCAAAAAAAAAAAAAAAAAAAAAAAATTTGGGAGAGAGAAAAATCTGCGAAATGGTTCAAAAAAACCTTAGCAGGAACAAAAGGAGTTGGGGGAGGAAGGTGTCTTGTTTTGAAATCGATTGAAAATGATCCCTATTTTATGGAACGTGTCATTACTGGTGATGAGACTTGGGTGTTTGAGTACGGCTCGGAAACCAAGCGCCAAAGCATGGAATGGCACACTTCAAGCTGTCCAAGACCTAAATGTGGCAAAAAGCAAGAATGAGCAAGTCGAAGATTAAATGTATGCTGATTTTCTTTTTTGATAGCCAGGGAATTGTCCACAAAGAGTTTCTACCTCCAGGCCAAACAGTAAATCAACACTTCAATCAGAGAGGTTCTTGAAAATTTTTGAAAAAGGATGATGCGTGTCAGACCAAACGTCAAGAGCAACTGGATATTGCATTACGACAATGTGCCTTGTCATATAGCCATTTCAGTAAACGAGTTTTTAACCAGGAAAAACATTAATGTGGCTCCTCGGCATCCTTATTCGCCTGACTTGAGTCCTTGTGACTTTTTTCTCTTCCCAAGATTGAAAAATCACCTCAAGGGACGTCATTTTCGGACTATAGAAAACATTCAAACGGCTGTAACCGACTATCTGAATGCTATTCCAATATATGAGTTATATTGGAATAGCATAGAATTCCTTCCTCTAGCAGTGTCAGCACTGCTATGAGGAATGGAAGAACCGTCTCAAGCGCTGTGCGACTTCCCTAGGAAGTTATTTTCAAGAAAACAATACTGAATTGTAATTCTATTCGAATATAAACATTTTAAAAATCAGTCTCATTACTTATTTTACACACCTCGTATGTTACCGAAACTGCGCACACAGCAGCCGTCGCTATCATCCATATAAATATCTGCCGCCACCGTCAGCACACCCCTTACCACGTTGGTTAGCCCTACGATTTATTGTCAAAGTCGATCTATCTAATGTCACATATATCTAAATTATCATTAGGTACTAGCTAACCATTGAAGGATTTTTACAAAAAAAACACATTTCATATCAAACTACAACGTTTTCCATTAAAAAAGAGTAAGTTATGTTAAAAAAAATATCTGAAAATACAGGTATACCGAAACTAAGGTATTAATATTAATATATGTTTTTTTTTCTAGTTCCTATTTACATGGATACATTGATAAAAAAATTTAATAAAAACACGTAAAAACCGGATATTATAACCAATCCAAATATGCTTTTGAGAAAAAAAGAGGACTGAAGGATACATAACTTGGACTGAAAAAAGATAGTGTGCGTCATTTTAACTAGACAAGATATTTCGATTTGAAGTTGGCATAAAGTTTCATAATAAACTGAAGACTTGGTATATCGTTTTCGAATTTATGTTAATTGTCAAGGATGGAGCACCTGATATTCTTACGTCATCCATACCAAAAACGAATTAACTCACGAAATTTTATAACGGTCGTTTTACATCTTAACAGCTGCCATTTTTTTAAAACAGTATTTTTAAATTTTTTCTTTGAAATTGACCGTCTGGCAGACTGTAGCTGGAAATGATTAGTTCATTACAAATTAAATATGTATATTAAATATTTGATTTGTAATGAAATAAAGTTGATGACATTTTACACATAAAATTCGTGGTTAGTTTTTCCTCCATAGTAACGCAGGATTAATATTTTCATAATGGAATATGCTATATTAATTTATTGAACGTACAGTATTTACTTTTTTGTTCATAAATACATTATTTAATAACTACTGCAAAATACTTGTACACACTGTTAATTACTAAATAATATATCGTTACCCTAGAATTACAGTGTTGTATGTCGCATTTTTGTCATTTTAAAGTTAGTAAGCACTTTAAAGTTGTATGTTCAACAAACTTTATTTTCACGAGTATACAAAAATATATCTGACATACAGCGGAGTGTACTATCAAAATTACATAGTTGTAGGAGGGTAAAATCATAATTTTACGGTTACAGATTGGCATGTGTCACATCCTAACTCTGGTAAATTGTATTTGCTTATTGCAACACAGTTGTATGTGTCACATATAATGTTGCAGTATTAACCAACCGCCCAGCAGTACACACATACAATCAATATATCCTCATCTATAAATCAGTCTATAAATACAACATAAGTCCTACAAGATAATGCAGTGAAAATACCTAAAATAATTTTAAATATTATAAAGTCGGAGCTGTCATGTATATAATTATTACAAAGCGATACCTTTTAGTCGAGTAGTTCCCTTGAGAATTTCATAATCTTTATTTGAGGTAGGTGTACTATAAATTAAGCCATATACATAGAAAACTGGAAGAAGGTTTGTATTCAGGAATACCAGAACCCGTAGGTTAATAATTGGTTCCAGGACCGGTCTTAACGCCACTGGAATACTCTTATATGTGCCACATTAATAAAGTATATCGTCAACTCCTGTATATGTGTACATAGTACAATCGTAGTTCAATCACATAACGAAATAATATTCGGAAATATAATCCGACTGCCGAATTATACGCCCCACTCTAATCAAGTTACGGCACGTGCCAAAAGACAAGTTGTGAACGCGGACATAATATACACTTATTGCTAGTATCAGGTAAACTGCGCTAGTCGATCATGTGTGTGCACGAAACGTCGAATAAGCACGAATTAGTAAAAATGTTGGGACAGCGTCCATCGCACGTTACGGTGGAGCAATTTCTGTTCCAAGAATATATTTCTGGAGGTTTTCGAGGTTGCTGATTTCAAATTTCAACATGTCAAAAGCAAAAAATGTACCCCAGAGTAGAAAATCGAGTATAACTGGGGTTGAAGGGGTATTTTGTCAAATTTTCATTTCTTACCCCTATCTCAAAATTTTGAAGGTGTATTAACTTTTTTGAGGTTGGATCCGAATTCAGCGTCGAAAAATACATATGCATACTAAGGTCAACATCCAGGATTATGATTTTTTTAGCTGTGTATAGACAGCTACAAAAAAAACATCGTGACCTTTATAACCACATGTATTTTTCGACGCTGAATTCGAATCCAATCCCTGTTATACTCGATTTTCACCTATGGGGTACATTTCCTGCTTTTGGCATGTTGAAATTTGAAATTAGCAACCTCGAAAACATCCAGAAATATATTCTTGGAACAAAAATTGCGTATTTTGTCAAATTTTCATTTCTTACCCCTATCTCAAAATTTTGTGGGTGTATTGACTTTTTTTAAGGTTGGATTCAAATTCAGCGTCGAAAAATACATGGGGGTACTAAGGTCAATATCCAGGATCATGATTTTTTTTTGTGTAGTTGTGGTATTTTATTATGTAGTTTTACAAAATTGTTTGTATCACATAGTTCACAATAAGATGTATCAGTAGTGTAACATAGTAGTATGATGGTTTTAAACGTTTATATTTGTAGTAAAAACTTAATATTTTTTGTCTTTTCTATTAAAAAAGGGCTGTGATGTTTCTAGAATCGATCGATTTATTTTTCCTAATAATTCCAGTTTCAGAAAAAGAGGATCAATTTTTTTCTTTTTCCATTTTTCTCAAATCTGACTATATTGCACATAAAATAATATAACTCTAAGGTAAAAATATAATATATTATTATTTGCAAGTACTATATTAGTCAGTTGTTGAAATATTTTTACGTTCATATTTCGTTCACAAAACTTAAAAATGATCGGGACTTAAAATATATTAAAAAAATACTTATATATATATATACAAGTCCCAGGATTGAGACACTTACGGATGTTCATTGGCGAACCATCTTGGGATAATACAATAGACTTGATAGAAACTGGGTAGAAACCAGCTGAGATGGATAGTAGGATTGTTTACAGGACACTGCTCACTCATGCGACATCTCACGACAGTCGGGGTGAAAAATGATCCCGATTGCAGGAGGTGCGGAGAGGACGAAGAAACCTCCATCCACATATATTATATGGGAATGCCGAGCACTGGCAGCTATTAGGTATTCGAACTTTGGGGCTATAACAATAGAACCAAAAGAAATGACAGACGCTCCATTAGAAACTGTCCTTAAATTTCTTAAGGAAACAGGACTAATGGAATGACTAGACTATGGGGGCACAATAAGCATTGGCTTAAGTGCACAGGGCATGGCACCTACCCATACGTAATCGTTGTATATCTATAGGTATTACTTAGATTTCTGTTTTACAGTACTATAAATCTATAGGAACCTTGTGAACACTGTTTGTGTATCATTTGCAAGGGAAACTAATGACAAAAATAATAACTAAAACAATTCGCCTATGAAGATTTAGAAACTCCATGAGCTTAATTATTCTCTAAGATTTTCAATTAAAGTTTTGTTTCTGCCGCGAATATACTTTATGAAATCATACCGAAGATCGTATTACGAAAATCATACCGAATATCATATTACGAAAATCATACCGAAGAGGGTATGATTTTACAGACTTTAGGCATAAATCTGGACATCCTGTAGTTATTTAACTCACTAACAAAATATTATAAAGTGACTATCTGTTGTTTGTTTTTTTTTTTTTTTGGTTTAAATGTCTTACTTTAATAAACAGAAAACCAACAATTACAAAATCAACAAAAAATTAAAACTAATAATATCAACTAATAATCCCATGATCTCGGATGACAACTAGTATTCTTCTTTCTTCTCATTATACTTGCATCAAGTGAGTAATATCTTCTTTACGTGTAGCTGTCCATTGCTCGTGATGATAGCGAGTGCTCTTCGTAGTTCATCTACTATGCGGTTCAAATATATTGAGCCCTCACTTTGGCCATTTGCAGAAAAATAAACTGCTAGACCGAATTAAACCATTTTTACAGATATGATTCATTGTACTGTTTACCATAACATAGTGAAAAGTGAAAATGTGATATACTATTCGAGGTATTGATTGACAATATGAAAATTTTGGCACTGATTTCGGCTAAATGATATTTGAAAAGTAATTTCCACAAAACCCATTTTTCAAACTACTTTTTTTAAACATAAAATGAAACTTCTTTTATGTGTACGATTTTTTACGAAAAGAAATATCTTTCAATTAATGACTTTTATTAAATAAAATACGTCATTCTGACATCTTCGGTAATACTAGAAATTTTTTTTATGATTATTGACCTCACACGTTAAGTGGATTAGCCACGAATTATACTATTGTTTAAGGAGGGATATAAAAGAATGAGGGAATAGACAGGGCCACACTAGAAATAAAATAAGACATTTTCACACATAATAATAATTGTAATAATAATTGCACAATAAACGATGCTGAAAGATAACTTATATTAATTTCACAGTAATGTATAATGTGAAATCCGACTCTGAGGTGTGATGTCATGTAAGACACAATATCCATGGCAGGCCTATGAAACCCCCTATGCTCGCAATGTATTTTCCGTGGCTGGTTAAATTCGCTAAAAAGTGGGGAGGAACTAAATCTTCCAGATGGCGCTACATGGCTTATAGTCCTCTCTGTTGTAAAGTTCGCATATACGATTCAAACTTCGCGGGCTACAAGGGTAGCGGAGAAGCGGACTTCTTTCCTTACAGCGCCAACTAGTGGCCGCGACATTCCCCATCCAATTTTTTTCCGAAGTTTCATAGGCCAGATCCATGGTATACTTGTAAGTAAAGTTGGCATACGGCAACGCAATACATAGGCAACTCGCGTAGCATGTGAGGGGAGTCGCCCCAAATCGTATTTATTTCAGTAGTCCCGTGATAGCTGGTGCTGTTGTACAACCTGCGCTATATGGAATATGTTGAATAGTGTGATATAATTTCATAATAAACTATTTCAAACGTTAGGTAGGCTACTGGTTACTTTCGTGTATTACACTTATGATGCGTACGCCTCTGTGGCGCGACTCGTTTTTACCAAGCTTACATAAGTCATCCTCGCAGGTGTTTGTCACGTGACTGGCCTCGATGTTGAGAGCTGAGACACACCGAAAATACAATAACTGAGGAAATGTGGTCAATTCATCATATTGTACATTTATCTTATGCATCTGCGTCATATCTCCCTAAATGACAGTTAAATGTTACGAATCCCCTATATCTAGTTATGGGGAGAAGTAAGAACAACGAGAATAAAAATATAAATTTTAGGTAGTGACGAGTGATCCATCCCCAAGTTTCGTTGTTTAATGTCATCTTGTTTTTTCGTAGGTACAAGAAAGTATTAACTCAGAGATCTAAGTCTTCCACTTTGAGTCTCCGAATATTATTCTTTCCTTCACACGTTCTTCCTTCGCGTTTAAGTTTGTATTTAGGTTTTCGTCTAAAGCGAAAAGTAAATGAGTTTGGTGTAAATAAATAATACCGGGAAGTGGTTGTAGCAGCTGCCTTTCCAGGACATAGATTTTACGGAATGAAACATATTAAAAAATAATGGGTTGCCGAGGAAAAAAGAATTATAGATCTACCAGGACCCTTCCTATCTGCGAGGCCATTCATCAGGCCTGTAACACGAAAATACTTCTTAAAAGTTCACCCTGTCGTTAACGTCTAATAATTTTATCTGTTTTGTGTTATCTTTAAACGAGATTAAAATGTTGTTAAAGATTATCAAATATTTGTACTGTCTGCGTAAGAGTCTAGTTCTTAATAATTATAATGAATATACACGTGCTAGTCGCATGTGTGTCTTAATAGAATATTACACAACGAGCACAAGAAGTAGCATATAACATATGAATGTTTACTGACTGTCATTGGTGACAGTTAATAACGTTTAAATCTCATGTAACGAGCGAGCCATCAAAAAAAAAACATCATAAAAAAATTGGCCGAGCAAAAAAAAGACATATTTCTTATGTATCTTAAAATATCCTTGTATCCTTGTGTACTTGTTTAATTGGCTGTTACATTATATGACATCCATTATTTATTTTATAATTGTGACAGTCACTTGTCAAAAAAAAAAAAAAGTATATGTTGGGGGGGGGGGATACCCCACCCTAATTTTTTTTTTTTTTTTTTTTTTTTTTTTTTTTTTTATTATAGGCTAGGGTTGGGGGGGTGTGTTTTGGTGGGCCCCGG
Organism: Aromia moschata; assembly: GCA_029963805.1. Classification (NCBI taxonomy): domain Eukaryota; kingdom Metazoa; phylum Arthropoda; class Insecta; order Coleoptera; family Cerambycidae; genus Aromia; species Aromia moschata. The sequence goes on along the minus strand of JAPWTK010000057.1, from coordinate 241,256 downwards.
GGATAATTATCCCCCCAAAAAAATGGGAAAATTTTTTTTTTTATTAAAAAAATTTTTCTTATTTTTATCCAAAAAAGGAAAATTTCAAAAAAATTTTGGGCGTTTTAAACCTTGTCGTGGCCCTCCTGTATAGTTTAACCTATTTAATTCAACTTAATAAAAGTTTTTTGTTGAATTTACCTGTGAGTTTATTTTATGTTATGTTTAATAAATTACAATAATTATTGTCAAGTTTGACATAACCTCAACATAACCACTATTATTATTATTATTATTATTATTATTATTAAACATGAAGACTGACGTACTCCATCGGTAAAACTGGAAACGAAGACATTGTGCTAGCCTACCGTGTTGATTAATCTTGTCAGGAGTGACGTACCACAACCACCAGTGACCTGACGGCAGCTGAACTCACTGCGGTTACAGCAGCGTTTTCAACATGTCTCACCTGTTTTAGGGCAAGGCGCCCTTTGGCTTGTCAAGAGTTGGTCCTCTTACACCCCGTTGTCGAGATTGCGAAGGGAGATTTACGAGGGTGATAATTTTCTACAGACACTTCACATTTTTCAAGATTTGCTCTCTCTCTTCAGTAAATAGAGATGTAAAAATTTAAATAAACGGCTCAGTTAAAAAAAATGTTGAAACTTGCGCGACTATAAAGGAATTAAAAACTCAAGTTAGAAACAAGTGGGAGAGATATTGTCTTGTTATTTGTTAATTGTGTTGTGATACCTATTATTTTCATCACACATTTTTTTTAACAAAACACCGGGTTTTATTAGAACATAAATATGTATTCGTGAAAAACCGTTAACAAACACAAAAAAATCTGATTGTAACCAAAGTTTTAATAGTTGGTGTACGAGGTGTGAATATTAAATAACCGAACTGATGCTGCTACCAGCGCGCTGCGAGCGTGTCGCGACCAGTGAAGCGAAGTCTACGACAGTGAAGCGTCGAAAAAATGTTAAAGTTTTCAGATGGAGCAACGGGTTTACAGAAGCTTATGCAATGTTAAACGACCGAAGACGATCCGCGTCCCGGACGGCCATTAGCATTAAAAACGGACGAAAACATTGAAAAAATTGGTATATGAATCCAATCCAATGAATCTAAGCATCCGAGGGCTTGCTGAAATAACAAGAATCGACAAAGAATGTGTTCGCCAGATTTGGCATAAATCGTGCAACATGCGTAAAGTTTGCGCAAAAACGGTGCCAAAACGAATAAAAAGTGTTATGACAGCAGTTCGGTTATTTAATAACCACACCTCGTAATGTAATAACGTAAAGAAAATGGTGATAGTTCCTTATTTATTGAAATGTTAATGGATATTAGTACTTTTTGGTATGATTTATTCATAAGGTTTGCTTACAGCGACGCGACACATAGGTAAGGTGTATCCAGAGTCAATTGGAACAGGTAGAAGGAGAGGGTTTTTACAAGGAGTTCTCAGTATTTTAGCGTTTCCAGTCCATCGTGTACCTTGATGAGACGTGGTTCGACACACATGATGTTGTTTCATACGGTTGGTTTGATAACAATAAGAATAACTGCTTAAGTGAACCATCTTCTAGAGGTGAACGTATTATTTTATATGCTGGAGCTATCAATGGGTTTGTTCCTGATGGCCTTTTATTATTAGCCAAAAACATTAAACAGTCATGCGCTGTTTACCATGAAGATGTAATGGCAGAAAACGTGGTTAAAGAACAATTATTATTCTCATATTCCACACAATTCTGTTATAGTAATGGACAACGCATCTTACCATTCACTTTTTTTAAATAAAATTTCCAATACAAATACCAAGAAGGTTTACGATCTCAGTCAAATTGATATATGAAAAAACTGTGTTAATCATGTAATAAAAATAGAAAATGTATACATTGTTTTACCACCAATTTATCTAGTTATAATTCAAACATTTGATTGTGCTGATTCTGACAGTGATAGTTAATTGCTTTAAAAAAAAAACAGTACATATTTAAAACTTTAAAGACAAGTATAATGTGATTTGCATTTTTCCTAACGCATAAATATATTTTAGTAAGTAATTTTAATTATTATACTTTGCAATACTAAAATAATTTGTGACGCCACTGAATCGATCTTGTTGGCACTGGCTCGTCAGACACCAGCTTTGCCGACTTTTTCGTCTATTCCAATTGCCTCTGGATACACCATAACTTATGCAGCATGTGATGGGTGTTATCTCAATTTCATTTGATTTCAGTACTCCTGTGTGTACTCAGCTGGTGCAGCTGTATTACCTCCGTTATATGCAATACGTTGAATAGTGTGGTATAATTTAATGGTAAATTATGGCAAACATGTAAAAGGCTTTTAGTTACTTTTATACATTACACTTATGATGCGTACGCCTCTGTGGCCTTGTTTCGGCCAACTTTAATATACACTGCATTTGTAAAGTGTTCATACAACACTTTCATAAACCTGTTTACGTAAACTTTCATAAACATCCGTCAGAGCAATTTTTCTAAAAAAAGAAAATCCGTGAAAATTTCATGAATTATATCCATTACTTTACCAAAGCATTGTACAAAAATGAGTGTAATAATAGCAATAACGAAATCACCATAAATGAGAATACCTCTGGTAATACTGGCAAGATAAGTAACACCAAATGTTGAATCGGAAATAAGTTTAGACTACAGCAGTGGGGACAATATTGACGTTTGGAAAATAAGATGGACATTAAATGTATGGACATGGCCAGAACTGTTCTGATTCTCGTTCTGTCCCAAAAGAATACCTCAATGAGGTATTTTTTATTTTCGGAATTTTAGAAATGAAAACAAGTTTTAATGACATTTTAGCAATAATTAAATTACACATTTTAAAACAAAAAATAATGTTTTTTTTTTCAATATATGTACTTACATACTTACTTTTTTATGAATTATTCATTTAATCAAAATTAAAAAATGATAAGAATAAAAGACTATAACTAAAACTTTGTACAAAATAAAATACCTACGTAAATATTATATACATATGTATGTATTGTTATTGTACAAATATAAAACAGGTAAGCTGAAGAATAAAATGCTTCAATGTACAGACATGACATGTAACGCCACAATGCATTATTCAAAATGCCCAGCATTGATATATTATTATACGATTTTATCAATCATGACTCATGACTATCACAATAGTCATACACGTGTAATAGTCATATTAGATAGCAGACCAGACGTGATAAGATATTCGTATATATATTTGACATTTTTCTGTTGAATGTAGCGTAGAATCATCTAAAATATTTATTTTCTCATGTTTAAATTCTCCTTTTACTACAAAGAACCACAAACTTGTAGCAAAAAGTGTAGTACATTAACGTAGATCATTAATAGATACCGTGAAATCAAACTAAACTAAGCAGTAAAAAAAACTAATACTATTATTTTTTTTACTGTACCAGCACTTTGTCCATTCGTTGGTTTCGTTGCGTCGTATAACTGTAAATCGCAAAATGGAACTAACATTTCTTCTGTCCGTGACTGTACATGTTTACTTATTTACAACACAATCGCAGGGGATGTATCGAAACACCGTAAAGATATTTTTTATCAAGATGGGGAAGTTGTATCTTCAGCTAACCCAGCAGAATTTATTACGCCTGCACATTATATTTTAAACATTAATTCCCTATATCTTTACTCATACTTTAAGTTTTGGGGGAGTGTTGCTGCAGTAAGTAAACTGAGAAATTCTGGGGATTTCAGTCACCCTCCTACAGATATCGCCTTAACTTTGGTGCACTAAATGAAGCAGAATAATCCCAAAAATATAGACGGAGTACGTTTTACGCGGTTGGTTATTGATTAGTAGATGAGGTCTGAGAAGTATGAGCATTATGAATGTATACAGAAAGGAACGAGGCACTGAATTTTTTATAAAGGTTTACAAAAAAACTACTTATGTTGTTTGCGTACGTAAACGTAAATAAGACCATATATCAAGCCTGACATTTCTTTTTCAAATTACAGGCCTATTCAATGTCCTTGTTCAGAAAGTTGCATCATATGAGAAACAATCTTTTTACCACTTTTTTGGAAAGTTTGCGGCTAACTTCTGCTTTAAAAATGATGAAAAACGACGTACTCGAACTAGATCACGGTACCTGTCTACTTTGATATTACTTCAAAGAAGTCACTCAACATGGGCCTGTTTGATGAGATTTTTTAAAAGTTTTACTGAGAAAAGTTGTTTCTTTCCAAATATTACATAAGTATACGAAATATAAATGTTCTGTTAGAACATTATTTAGTTTTTTGCTACTTTTGAATATCAGCAAAACTCTCCAGAGAAAACAAAAACAAGAAAGAAAACACTTCGAACTTCAAAAAAAAAAAACATTTTATTACGGTAGATTTACCACACTACTGACTATGAGTATAGATTGAAAACCGTCTCTTTTAAGAAAAAATTAAAATATCGCTCCCAATTCATTCTCTGTAATAAATGTTTGATGCAAAGTTGACATACCATCCAGAAATTAGGATATAAATTTATTTAAATTATTTGTTTCATTGTTTTACATATATTAATATATATGTAATATAATGATATGAATAAAAGAAAGAAATAATAATAATAAATTGATGCTAGAGTAATAGTAAACTTAAATATTGTTGAGAATTTAGCACTGTTAATTTCAACTTTCAACATTTCAACAAACATAACAGAATTTAAAAGCGTTATTTTAATGTTTCCTTGAAAAAGACGTTTTTTAATCGACATATGTAAGCTTTATATTAAATAGTTAGTGGTGTGATCAATCTACTGTAATAAAGCGTTTTTTTTTTCGAGGCTGAAAGTGTTATTGAAAGTGTTAAAGAAATTTTAATTAAAATAATTTAATTTGTAGATAATAAAAAATGGTAAAAAACAAATGTTCTAATAGAGCGTTCAAAGGCGGATTTATGCAAAAATTGGTAAGAAACAACTTTTATTAGCAAAACTTTTTAATCTCAACAAGTTTTGAGCTATTTTTTTTGGATAATATAAAATTTTAGAGGTACCGATAAAGATACGTGATCCTGTTTGACTATGATATTTTTCATCACTTTTTAAGCAAAAGTTGCCTCCGAGAGTTAGATTTAAAAAAATGCCTATATAAACATTTTTCCCATATGATGCACACTTTTTGGAGGCCAATGTATGCATACTAGATGCTAATGGGTTTATTTTGATGTGCTAGATAATATCTGAATAGCAGTTGCAGTTTTATCGAGAGTGAAACAAACTGCAGTTAAGTATACAGGGTGTTGAGCATGTCATTTTAAGACCCAGTGTTTTTCATATAAACTTTTTCGATTAGAGCCCTCCGTTCAAAGTTATTCGCACATACCTGGCGAGCCAAAATGATGTTTTTAATGTTTTATCCCAGTAACGGAATAACCTAAAAATATTGAGACTTAGTGTGTGTGTTTTCCTAATAGAAGGACATGGGGCAATATTTTTATTTTTCCTCTGTACCCACATGGTGTTGAAACAAGCAACCCCTATTCATTTCCATGTCATAACTTTTTTGTGGGTTGATTTTAACCACTACAAAATTATTCTCGGTATAGCACTTGGTCTTGGAATCATTTTGGATATTGGGATCATGGGAACATAGGCGTCGTGTGTCATGTGATTGACCTTGAATTGGTGTCATGGAGTTCAGAGGTGCCATGTTGCGGTTATGGAGTCATTAGGGTTACCTATGGGATCATTGGGATCACTAAGATCAAGGGGTCTTGGGATCGTTGGGATTTAGGATCATCCGGTTGGGGATTAATGTGGTCATGGGACCATTGGCGTCAATGGGATCATAAGATCATTCAGGTTATGAAATCATTTGGGTAAATATATCATTGGGGTCATATAATAATTGGGGTCATGAAATCATTGGAGTTACGGAATCATTTGGGTCATGGGGATATTGGAATAATGAAGTCATAGGGGTCATGAGGTTCTGGGACCTTTGGAGTCACGGGATAATTGAGGAATAAAATATTAAAACTATGTGAAAACTTATCTTCAGCCAAACCAAACACTGAATTTATGTTAATTTGTGTTGAACAGTTGTTTCTTAAAGTGAATTAATATAGATATTCGTATAACGTGTCGTTTAGGTTTTTGAGGTAGGAGAATATAATTTTATCATAATATCACAATATTAAGTCTCTACTCTCAATTTTACTTCAATATCCATAATCAAAATAGATCATACGGGTGATGAAGGTCGTAAAGGTTATAGAGGTCATTAAATTCATTTAGGTCATTGATGCCATATAGGCTGTACAGTGCACATGACTCATAAAGTTCAAAATATCGCACTTTTAATAATACCCACAACCTGATGATTTTAGCTATTTAGTTTAATTACGAGTAAATATGAAAAAAACGAATGTGGATGTGGTGATTCCATTGGTAGTAGCTTTTAGAATACGCGACGGCTATTAAGGAAATACGTATATGAAACTCGTTTTATTGTTCTATGTAAACTGTGAACATAAATTAGTAAAAACGCATAGTAGGCATATGTTATTTCGATAAGTATTTGGGTTAACTGCACTTTACAAAGTATTTGGAATTTGCCCAATGTAAATTAGTAAGTTAGTTATGTGTAGTTCAATTTAATTTTTTCGAGGTTGAAAGAAAATTTAAGTAAATGAATAATGCGTTTGAATTACACACAACTAGCTTATTAACATACCTTTAGACAAATGCTAAATACTTTGTAAAGTGCAATAAAAAAACATGTCTATTGACATGTGTCACTTTAATGATAATGGGACGATGTCTTGTTATTATTATCTTTATTCTTTACTTACTGCTTATTACTTTATTACATTATCTTTACTCATGATACTGTTACATTTAACAATTTCTTTACTTTCGCATGCATTTAACTGTCTACTGCGTGTTACTCCTCCAGTATCGAACTAACACAAACATGTTTCTAGTTGCAAGGGCACAAGAGCACTAGACATATTCTCCAATTTCGTCATCCTACAAACGTAGATGGATATTCATTATTTCCCGCCATAATTAGTCTATCCAGGTGATGCTTAAATCCATAATGTCCAGTATACCGTACTGGAGTTTCTATGTCTTTACACGACAACACATTTCTGGGCATATGCTCCTCCCGTAAAGCACTATCTGTGTCGACCACGTGCATGAGAATGCCAAAACCGTGTTCAGGCGGTCGGCAGCAGACCATTTGTGTGGCCTATCCACACCGCCTTCACTTTCATACCGAATTAGCTTTTAATATGTATTTGTTATCCCTCAGTCTCAAGTCAATGTTAATCATATTTAGGTTTAATGTATTCAGCTCTAATACTTTTTTTTAACTTCTTGTTTGCATCGGCTTTGAATGGGATAAATCTGAAAATTCATTCCAGTGCACCGCAGGATTATCATCTGCCCACTGATTCTGTGTGAATCTGCCCAAATTTGAATTGCAGCCTTGGTTAAAGTAGTTGATGTTCAGGTTTTGGTCCTGTAAGTGTTGTTAGCGATCACTCTCTGGCCAAGGAGTCATCAATTTCGTTGCTCTCCATTCAGTTGCAGACAGGTATCCAAACTAATATAAATTTATTTTATCAACCCAATAGCGCTTTTTGGCAGTTAGATAATAGGTATATTTTGTTTTTCATTTGAAAATATTTATACACGGTGTCAATTTGAAATCGAACAGCATTTAATATTGCCTAAACTAATGACAGTATCAAAATTTGGCGAACCACGTCAATTTACATATTAAGGGGGGACAACTTTTGAGGCATTTGTTGTCGTATTACTTTCAACCCCCCTAACCCACAGGACACCTACCCCTAAAATTTTAAACGGCAACCCCTATTTCTTTTGCCATTTTTGAATTTCTTTTACAATTCTAGATATATTTCATAATTTTTTTTTTTAAATGAAGTACCTCACGAATGTGTGAAATGTATTTATTTTCTAAATTGACATAATGCAACTTTTAAAAGGGGTTAAATTCACTGACCCGTCATGTCAGTCACATATATTAATTTAAAAATATTTGTTAAAAAACTAGGTACCAAACTCGTTTATTTACATTTCACTACTACAAAACACAATAATTTAAATGTTCCGTCTTCGAACCTGTGGTGAACTAAATGGTGAAATTTATGCCAAAATGTTAGACAGAGCTATAGAGCCTATTATAATTGAGGTTAATCAAAGAGATGAGGTGGAAAATCAAAGAGACGCCAATGGAAATCTTGCTCTAGATGAACATTTGCTGCACTTCCAACAGGATGGAGCACCTCCTCATTATGTACGCCCAGTAAGAGAGTGGTTGCATAATCATTATCCGGAGCAGTGGATTGGTAGGAGAGGACCCATTGAACGGCCACCTAGGTCGCCAGACCTGACACCTCTCGATTTCTTCCTATGGGGTCACTTGAAATCAGTTGTATTCAAAACTCAACCATATTCAATTGAACAACTGCAGCAAAGAATTGTACAAGAATGTAGGGCTATTTTACCTGAAACTCTTCAACACGTCCGCGAACAGTTTGAATATCGGCTGTACTTGTGCTTAGAAAACAATGGAACCCATTTTGAACAATTAATAAAGTAATTATAAAGGTAAGAATTCGAGTATATCATTATCATACTTTTAAGAGTTGCATTATTTCAATTTAGAAATGAAATACATTCCACACATTCACATTGAGGTTAACTACCTCAATTTTGACAAAAAAAAAATATGGGACTTATCTAGAATTGTACAAGAAATTCAAAAATGGCAAAATAAATAGGGGCTGCCATTTAGAATTTTAGGGGTAGGTGCCCTGGAGGTTAGGGTGTTGAAAGTAATACGACAAGTGCCTCAGTGTTTCGTCAAATTTTGATATTGTCATTAGTTTAGGCAATATTAAATGATATTCGTTTTCAAATTAACACCGTGTATATGTTACTGAGCGAAGTGAAATTAGGTGGTAACTGTATAAAGTTTATACTTATGTCTGTCTGTTGATGTAATTTGGAGCTCATTAGCTAGGCCTTTCGGAGGCTTATTTTAGTTATATAAAAGCCATTTGACAAAAACGTAGCAAACTGAGGAGTCATTAAGATCGCCTCAGCTGAAACTTCCCCTCAACGATGAAATCTGAAGGGGGGAATGTTGTTCATATTCTAGAAACATTTTTTATGCCACCCTTGGGGAATGAAATACGATACCCTACTAAACATTTCAAGCTGCCTTACTGCCTAACAATATGAACTATGCGAATATTTTAAGCAAAGCGAGTGTACGCATCATGGGTGGGACTGACGTATATATTAAATTTATGCACATATACCTACCTGAATTTATCTACATGAAAAAATACATGTTTTAATTATATAGGTAAAAAAATGAAATAAAATTATCTGGGAAAGGAGTTAGAGTCAGTGGCGGTTGGTGATGTTTCAGTCACTTCACTTTTTTAGGTGATGACTATACACCTCTTACAGAAAGGATTTATAGTGAAAAAACCGTCAGTAAAAGTTTGCGAAAAAAATTAAAAAAAAAAACTGCAGAATACCCTGGGATCTCAGTAACGCTCTGTGTTTGCAGTATATATATTTTTCATAATCTAGAAACAAATATAAGGAGGGGTTTTTCGATTTGTTACAAAATATTTTTTTTTCAAAAAGTTATGGCCATTTTAATTTTGGGAAACAAAATGTTCCTATAAAATTAAAATTAAAATGGCCATATATTTGTTTCTAGATTATGAAAAAAAAAATGTACTGGAAATATTCCACAGAGCGTTATTGAGATCCCAGGGTGTTCTGCAGTTTTTTTGAAAATCTTTTCGAAAACTTTGCTGACGGTTTTTTCACTATAAATCCTTTCTGTAAGAGGTGTATAGTCATCACCTAAAAAGTGAAGTGGGTCCCATGCGTCGTTTTTAAGATATGGCTAACTGAAATATCACCAACCGCCACTGGTTAGATCATGCCATGAGAGTTTTCTTTTTTAATATGTTCTGTAATATACCGATATAATATGAGTTAAAACGAAAATCCACAAATAAATATAAAAGTGACCGTCGAATGTGCACTGTGCATTACTACCGACCTTGACAAAAGGAATATGGTTTATATTTGAATGACTCTCGTATTCAGAAAACTTATTTACTAGTTTCTTCAATTTCAATTTATTCCATGCAGCAATCAAATAAATACTCCTAAGAGAGTATCTATTGGTCAAGAGTTATTCAGAAGGTTTAGACGAAAATAGGAGGACGAAAATATGCTGTCTACAGGGTGACTGGGAATTGAGTATACTAGAGATTCCTCGACCCAAAAGAAGACGCCAACTTACACACAACCTAAGTTTTTTCAATTATCCGCTAGAGGGACTCAACATTCAGGAAAAAAAAATAGTTTTTCATTAGTAGGGGAAGGTCGGGTAGACTTGAAATAAATTGCATATAAAAATAAACAAATTGTATGGTTTTATTTTCATTTTAAAATCAAACTAGGAACTTATTCAATCATATTAATTAAAAATTAGTAATTACATAAAAAAATACTGATATATATTAAAAATACTTTGGCCTTAATTTTTTAGGCACACAAAAGATGGCGGGTAACTCCTGACAAAGTAGCAAATGGTGACCCAATCGTTTCTTGGCCTTACCAACATCACTATAATAATGAATATCTGAAGAATCTGTATAGGTAAACACAATCTTCATATGCCCAGTCTTTTGCATCCATAGCATTAAATTCAGTCTTCTTCAAAAATTTCTCCACATATGATGCGTTCGGTCTCTTTTCCTCGATCTGCTTCAGAAAGACTGAATATTTTTCTTTGTCTTCACCTTTACCTTTTTGTTTTTTCGCTTTGTCCTTTTTATTGCCCTCATTGTATATCCTCTATTTCGTTTTTATATGGTAAAGATGCTAAAATATGGCTCTTTTGGATTTTTCGAGCACTCTTTACTAAGTGTTTCTTTGACGTATCAGGAAGTGGTGATAGCTGTTTTTGCGCTGGTTGAAGGTACCGGTTCAGTTGCAGGCATGGTACGACTACTGGAGGGCACTGGCGATAAAGAAAGGGCTGCTGAAGACTAATTGGGCATTTTTGCTGCTGAAGGTTAATTGGGAATATTTTCTTTAGAAGCAACTCCTAGCGCAACGTCTGTCATCAATGATGGTAAGAAATCAATATCAGTAGAGATTTCAGGGTTCAAAGGACGTCCGGGGGTACTCAATCGCTAATATTAAATATTTTTTGACACAGCTCTTAAATTGTACAAGAGATGTTACAAATACTATTTCAAACTTTAAATATATTAAATGTCCTACAACTTAGAGTACTCTACTCTAGAGGACGCACATTTAAAATATTTTTTTGAACTACGGAACGTGGTTAGTTTCTTAGAAATTTAATTTTCCGGGTTTACCCGCCGTCCGGGGCAAACCGACCTTCCCCTAACGCTAAAAGGTGGGTATTAATTTTGATCAATTGTGTTATACGGCTTTAGGCTTACAACTACTGATGTTCTGAGTGCTATACAGGGCCCTTCGAAAGATATAGAAATACTTCATGAACGTCGAGCGTAGTTTTCTACTCATATTTGGTTCAGAATCTTTTTCACCACTTGGAAAACGTTTATTTGATGAATGGTTTAGCTAAGAAAAAAATCAAATGATTGCTTGCCTACACTGCTAGTAAACATACAATGCATTAACCAGAAATAACCAGAAATAATAGAATAATTGCTGTTGTTTTTAAAGCAGATGTAATTTAAAATTTCAGATTGCCTATAACATAATTTTGAGCGTTTGTTGTTATTTACAATAAAATTCGTAGAAAGTTATTTCCCTTTTCCTTATTTTAACTTGTAACTCGTTTTGAGTTCACTGTAATTAACATCGCCTAACCCTTTTAAAACATAAAAATTATTTTTCTCGATGTTCGAATATATTTTAAAAAGCAGTCTAAGCACGCAATAATTCTTTTAGTATAAAAAGAATTATTATTAAGAATAAATCTTTTAGCTAAACCGCTCATCCAATCAACATTCAATCATTTTGAGACAAAAAAAGATTCGGAGCCAAGAATGCTAATTAACAAAAAACAAATCGGTAACCATTATTCACGCAACAACAAAATATGAGTAGAAAACTACGATCGACATTCAGTTTTACACGTTTTTATTAAAGCGCACTATTAAAAACCGCATTTGAATTGCATTAAAAAACGTCAATTGTATTCCTAAAGCCTTATCCCAAAAGTGTATAAAAGTGTAAAAAAAATCTCTGGTATTACATTGTACATTCAATTCCTAGACACCCTGTGTATTAAAAGGAACTACAAGTAAAACCACCCACAATAGCTTCTTCACTCCTTCCTTAATCCCTACCGTGTTTACGTCGCTATACTAATGCTGTAACCCGTACATTTTATTCGTACAGTTAATGGCTTCTGATTCGTTTTCATATAAACACATAAATAAAGTTAACTTCGGGGTTAATCGAAAAAGCGCCATATATGAGCTAATCCATCTTCGATGTAAACATACCGTCAAGTTAAATCAACTGCATGAAAATAATTCTTGTCAAACTGTGGACAATTTGTGATGAATCACTACATATCGATATAATAACCTTATATTACGTTTGTCGACGAGTATTGGATTTCCAGTGATTATGCATAGAGACGTGCAGCTATGGCCAGTTTTAGGAGCGTTACAGTGGAGGGCAAGGAGGGCTAACGGGGTTAGAATAATTACACGATTATACCGGGCGATTCTCGGAAGTGACTCACTACTGTAACTTTTTTGTTTTTAAAAATGGAGTAATGAAATATCCAGAAAAAAGCAATAAAATATCAAATACCTGGAAATATTAGCGTAATTTGACATAAAACAGAGATTGATTTGAATGTACCTACTGATGTTAGGTGGCGTTGAAAACAAAAGCGTCGCTGACGCTTGAAGAGTGGGAATAATTAAAAAATGTAGTTAAAAGTAAAAATGAGCAAATTGACATGATAGTAATTAATGGAAAATCAATAAAAAATACTTCCGAAGCGTTTGAGTTACCGAGAGCACTTTCGGTGTTTCGGGCAATATTTTCAGATCTGCGGCATCTCAGTCGACATTATCTTACTAAACTCGAGCAAATGGAAATTTGATTCTGTGTCGAAATATATAGTACTCAGCACCTGTCGTTCACCCGTAAGATACATTTTGCGACATGGACAAACTGTACGTTTCTAATGCATTTCGGAGTAACTACAGTCCACGAGTGATATCAGCAAACAGGGAGTTCCAAAAAACAAGTCCAAGCCGAAAGGAGGTTACAGACCAAGTTCTGACGACATGTGGTAAAAAGGTATCACATGTGTATGATTCCCTAAGTCAATATTTTTGTTCACGGTTTCAAATGAAGGCCGATTGTGGAACGTTTTACAACAGTCAAAGTGTTTCCAAAAGACAAAAAAAAGAAATACGTATTTTGTCTTTGGCTCCACTGCTAACAGGAACATTGTAAAGAATTCTATTTCGATTAAAATTAATAATAATTCCTTACCTATAGTTTCATCATCAAGAAATTTGGGTCTAATTATTGATGATGATTTTAGATTTAAATCTCTTGTAGATTAATTACTGAAAAAGTCATATTCTTCCATGAAAATTTTATATTCCAATAGGTTCATATTAAATGATTGTTTAAAGAAATTACTTACTGAGTCCCTTGTATTGTCCTCATTTAATTATTGTGATTTTATTTATGGTCCTTGTCTTAATCAAATTTACAAAAAACGTATTCAAAAAGTGCAAAATGTTTGCGTTCGATATATTTTTGGCTTACGTAAATATGACCACGTGTCACAAAAAATTAAGGAATTAAAATGGTTAAATATGGATAATAGAAGACTTCTTCATTTAAATGGCTTCGCCATACATTATTAAAGTCAAATATTGACTGTTCTATAAAAAATAAACTAATTAGAAGGTCTCGTGTTCATAACGTCAATATTCGACAGAATGATTTACTTACTCTCCCTCATCATTCTAGTGCACCTCATATCAGCGTAGTTTTATATATAATGCGGTGAAGTCGTACAATAAAATCCCTTCCCTCTATAAAAAATTTGAACCCTAATTGCTTCATATTTCATTTAAAAAAACAATATTTTAAACTCTCAATAATGTAGTGTAACTAATTTAGACAGGTGTGTAAGTGTAAGACAACAGAGAGTATGTGCGCAGTACGAACAATGTATAAGTATGTATAATATGCACACAGATATATGTAGGTATATATTTTTAGTTTTTTTATGTAAAAGTATTTTTTGTGTATAATGCCATCCGTTCATGTTAAGTGTAAGATTAGCAATAAGCTAAACTTCGCATGTAACGGGTGGTTACAACCCTTTTCTTAGTTATAATCTTTTTTTGTTAGTTATGATTTGTTTTTGTTGTTAGTTTGTAGTTTCTAGCTCTGTAATTCTTATTTATTGGGGAAATAAAGACGATTATTATTATTATTATTTCGCCGACTTTATAGTCACACTTCTCAGCGTAAACGCTGGGAAACATTCACCCATTCCTGCTGCAGACAGTGATGGCTTGATATCTCATCCCCGCCTCCAGCAGAAATTAGGCTCAGGCGAGGGGAGGAAATTCATCCTGTCCCAAAACCTTTCTAACAATGTGACAAGTTTGTAGTACAACTGCCTTCTGGCCATTTCGAATAATATTATAAGACAGTCCTAATGCCGCGATGTTCTTGGCGAATCTGGTCGTCATCACGCCTTCTGCCGATATAACTAGGGCGTACGTCTCCACCTTCTCCAGTTTCCATAGGCGCTTCAGCTCGATTGATAGATTTTCGTATTTCGCGATCTTCTCCCGTTCAGTCTTCTGAATGTTGTGAGTAAGTGGCACTGCGATGTCTATGATGATCCCTCTTCGTTGTTCCTTGTTGATCAGTACAATGTCTGGTCGGTTGAAGTCCACTGTTCGGTCGGTGATGATTAGCCTATCCCAGTACATCACTGCTGTTTCCGATTCCAGCACAGCTTCCGGGGCGTATTTGTCGTATGGCGGAGCCGTCGCTAACAGGCCATACTTGAGTGCCAGTTGTTGGTGGACCATCTTCGCAAGTTGGTTGTGCCTGCCGAGATATGCTGACTCTGCTAGCGCGGGACACCCTCCTATTATGTGCTCTATAGTTTCGCCTGCAGATCCACATTTCCTACATATGTCTTCGACGTCGTCTCTCAGGATATGCTTCTGGTAATTTCTTGTTTTTATAACCCTGTCCTGAATGGCAGTCAAGAAGCCTTCGGTCTCGGGGTACAGATATTTATTATCTCGGGGTACGGGTATTTCTCTTGGAATTCTTTCTTCAGTTGTGTGTGGTTGATCCTGCCGTCTTGACACACTCCCAAGTAACGGTATTGCTCTTCCGGTGGTAGTTGATGGATGTCGGCATATACCTCTGGATTGTTATGAGGTGCTCCCTTCACAATACTCAATGTGGCGTACTTATCCAGGCCAAAGGACATTTTGATGTCGTCGCTGAAGGTCCTAGTAGTTCCAATGAGGGCCTGGAGATTTGCCTTGGTCCCACTGAATAGTTTCAGATCGTCCATATTCAGATAATGGATTGAGTGCCAAGCAGAACCAAACCGGCGAGAGTGAATCACCTTGGAAGATTCCCTTCTTGATCTCAACTTGACCTTTGTTCCCTCCAGAGACCCAAATGTTTGTTTTCCATGACTGCATAAGATGTTGGAGAAGAGCTCTTATCCGAGGGCAGACCTTGTAAATTTCCAGGACTTTAAGTCCTGGCTTCGACTACCTGTGTAGTAGTCGGTACCTCCAGTCGTGAGGTACCGAGTCGAACGCCTTGCTGTAGTCGATGTTACACATATGCAGGTTTCTTCTTCTTACTTGGGCCTGCTTCAATACCACAGCGTCGATTGTCAGTTGATGTTTACACCCCGCTGCGCCTCTGATGCATCCCTTTTGTTCTTCCTCAAAGATGTTGTTTTCCAAGCAGTGACGATAGATTTTTTCATTTATGATGGACGTGAACAGCTTATATATTGTGGACAGACACGTGATGGGTCTGTAGTTCTTCGGTTGTGCAGCATCACCCTTTTTGAAAAGCATGAACGTATTGCCTGTCATAAGGAAATCAGGTACGACATGTGAATCGTTGATCGCCTCCGTGAAACACTTTGCCAGAATACCATAACTTTATTATTATTCATTATTATTATTATTATTATTCATTATTATTATTATTATTATTCATTATTATTATTATTATTATTATTATTATTATTATTATTGTTCATTGTTATTATTATTATTATTCATTATTATTATTATTATTATTCATTATTATTATTATTATTTATTATTATTATTATTATTATTCATTATTATTATTATTATTATTCATTATTATTATTATTATTATTCATATTATTATTATTATTATTCATTATTATTATTATTATTATTCATATTATTATTATTATTATTATTATTATTATTATTATTATTATTATTATTATTATTATTATCATTATTATTATTATTATTATTTATTATTATTATTATTATATTATTATTATTATTATTATTATTATTATTCATTATTATTATTATTATTATTATTATTATTATTATTCATTATTATTATTATTATTCCTATTATTATTATTATTATTCATATTATTATTATTATTCATATTATTATTATTATTATATTATTATTATTATTTATATTATTTTATATTATTATTATTTCAAATTATTATTATCATATTATTATTATTATTATATTATTATTATTATTATTATTATTATTATTATTATTATTATTATTATTATTATTCATTATTATTCATTATTCATATTATAACATCAATTACTAACATTCATATTATAATCTTATTATTATAATCTAATTACTAATCATTCAATTACTAATCATATTATTACTAATCATTCAATTACTAACATATATTATAACATCAATTACTAACATCATTATTACTAACACATTAACTACCATTATTACTAACATATATTATAACATCATTATTAATCATAATAACATCAATTATTAACATTATATTAAATATTATTAAATTATTATTAACATTAAATATAATTAATTGTTAATTAATTATTAATTAATTATTAATTAATATTAATTAATTATAATTATATTAATTATCATAATTAATAATATATTAATATATATTATTATTATTATTATTATTATTATTATTATATTTAAGGTTTTGGTTATTATCATCGCCCATCGCCTGACTATTTACCTTATATAAAAAAATACTACAAGGAAGTGTACTTAAAAGTTGGCGCATATATTGCAGATTCCAAAACTGTAATAACAGTAGAATATTTCATTGTTAAAAAAAGATGTTGCTGTTCAACCACAGCAAGTCACCAATTTCGACGTAATTTTCCTATGTGTGAAACGCGATGCAAATTGTTTGTTTCGGTTTTTCGTACGAAAACTGTGTGATGAAATTTAAAATAACACAATTAACTATTTCAGGTAAAAAAATACTTAAAAGCTTTGAAGGTAACTATCAATTTACAAGAATAACTGACACAGAGCGTAGCAAAGGGAGGAAGTTAGAAGTGCTCCCCCATATGAAAACGAGCTTTAGGGATCATTATAACTCGATCGATCTCATTCCATGGTCAGTACGTTGCGCTACTCCAATTGGGTTGCGCACTTTTCCGTATTCGTATGCTTTACTACCGCGTTGGCTTTGCTACTTCGGATTTTGTTCACTCTATTGATGGTCCATGATTAGATGCGCAATTTTGGAGAACAGTTGTAGATTCCATGTAGTACGTTTTTATATGGTGGGCAATGATAACAATCAAAACCTTAAACATGAATTTCTTCTTTTTTTTAAGTACCTTTACTGTTGTTGTAAGTACAAAAATATTTACTTAGGGAAGCGATTTTTCACCAATTTTACAAAAGTAACTACTTATACCTCGAAAACCAAGCCACTTATTTCAAAATGTTTTTCGTCATATGTTCAGTCAGGACCTGGTCTGTAACTTCCTTTCGGCTTAACGGGATTTTTGGAATACCCTATATATTGAAAGAGGGAGGAGTTAAGAAGGGAAAAAACGATCACCAGGCTGCCATAAATATGAAATGAAACTGAAACGGTTACAATACTAAAATAACTACATTTAAAGCTGTTACCACATATATATGTATAGTGCACCAACAGTAGCTTTGCCCTTGGCCGCAGTAGAAGAGACCTGAAATTGCGTTCATTTCTTTTGTAGCTGCAGCCGTGAAAGGTTCTAGAAGTAGCGTTATTGCTTTTTTTGTACATGTACCTGAAAAGAAAATATATATATTGATTTTGTTATTTAAAAGGCTTTTGGAAATATTGGCTAAAACAATAAAAGGTTTTAATGCAAAGTGTACACCGAAACCAACCAGCTATTCCGTATACAAATAAAAATGGATTTAACAGAGCGTTAGCGTTATCTCCACCCTTTTTAATCCAGTAAATATACGTTCCTATCTCTTTCCGAAAACCTAAAGGGTAAATGGAAAAGTAATTATAAACAAACATATTTCGCGGAAATTCTTTTCTCGCAGAAAAAAAAAAAACTTACTTTCCTTAACAGGGCACTGCTCCGCTAGTTAAATACAAAGCAACGTTGGACTTTCTCGTTTTAAAATTTCATGTAAGTAAAATAATAATCTAGATAATTGACTTGAATAAATAAATTAGATTTATATAAAAATTAATAATACAAATTAATAATAATAATACGTACAATATGTATATGTAATCATAAATTCGTACTAGAATAAGTATGCTGTATATACCATAAGTTTTAGGCCACATTGTCTACTCCACGCAATAATGGCTGGATGTACCCGTTGTTTTTCGACGATTTTTTTTATAACAATCATAATTATTTAAATAGCTGAAATTATTATTAAACACATATGCACATTAAAATCATGAAATGCATTATAAACAAAATATGTATATACTAATATACGAGTACATGCATCGGTTATGTGGCTTTTGATGATTAGCTTTTAAAATACACAAATCAGTACAATAATAGATAAATAGTAAAAAAAACAATGTGTGTTCATATGCCATATATATACATGGGTGGGATTTTTCCACCAGGGGCGAATCTACTGTTGGTACGCTATATGTATAGCGTACCAACAGTAGATTCGGCCCTGGTGGAAAAACCTGACAGTGTGCTCATTTATTTCATCAGAGGAACAGAATGGAAATAAAATGGAATAAAATAGAATTAGACAAAATAAAAAAGAAAATAAAACGGAATATAATAAAAGAGAACAAGTCAATACGGAATGGAGTAGAACGGATGGAATAGAGAAGATTGGAGTGGAATAGAATTAAATGGAATGAAACTAAATGAAATAAAATTCCATGGAATGGAATGGAATAGAATGGAAATGAAAGAGGATAAGATATAATTTTAATGAATGAAAAAGAAATTATAACGAATGGAATAAAATAATACAGAACAAAACGATGCAGAATGGAATGAAATGGATTGGTATGGAAAAAAATATATTAGAACAGAGGTAAACAGAACTGGAATTGCATAATTTGCATGTATTGGGTGATTGGGGAAGAACCCATAATAATTGGAGGTGTTCTGGGCGGCTGCATTTAATAAAAAAGCACGATAAACGTATAGTTGTATATCAACAGTTACTGAGATAGCAATGAAAATATGTTTATTGCTATTTATTACGAAAGTTGTTATTACTTGATTAGTGATTGTCGCATGAATTCAGATGTTTGTGATTTTCGCATATATTATATTTTTACATGTGACTTCGTTTAGTCAGTATTGTACACAAATAAATTTGCAGAGCTCACTGCGTTTAATGATCGAGAATTCGTTGATACGATTTTTTTATGGGTAATGCGACAGTAGTATCTCAGTAACCATTTATATTCAATTATATTATTAGTCTTTTTGTTCACTATCTCCCCCAACACCTCCGAATATTGGAATGAAAAAGTAATTAGGACTTTTAGATATCAGTTGATATTTAATAACTTCGTTCTTCTAGCCACTTTGTTTTTTAACAATGCGTGAAAATATTCAAAAACAAATTATTCCATTACAATACAAAAATGTCATACACAAATCCTGCTATGCCCTTATTCAAATATTAAACTACGGAGTCGAATAAGATTCCTACATCGCATTCCTTAAAATTTCTCGGGTTCCTACTCTAATAGCAATTCATCTTTACTCTAATAGCATTGTATTATTCCTTAGTCCTGATAAAGAGGAGGTTTGAAGGAGATCGGGAGATTGCTGCGCGCTGCAATAAATCTGACAAATGCCGCGAATTATTTGTTGAGAGAATCCTATAACGTACTCTTTAGGATGTGCTAACAAGCTCCTGTTCAAGATAAGGTTTTACACAGCTATAGGAGGAAAGTGAGCCGAACGATTAAATACTTTTTTAAGGTGATGAAGATATACATTTACATAGCAGTGAAAAATATACAGGATTCTTGGAAAATTCGTCTGAGCACATATAATTTATATGCTGTATCTGTTAGCCATTATCAATTCTGCATTATATTAACAACTGCTAAACCACAGATCCATCTGGATGAGGGTATGAAACTGGGGTTATAATTTTTCATGTAAAATGTTAATTATACTTAGTGTTTCCAAGTGCGCAATTTCATATCAACGACTTATATCGCTTCAGTTCCTTTTCATTTGAAATATTGGACATGGCATAAATAATAATTATTATGGTTCCATTGTTTTTTAATCGCGTATGTTATATTCACTTTAGTGTATTTTTTTGCATAGCAATCGTTTTTCATCGTAAATAAATACCTGATTCTGAAACCAGGGTCTTTGATACGAAGATGCAGCATAGTTTTAGGTCTGCAGCCTATTTTTTTTGCAATAACTTGAAAACTTGAAATACTAACCCTATTATGGTTAGTATTTTTAGTTTTATGGTTAGTATTTTTGATTTTGATTTTTAGTTTTATGGTTATTATCTATAGTTAGTATTTATGGTTAGTATTTTTGAAATCAGAAAAAATAGTAGAATTTAATTATCCCACAATTAAATATGTTTCTTTAAAAAAAATATCATACGGTTTCCACAGAATTCTTTTGGTTCAATCAAATAAATGTTCTGTATAGTGTCTGATGATGCTTAGAATATTTAATTTTACATGTTTTTGAAAATTTTAAATACCTCAGAATACGGTTAATTTGATCTGCAACACCATCACATTACAGTCGTCAGTAAATCATAAAGTGTAATATCTCATGCCACCTGGTTTTATAACGGCGTTACATAAAATCATTTGGTTCAAGCAATAGGAAACTCATCAATTGTCAAAGACATACCTAGTTTCGTAACCCTTCTGGTACATAATTGATAGGAATTTGTCTACGAATTCATTTCCATTGGTTAACCAGGGAAGGGAAAGGATTTCATAGACGCCAATTCCACAGGGTTTGTGGCGGCCCCTGGCAAATTGGAGATTAATTGTTTTGAAATTAGTTTTCACACTTATCGCAACAGAATTATATTACATTGACCAAATAACAGTTTGGTTTGTCTAATATATGAGGTATATGGTGTATACACAAAGACAATTTATGAGTGTGCGTTTTTACTGTACGAGGCTATTAGCTATGATTTTTAGATAACTGTCACAGAATAGAAAGTATGACACACATGACCTGATCTAGCAACACTGCGGAGACGGGACTTGAAAGAACGGTAGGCTAACATATAATGCACCTTCAGTACAAGTTTGAACTTGTGAGTTATTTGTTTTTTTTTGTGACTGTTTTCGTAAACGGTTCTTTTTCTATCTTCCCGGAAACCAAGCGTCAAAGCATGGTATGGCACACTTCAAGCCCTCCAAGACCCAAAAAAGTAAGAATGAGCAAGTCGAGGATCAAATGCATGCTGATTTGCTTTTTTGATAACAAGGGAATTGTCCACAAAGAGTTTGTGCATCCAGGCCAAACAGTAAATCAACACTTTTACACAATGAAAAATTTTACTGGCTAAAAACTCAGTAAACGAGTTTTTAGCCAGTAAAAATATTCCTGCAACTGTCTCAGCCTCCTTATTTGACACACTTGAGTCCTTATGATTTTGTTTTCTTCCTGAGATTGAAAAATCACCATAAAGGACATTATTTTGGGACCATAGAAAACATTCACACGGCTGTAACCAACTAGTTGAAGGAAGTTATTTTGAAGGAGACAATACTGAATTATCATTCTATTCGAATAAAAAATCGGTCTCATTACTTAATTTACACACCTCGTATAGTGCAGTTTCATAGATATTAAGTTATTTTGAGGAATTTAAATTATGTGCCAATAGGGGCAATTTTTCTTAATTAATTATGCACTTTAAGCAAAATATTTTTCATAAGTAACATGTTTTTTTTGTTTTATGCGTAATATGCAGTATTCAATAATATGTCTTACAAAGGCCCTGCTATCCATTAGCATCATGTTTTCCATAAATCCATCAGTTCTTTGAGTAACCTTTGACTAGTTTTATATTAATGCACCCATAGGTAGTACTCTTGCATTCATGAATATACAATGGGTTATTCAAGGTATTTCATGGATTAGTTTCATTTCATGTATACTAATTACCATTTGATGTAATTGTGATTTCCAAAGTAAAAAAAGCACCAAATTAAAATACATATACATTGCATCAATTCAGTGATTCCATAACTTGTATACATATAATAAATGCTACTACACCCATCTCATAAGACATTGCATTGTACAAACGAAACAAGTGCCTAAAATCGTGTTGCAAAAGTCATGGTATGGTGCAGGTGTGTAATATGTATGTATAATATGTGTGAATTCCCGCGGGATATAGTGTCAAACGTCGCACAAGTTAGTGTTCCACTGTCTGTATAAGGGTATACATCAACAAGTGACCGAGTAAATATTTTATAAAATAGATCACCCCAAACGGAGAGAGTTTTCAATTGGCGAAAGGGAAATTATTTTAAAGCTTCATAAAGAAGGAAAATCGCACCGTAAAATAGGTGAATTGGTGAACAGGTGCCGCTCTACAACAAGATCCCGGAGTAAGTGCTGAAAAGCTTGCTCACGAATTGGAGGTATACTCTGGAATTAGTGTTCACCGATCAACTGTCTCTAGACCACTTCATAGAGCTGTATATCTTCCCCCGCCCCCAAAAAAAAACCATTTATCAGTAAAGCCGGCAGATCCGGGCGGCGGGCATAAAGTTTTCACACATCTCAACGTAAATAACAGGATAATTTTAACACATCTCTTTATAAATTGCAACAGTGTTTATAAATTGCAACAAATTACCCTGTTATTTACGTTGAGATGTGTGAAAACTTTATGCCCGCCGCCCGGATCTGCCGGCTTTACTGATAAGTGGCTTTTTTCGTGCGATGCGACAGTGCTATTCAGCTCTATGAAGTGCTCTAGAGACAGTTGATCGGTAAACACTAATTCCAGAGTATACCTACAATTCGTGAGCAAGCTTTTCAGAACTTACTCGGGATCTTGTTTCACACAGCGTAGTATATTTTTTTCATCGCGTTTGCTAAGTTTGCGAGGGCGCCCACTGCGTAATTTGTTTTCCACTCTGTTTTCTTTTTCATAGCGATCTATCACATGTTTTACTGTAGAGCGGCACCTGTTCACCAATTCACCTATTTTACGGTGCGATTTTCTTTCTTTATGAAGCTTTAAAATAATTTCCTGCTCGCCAATTGAAAGCTCTTTCCGTTTGGGGTGATCCATTTTATAAAATATTTACTCGGTCACTTGTTGATGTATATATACCCTTGTACAGACAGTGTTAGACTAACTTGTGCGACGTTGTGACACTATATCTCACGGGGATTCACACGCATTATACATACATATTACACACCCGCACCATACCATGACTTTTGCAACACAATTTTAGGCACTTGTTTCGTTTGCACAATGCAATGTCTTATGAGATGGGTGTATTAGCATTTATTATATTATGTGATCACTGAATTGATGCAATGTATATGTATGTTAATGTGGTGCTTTTTTACTTTGGAAAATCTAATAAAACCCTTTCTTCTTAGCGCTGCACGAAGAATTGTGCACACTACTGTACATATAAATCTTTCAATGAAATAAGATATATTATTTTAAAACATGAAGTAAAGAAAAATGTTCATATATTTAATCAGATTTTCGTCTCTTAATCAATACTGGATTATCTCAAATTAATGTATTTCAATACTTCATGACAGATTACCAAAATATTGCTCATGATTATACTAGCAATCGAGTAATACCGAATACTTTACTCAGCAGTAAAGCATTCCTGAAATGTTAGCTGAACTATTAACACAACAAATAAAGCGTAATTAACGATTCCAACGTAGAATAACATTCGTTATTATAATATTAAACAAAGCTGCGCACTCATCAGTCATCAATAATCCCTCTCTGAAAAATAAACAACTAAACAAAGTTGAATATTTAGGATTTATAAACGTCCTGCTCCGATCCTGAGCTTATGACGTACTTATAGTAAATTCTGGCCCACTGTGAAATTGTCATTGCGGTTGATCGAAAATTAACAATGCTATTACCTAATATTCCATATTCATATGAAATACGAAATTCGGATTTCCGCGGATTCGGATATCTGGATTCGATATTCGGATATTCGGATATCCGGCTCAAATACCCGGCTTAAAACATGTAATCTAAAATGTAAAATTTTAGGTTTTATAGTAGTGTTACATAAAATTATATGGTGCAAAAAAGCGAGCTTACTAACGCAGTTGTAATTCTGTTACAAACTTTCAAAGTTACTTTCGTGAGATTGACAACCATGTAGACAATTAGTTATAAGAGGTGTGTAAATTAAGTAATGAGACTGGTAACGTAGCGCCCGATCTAGCAAAACTGCGGAGACGATACTTGGAAATGAGGTAGGTTAACATGTAATGCATCTTCAGTACTTAAGTTTGAACTTGTTAGAGTCATTTTTTTTGTACTTTGTGGCTGTTTTCGTAAACCGGTTTTTCTAGTGCGTTTTAAATATGAGTGACACTAATTTTGAGCAACTGTGTGCTATCAGATACTTTTGCAAAACTTCAACACGCCTACGGAGACAGTGTTTTTTTCAAGAACCCTGGTTTCTCGGCGGTTTAAGGCATTCTCAGAAGGAAGATAGGCGATTGAAGATGAACCGCGAAGCGGAAGGCCTTCATTTTCAAGAACCGATGAAAATGTCCATAGAATACGGGATCTTGGGCGTTCAGATCGTCGGTTGACGACAAGAATTATTGGGGAAGAGTTAAATTTGAATCACACCATTCTTCATAAGATTTTTACTAACGAATTGGGGATGAGAAAAATCTGCTCAAAAATGGTTCCAAAAAACCTTTCGAAGGAACAAAAGGACATCAGGAGAGACAGGTGTCTTGACTTTTTGGAGTCGATAGAAAATGATCTCCATTTTATGAAACGTGTCAAAACTTCGGAAAACGGTCGTGCATCTGAGACCAAACATCAAGAACAACTGGATGTCGCATCCCGACAATGCGCCTTGTCACACAGCCATTTCAGTAAACAAGTTTTTAGACAGTAAAAACATTCATTTTCCTCCATGAATCAAAGAGAGTGAGCAATTAGTCAGGCACTCAGTTTACAAATGAATCCTCCATGAATCAAAGAGAGTGAGCAATTAGTCAGGCACTCAGTTTACAAATCCAAACATTTTCTTTTGCAGAATACTCGTCATTTTGGAATCCTGAGTCACCAATATAACGTAAAAAAACCTTCGTTATTTCTTCATTAATCAAAACTCTGCCCCTAGATTCTTCGGTCACTCCAAGCAAACTATCAGTTATCTACTTCACATTAACTCTGCTAAACCGATACAAAACAAGATACTCTACTTAGTGTGACCTTCTACGAACCTTGTATATTTTATTAGGCTGATTAATATGCGTAAAAGGCAAAAATGGCACATTTTGGTTTTTGTCTTTTTTTCTTTGTTTTATTTTTTTTTAATATCATAATAAAATGCTTTATAAAATTTTAATAGTAAAATAATAAAGATGACAAAACTGCCTTCTTTTTACTATTCACTTAAAATTCTATATCGTAAGTAATATCGTAAATATTGGAACAAAACGGATCATTATTAGCATAACCAGAATGTGCCATTTTTGCCTTTTTGACTAATTTTCTACAATTATAAGAGAGTGTAAATTGCCGTCAATAGGTACTAAGGTTATAGAATAATATAAATATAATAAA
This sequence comes from Aromia moschata, assembly GCA_029963805.1. Lineage (NCBI taxonomy): Eukaryota > Metazoa > Arthropoda > Insecta > Coleoptera > Cerambycidae > Aromia > Aromia moschata. Next base: position 214,832 of record JAPWTK010000057.1, on the reverse strand, counting down.
TATACATAATAAGTTTTCAATTGCTTTGCACAACCTACGTCTTGGTAAGTGATATGTTTTTCCATCTCCCAAACAAATCTTTAAATATCTTATAATCAGTTAGATTTAGGTATAAGGAATGCTAACACAAATCGAAAGAGAATAAGAAGCTACACCAAATGGCGTTATAAAATGCACGGTGTTCCATATAAAATGAACTAGTTATTACGTTTTGAAGTTATCAAAATTGGGGTAGCATTTAACGTTCTGTGTAATGTACATGAGCTAATGCCTATGTTAGATATTCTATAAAACCTTACTATTTCACTCTCCTGTGAAATTTGAGACTTCTAGATCTGTGTTGTCTGAGATAACATAAATATTGCATGGTCATGATATCTAAAACAAAAAATAATTCGAACACGGTTTTGTCGATATTTATAATATTATTTTACTTTTTTCATATTTGTTCAAGTTTGAAAATCTGAAAGTCAGTATTTTCATCAAAAAGATCATACCGATAAACCCTCGTATACAAAATTCCGAAATTCGGATAGTTGCCATTTTTCATATACCTTACGGTGTACTAAAGGTCTTCACGTCACACCCTGTATATTCTCACAAAATGATTAGATACTCACAAATCTAAGCTTCTACTTACATTTTCATGTATATCAAATTAAGTGCCTACTTTGAAACTGTGAGTAAAAAGTAGACACTCAAGTTTATGTATACCAGAATTGAAAGAGAGAAGGACCTTGTGAGGAGTTTTAATAAAACGTGTTGTGCACGGGAAAAGGAGGATCATTTCGTCAATGTGGAAACACACGAGGTAGCAACACACTATAACATAGTTATAGCGTGATATAAAAGTGTGGAGCTAAATTCGTAGCAACACTATTATGCCAGTCAATAGAGCTCAAAAAGGGATCAGTTTATGACACGATTGATACCTGAAATCCGACTACGGGATACTTTTAAGTTCAGTCGTTAGATGAAAATGTATATGATTGGGACTAGAAAATAGTTGCACTTCTTTTAATAACAAATTAGTAAAAAAGATGGAGTTTTTTCGGTTTTTAGTATTGAAAATACTTCTGGGCGCGTATTAATGGAGCTGTCTTGCGAAATATTAACGCGAGCGACATGCGACCTCGACATGCGACCTCCTCGACATGGTCACGTAACGACCTTGTCGTGTGTCTATGTTTATGTTTGGGTTACATGTGTAGTCATCTACAATTTTGATGAGTTGATGACTGTTCAAGGGGTCCAAGGCCACCGTCGAATGCCCGAGATTTGCTGATTCGCTGAAATGGCAAAACGACATCCGAGATGCATGGCGCTTATGAGCACGTTGAATAAAAAACTTACTTAAAACCCAGCAGTACACCGTTTAGTGAAAATTTGCCTGCGTATTTTATGAACTGATGTTGAATGTAAAATAAACATTTGATATTTACTGATCGTTGTAATAGGAGGAGCAGATCTGTTATTTTATTAATTTACACTAACATATATACAGGGTGATTAATTAAGAATAAGTAATCTCTAAACTGGAGTAAAAAAAATAACTTTGAGGTTGTGTTGTACATTTTTTTGTGGACACCAAGTTTAGTTTAATCCATCAAGTTCTCATAAACTGGATGTGCATTTTAGAGCATATCCCTGCCCCAAATAGTTTTCAAGAATACGACGGGCCAAATTCATTGCAACTGCGTCTACATATATTCTCGGTACACTGCAGGTAGTCCACGGCAGCAAGGCCATTGTAAAGGCACATGATACGATCAACTTACTAATCGAAAACATTTTTGTTAGAATATGCACGGCAAGGAAATCGCAAACCTGACTGAATATCACATGCAAGATAACCCGTTTAAAACAACAAGACCTTCAGGGTCAAACCGCCAAAAATCGTAACAACAAAACTGTGTTTTATTTTTATTATAATTTACTTTAGAAATTTCTACCAGCTGTGTCTGGTATTTTCAATACGCCTACGATACTTGCGTAAGATGCAAGATCTGTGAATTTTTGCTTATAGAAGAAAAGCTATTGAAGAAATCACATCGCATGCAAGAGAAAAGTTGTAGAGAATTCAAAATCCTTCAATCGGTGCATTTTTCGTTGAGAAAACTCGGAAAAACCGCGTAAAATGACCTTTTCTTAATAAATTCGTAAATCGAGTATTTTTGCATTAGAAGAGTCAATCTTGTGGGAAAATGTAGGTAGTATCACGAAAAATGAGTGCGCAAAAACTGGATTATGTCGGATGAACAGTTTTTGCACAATAATAGTCGAACAACGTTTTTCACATCGTATTTTGAATATTTCATAACACGTCGAGCGATAGCTTAAATAACATTTTTTCGACGGATTCAAAGACTACAGAATGTAAACTACAATTCGTCCATTTACTTTGTTTCATTTAAATGCAATTAAATTGGTGTAAAAACGCCTCTGAACACCGCGCAAAATATTTGGCGGCGCGCTGAGGGCCGAGCGTGGTAGGGGCGGCGCACAATGGGCGAAACCGGCAAAAATATTCTTAAAATAAGATAACAGAAAACTGCAATTATTGTGATTTTTTTTATTATTTTACAGGTTTTGGACAGTAGATTAAAGGAAAATTGGTCCGACACACGTTTGAGGTTTAAAGAGGGGAGGGAGACCCCATAAGGGACCCCATATCCTTTACAATTTAAGCTTTTAAGCTCCAATAACCGCATACCTTAAACTTTTAAATCCCCCTGACCTTATAACATAAGCTTTCAAAACCCCGTGATCCCATAAATTGAAATTTTCAACCCCCATAACCTCAACTTTTAGACACCCATCTATACAAAAATCAATTTTTTGAGCCCGACAACTCTAAAACTGAAGCTCTTATGCCCAATATATAACCCAACCTAACCTTTCCTTAACCTAACCTACCGTAAGCTTTCAATCTACATGACCCCATAACTCAAACTGTCGAACTTCCATAACCCCATGACCTCAATTTTTAGACCCCCCATGTACGCAAAACTCAATTTTTGGAGCCCGACAACCCTAAAACTGAAGCTCTTATGACCCAATATCTCTATAACCTAAGCTTTCAATCCCTATGACCCCATAACTTGAACTTTTACACCCCCATAACCCCATAACCTCAACTTTTAGACCAGGATGTACGCAAAACTCGATTTTTCTAACCCGACAACCCTAAAACTAAAGCTTTTATGCCCCAATATCTCCCCATCCATCCCCATGACCCCATAACTTGAACTTTCACATCCTAATAACCGCATAACGTCAACTCTCCATAATATCTCTCTAATATCTCTAATAGACATATTGGGACATAAGAGCTTTAGTTTTAGGGTTGTCAGGTTCGAAAAATTGAGTTTTGCGTACATGGGGGTCTAAAAGTTGAGATTATGGGGCTTATTATGGTCCTTATGGGGGTGTCTCCCCCCCCTGCTTTGAAACCACAAACGTGGGTCAGACCAATTTTCCTTTAATGTACTGTCCAAAACCTATAAAATAAAAAAAAATCACAATGATTGGAGTTTTCTGTAGGATGTTATCTTATTTTGAGAAAAAATTTGCCGTTTTCGCCCACTGTGTGGCGGAGGAGCGAGGGGAAGTAGCGGCAGCGGCCAGCAAATTTCGCGCGGTGTTCAGAGGTGTTTTACACCTTAATGGTTTTTACATTAATTTACAATAATTGAATTGTAGTTTACACTCTGTCGTTTCTGAATCCGTCGAGAAAATGTTATTTAAGCTGTCGCTCGACGTGTTATGGAATATTCAAACTACGATGTAAAAAACTTTGTTCCACTATTCTGCAAAAACTATTCATCCGACATAATCCAGTTTTTGCGTACTAATTCTTCGTGATATTACCTAAATTTTCCCAAAAGATTGACTCTTCTAATGCAAAAATACTCGAATTATGAATTTATTAAGAAAAGGTATTTTTTTCGCGGTTTTTCCGAGTTTTCTCACCGAAAAATGCACCGATTGACTTGATTTTTTTTTCATTTTAAAGATTTTTGAATCCCCTACAACTTTTCTGTTCGATGCGATGTAATTGCTTCAATAGCTTTTCTTCTATAAGCAAAAAACTGAAAAAAAAATCCATTTATTTTCACTAATTAGTTATTAAAAAAAAAAAAGTGCAACTATTTTTTAATCCAAATCATATACGTTTTCATCTAAGGACTGAACTTAAGGTACCAATCGTGTCATTCTCAAAAAAGCTCTATTGACTGGCCTATATGCAGATTATTTGGACAAAATCATCAGATAGGTAATTTTTTTTTTTGGTTTTCCTTATGGTATAACCACACATTTTTACAAAAGCTAACGTTGTGTATAAAAACGGGAAACAATCCATCATAAAAAGATACACGACTATGTAGAAGAAAAGTGAAACACACTGAATATATATAATAGTATAAATAGTAAAATTGTGATTAGGGAATATTCAATTATGTCAGATTTTATTATTCTATTATGTATTTATTCTTAAAGAGAAATTTTTAATATTTAGGTATACGTTATACTCATGAACGCCCTACACTTAAAAAAACGACATACTGCCTGAAAACCTTTACACATATAGCTCCTAAATGGCTTCACATTTCACCTTGTAAAGCACGTTCAAATACCAACAAATATTTCATCTTAACGATACTCCACCTACCAGTGTACTGTAAATAATAAACATGTTTACTGAAATATTCAGAGATTGCACGAATGTTTGGGTTTGTGGAAATAAGCAGTGGTTAAAAGACTCGGAGGTGTTTCATCAGATTCGTGAGCATCGACTCCGAAAAGTTTTCGGAGCTCTATAAAATGTATATTGTATATGTAAAAACTAATGTGTCCCTAAACGATTTAATGTACCCGATTTACGATGAATTTCAAACTTACATTGTCATTGAAATGCAGCATAAATATACCTGGGCGTAGATATTGAAAGATCATTTTCAATGGATAAATGTATTTTCAATGACAAACGTCAAACGTTAACGAGCATGTATGGATGACAGAGGATGTAGAGATGACAGAACATAATAGATGGATACATCTGGTTGATATATATATAGGTAAAATACAGTGTTTTCGTAAAGTAGTGGATAGAGTGGGTAAAATCGTCACGGATTTTTTTTCGGAAAAAATCCGTTTTTGGCTACTTGTCAAAAGGCTAAATGGCGCCATCAATATTTTTTACGACAATGGGAAGCGAACCTTCTTCACGGGCAATAATTTAAATAAACATATGAGTCACATAATATGTTTTTAAAGAAATCTACTGTAAAGGCTAAAAACTAAAGTTACTAGTAATTAAAGAAAAATAAAAAAATCTTCAATTAAAATATTGTACAGTGTCAAATATGGCGAATGCGCTAGTGATGATAACTTCCTACATCCGAAGAACGGACTTCATACTAATTGAAATATAAAACTAGTATTTATTTACAGTATTGTTTTTTCTTAACTTTAACCCATTACTGCATATAATCCTTTTAAACGGATGATAACATGTTGCTTGCCACCATTGTATCAACTCATATTTACGGCGTCAAACAAGAACGAACTTGTTTAGTATGCATGGTAGATTGGCAAACAGACAAATTATTGAATATTTGTGCTGTATGTGTAAAAACCAAAATGGATCCAAGTTTTTACTCTATTAGACATAGGGGGGTAAGTATCCGTATTTAAGGGGGCTTTCCCGCTTCTCGGTTTCAAAAAATCGTTTTTTTTTTACTGAAATCGATGCGTTATACATTCAAATTTATTGTCCTGAAATTTTAAAGTGATCCGCGTATTAGATTTCGAGTTATAGCCGGATTAGTGACGGCGGTTACGGCGCTTGAAAAGAGTCGCGCACGGAAAATGGAGGTTGACAGTGTAAAGGAAGTGTTTCAACGATCATAAGAAAAGCATAATGTAAAATATGCTCACTATATTGGCAACGGGGACAGTAAGGCGATAAGGTAATGACTTCAAGGCGATTTTGGATTTGGACCCGTACAACAACGATCCGAAAGTAATGAAAACGGAATGCGTCGGTCACGTGGAGAAACGCATGGGAACCAGGCTCCATAATGCGAAGAAAACAAACAAGGGATTCGGGGGAAGAGGTCCAGGAAAACTGACCATCAAAGTAACAGGCGAATTGACAACTTATTACGGTCTGTTACTTATTATCCGTATTCGGCGAAATGCGGATTCAGTGGAAAAATAACGCTGTCACGGAAGCTAAATGAGGCTAGAGAGGAGAGTGTCCTGTACGGGCCGGGAATTGATGACATGTAAGTTAAAAAATTTCATAGTTATATGAAAAAAAAAAAACGTAAAAAAAACTTTAAACGCGTTTTTCTCAAAACAACGTTTTTGAAACTGGAATGAAATATTTCTGGAACACCAATCAACCGATTTTTATGATTTTGCTTTTAAAATGTTCACAAATGATGCCATTAGTGATCAACATAGGATTTTTTGGATATTGCAAAAATTAGATTTTTTATAACAATTTAAAGGTAGAAATTTAAGGTGAAAATCGTATTTTTTTTTCAAAGTTGCACCAAATCGCGTAAAATTTGAATTTCAAAAAAACCCCTATGATAAACACTAACAACAACCCTATATTTTGTAAAAATGTTTCATTTTTTGATTTCAGATGAATAGCGTCGTAGAAAAATTTCATTTACATGAGACATGTCCGCCTGAAGTAGCTGCATTAGAACATGAATCAACGGCCGCCATTTTGATTTAAAGAATTAAAAAAAAAATTAAATGTAACCTTCATAAATGTACCTTTTAATTAAAAAAAAATTGGCTCAATCCATTTTATACTCTCTTAAAAAAAATTCCCAAAAAAAACCTTTTTTTTTTCCAAAAAAAGCGAGAAAGCCCCCTTAACCATTGATTTTCTTGCAAAAGCTTATATATTGCCAAAAATGTGAATAATATGTTACGTTTGTGATCCTAATAGCTTTATTCTAGATAATAGATTTAGTCCGAGGAGGATAGTGATCTTTCGGCTCAAGAAGTATGAAGTAGTGCATGGAACCGAATCCGACAGTGACGAAAACTATGATGTGCCATTATCCACTCTGAAAAGAGTATTAAGAGTACCAGAACATCGGAACCCACAACCTCTAAATCACAACCTATGGTGAAGAAAGGAAAAAAAATCCATACGTGGTCCAACACTATTCCAAATTATATCCTGAACTTAGATGGTGATCCTAAACCACCATCAGATGAAGTAAAATCTGCACAAACTCTCACTATTTTTTTTAAGCTTTTTTTATGAAAACCTATTGAATCACATTTTTAAAGAAGCCAATAGATATGCCCAAGCTAAAGACCCAAATTTAAATATTGGTGGAGATATTAGATTTAATAACATTGGTAATTTGGTTCAATAACACGACGCAAAAAAAAGGTCTGCAATAAAAATGCTAAATTCATTTGCACAAAATGTAATATTGGTTTACAGCCTACGTACTGTTTTATTTTATACCATACAAATTATAAATATGTTAATAAATAAAGAAAAATTAAATTTAAACTATGTGTATTGCATGAAGTGGTTGAACACGGATGAATGATAATCACTAACACAGGGGAACAGCAATTTTGTTGTCTTTAATCTGAGACCTGTTTTTGACTAATTTTTGGCCTCTGAATCCAAAAATAACAGCAGTTTTTGTCTTTTTTGTCTATCACGTCAAGCTTTTTTTTAAGCTACAGGATACCCTTGCTTTTCCTCAAAAGTCATGAAAAATGTACACATAAAGGGAACTAAAGGGAAAACTTACCAAATATACTGTTCAGAAACAATATTTTAATTCATATAAAGGCTATATTAATAGTTTCTGCTAGCTAAATTCTTTTCATACAAAATAAATAAATTACCAAATGGTATACATACATATCAAGGTAGAAATTTTCGCTTATAGCTTTTTCTAGAGTGTTTAATTTGTGGACATTCCCTCTTGATGCTCCAACAATAGTCAGCTCCAACAATAGTCAGCTATCTTGTGTTCATCCCATCTACCGTGCCTCCATAACCTTCAAATCTTGGTGAAATCGCTCATCCTATTCATCACTTACGCCAGTAAGGTAAAAGGAACAATATTCAACCTTTAAAAAAAAAAACAGCTATCACCCTGTTCATCATTAACTGCACCTCTAGATTTTTTCGCTGCCGCCTTCCCTCGCGGCGTCAGCAAGATGCGCGTGTTCAGACTGGCATTTAATATGGGTCACTGGTCTCCTATGGCGTCTTCACGTCATTCACCCTTGTGCAAAACCATTCATCGGACATAATCCGTTTTTACACTCATTCTGTGATTTCCTTTTCAAGTTACTCTTCTCAAAATACCCGAATTACGAATTAAAAAAAACAAATTTAAAAAAAACATATAAAATTAAAAAAAAAAAAAAAAAAAAAAAAAAAAAAAAAAAAAAAACCAAAAATTTTTTTTTTTTAATTATAAAAAAAAAAAAAAAAACAAAAACTTCATATAATAACATTTAAAAAAATAAATTTTTTAATAAACAAATTAAAAAATAAAACCCCCCCCCAATTAAAATTCTCAAACCCCCCCCCAAAAAAAACCTCCCTTATCCCCCACCCAACCCCCAACCCCCCCCCCCATAAAAACAATGAGTTCTCCACCCCCCCCCTCCCAATCGAAGACGATTAATGTTAGAAAATAGGAGGAATATTTCTTCCCACGCTTTATTTGACATAGAGTGGTAACATTCACATAAGGTGTAAAGCAAAAACTTGACGTGGTAGAAAAAAAATTACAGTTTTGAAACTAGTGTGCCGATTTTAGTCTATAACAGCTAAAAAATCGAAATCAACAGAAATTGAGTTAAAAATTGTTCCCAAGTGTAATCTAACAATGCGATCGACAAAAAATCTTCAAAATACTGTCAATAACAGTTGGATTAAAGGATTTCCACAAAAAAGTGTATGCTTTAAAAATATAATTATATTTCTATGCGCTGATGGGTTAAAGCCGACTTAAAAAAAATCCTTATGTGAAATACTTTGACATTTACGTTACTGTACGTGAAAAAAAGTGGCTTTTCCCAATTTTGTCATTAAAAATAAGGGCTTTTTATTGAAAAGAATGTCCATGACAGCCTCGTGCCTAAGTGTCGAAAAAAAATCGACTCATATATATAGCTATGTACAAAAAAATAGCACCATAGTGAATACTCTAATTAACTCCATAATCACGTATTGACTGCTCTGCTATATGCATTCAAAAGTGTTCTCAAGATATTTGTTTGAGATCCATCGAGTTTCTGAAACTAATGAAGTCCGGAAAATTCTCGTTTCGGTAGGGGAAATCCCTGTTTCTATAAATGAAATCAATATTGACCTGTGTAAAATAATAGCATCAATTCAGTCTATGATAGCAGTTCGACGCCGTAACATCTAAACATCTTTCAGCATAGAACAATGAAGTCAAAGGTAAAATAATATAAGCCTATAGTTAATATCTGAATTGAATTTTAATTTAATTTAAATATTCAATGGATCGTGGAAAACATTGCACGAAATAAGAACGTTTATTCAAAAACAAATTATTGGATAAAGGGAATACATACAAATTTATTAGGGAAGTGGTCGGATGTTCTAATAAAATGGTCTAATGCCAAAAATTTAGAGAAAAAAAAAAAGAAGAAACTATCTTTAACTAATGAAAGAACCATCCTAAGACTAACAAAAAAAATCCTTTTATAACGTCAACTCAAATTAAAAAAGGAATTAAATCTCAATGTATACACATCTACAATAAGAAGAAGGCTCATAAAGAAAAACTGGATGGCCAGAACTCCTAGGAAAGTACCGTTACTCAAGAAGAAACATCTTCGTGACAGAATCAAATTCACTCGGGACAACTTCATTTAAACTGGCCTCTCGCACAATGGACAAATATCCTCTGGACCGATGAGTCGAAAATTGAGTTATTTGGGACTCCAGGCTGTAGAACATTTGTCCGCAGACCAACAAGAGATGAACTTAAACCCCAGTATACAGTCAAGACCGTTAAACATGGCAGAGCAAAAATTAATGTGGGGTTCTTTCTCGTATCATGGTACTGGGCCAATATTTTGGATCAAGCCTACGATAACCGCATTAGTCTACGTTTGATATAATGGAAGAAGTAATGTTGCCCCATGTGGACTGGAATATGCCGCTCAGATGGGTCTTACAGCAGGACAATGATCCAAAACATATCAGCAGACTAGCAAAAGGCTTTTTTGCACAAAACCGAGTTCAGGTTATGGAATGGCCCGCTCAGTCACCGACCTGAACCCAATTGAAAATCTTTGGGCAGATGTTAAAAAAGCTGATTTTAAAGCAAAACCGAAGAATACAGCAGAATTATGGTATGCTGTGCAATCAGCGTGGGAGGCTATTCCATTACAGCGTTGTCAAGCGCTGGTTGACTCTATGCCACGGCGTTGTGCTGCTGTTTTAAAAAACAAAGGTTATACAACAAAGTATTAATATGTTACAGTTTAACTTTTTCATTTTATTTGATTCCTTGTACAGTAATTTGTATGTTTCACGAGCGGTGCTATTTTTTTTGCACAGTAAAAACTTGAGATATTATAAGTTAACTGAATCTGCTACATTTATTTTTAGTTTATTTGGAACAATATGTTATATATAATGTTTTGTTATATCATTACTCTTTTGTAATAAAAAGCTAAACAGATGCAACTAAGGCTTGCCTTTTATATTTCATGTTTTTAATGTAATATACAGTTGGTGCTATTTTTATGCACAGAGCTGTATATAAATGACCAATCATATGAATCATGACATGTTTTCCAAAAAAAAAAAAAAGTATCAATTGTGTCCACTACTTTACGAAAGCATTGTATAGTTCAAACACGTATTGTTAGCTAGGTATAGGTACAGCCAGGTAGGGGTAGTAAAATATTGCATCCTAATATCGGGAAGGCCATTCGATATATCGCCATGCCGCGCGCCGTCTGGTTAAATCGGCGGTCGGCATGAGGCGGTGCATTTCCCGCACGCTGCAAGCTGCACCACTGGTGGCCGTCACCCTGCTGACAAAGGAGCCGAACGCCGGACATCTATCAGTGCCATCGACCCGCGGTGCGCGACCGCGATTAATGGAACTTATATGAATACCAAGGGCGAGATATAAACAACTCTAATGGAAAACAAACCTGTGCGGCTAGTTATTAAATGCGGCCATTATTTTCCAGGGTCGCGGCCAGGGGCGGATTAAGAGTATTGTGTGTGTGGTACGATCGAGCGATATGTAAGTTTCGGGGCAGTCACTTCACTATGGGGCCAAGCCGAAAAAACCCGGACGAAAGTCCAAAAAATAAAGTTTTTAATGGGGATTTTTCGACCTAGGATTTGCTGCAGTAGTCTCTAGTGAAATCGAATTCAACTCGACTAGTGTAGATGTCAGTTGAAACGTAGCGTGCGTGCGAGCAGTTAGCGTTATTAGAAGAGAAAAATTAGACGGTGTTTGAATAAGCCAGAATTTTTTGGAAATATCACCAATTCCATTCAAATAAAATGGAATCAACTCCTATACGAAAAAGGAAAAATTATAACCATTTATAAAATCGTATTGTATTAAGCAAAAAATTATGAGAACGAGAGTAGCGCATGTGATTTTCAATGTACTAAATATAAAAAATTAGTCGTTTTAAAATAATATTAAAGTAAATTGTTACGCATTTTTAAGTCTTAAAAACAATTAGAGGTTGTAGATTAACGTATTACAAATGGAATTCAAATTTACATCTGATTACGTCTACTTTTAATCGAATGTTTTGTGAAAAAAATATATGCGTTGAATGAATAACGTACGTTGCTGTAGTATACTAGTATATAGAAAATCTTGGTTTCCCTTGTCCATGTACATGTACCTATGTATAATAGTGTGCACTAAAAGACCTTAAGGGGTATTCTAGTCTAGAGGCATGAATTTCGGGCGGTTTTTGAAGCTCTGTACAAACGAAACAAAAAATATTTTTACTATCCATTTTTTTATCATTTGTTTATTGATATTTTAAAATAACATAAAAAATTAACTGAAAAAAAAAGACTCAAAATTGACAAAGCTATGAGCTGGCAAAGTGGGGGTCCAAAAAAAAGGGTGTCCTGGCGTGCATGATTTCAACCCTTCTAGTCAACTGAAACAAAAAAGCCGAACGGATTTTTAATTAGTATATATGCCCCTATAGCCCGAACCTTGGAAAAGTAAAAAAAAATTTTTCATAAAATGGCGGCCGTTTGAAAAAAAAATTGTTTTGCATGTTTTTTTAACAATTCCGATTTTTTTTACAAATAGTAAAATTAAAAATTTTGATGCTGAGCGTGCTTGAGGCGATAGAGGAATGTATAAAGAACATTCACACCAAATTTCAAATAAATCGGTTCATTAGAACTTGAGATATCGTGCACGCCAACTCGAAAAAAGTAGTTTTGAGAAAAACGCGTTTAAGTTTTGAGACAAGTTTCCGGCAATTTTACTCAGTTAGCACATCCACGTTATTTGAAGGCTGGCTCAAAACTAATTTGAAATAAATACTAAGACAAAAAGATTCCGACTAAATACGTTTCGTGTTTCATACCTACTCGGGTAGCGTCTACCGTCTATTGTTCATTTGTTCCGGTCGGACCCGGAGCCGATGCCGCGGTCAGCCAAAAATGGCTGCAACTCATAAAATAATTGAAATTTTGAAAAATCCTTTTAAGGGCATATTCTTGAATGTATAAACTTTGGAAATATGAAACAAAAAAAATTTCGATTTTTTTCAAATTTGTAGACTAGAATACCCCCTTAAGTGTAGACATCTCTCAAACATCTGTCCTCCTCTCTGGCTAGATTCTCATTCCTCTATCTCTCTAAAGAGTAAACAAGCACGCGCAGCAGCGTGATTCAACTGGTTGAAGCTTGAAACTCTCGTTTTTCTTACACGCATTACAGACTATTATAGCATACTAATCGGTCACAAATGTATATGAGTACTTTATATTTTTTGGAAAAATTGACTGTAAATATTTTCAGCTACCTACATATGAAAGTATTGCTGAGCAACTACAAATGGACGACAGTTGTACAAGTGAATCAGATATATCAAATACTGTCTGATTATGAAGAAGATTTGCTGTATTGAATTACAAACCGTGCACTATGTAAATATATTCATTTTAATTGTCGAATTTAATGAATAATTTTCATTTAATGTGTGAATTAAAAACGTGTTAATTGAAATAAGTACTATAAATCTATTTCAATTAACTACTATTTAACGTTTTCTTTGGTTTCAAGTGTTGGTTAATTAAAAACCCACAAATACCAAGTTTGAAGATGATTTTTTTTCCAAATATTGCCCACCGTCTCGAATTTTGCAATTCTGACTTCAGATTCGTGATCAGCGACCCCGAAAATCCCCGAGTCATCAATTTGAAAACGATTACTTGACTTTTTGGACTTTCGTCCGGGTTTCTTCGGTTTGGCCCAATATAGTGCACTGTGGTGAAACACTCACACGCTATTGTCTACTTCCTCAGGGGTAAACAATAGGTGCTCTGATTTGTGACATCTGCTTAGTAAAAACATATTTTGGACCGAACCCTTCTGTACTGTGGTTTTCATTTCATGAACAAGTAGACCAGTTAATTGTTTTTCTGAAACTTGTAAATACAGATAGTTTTAGACATTCCGCAATGCAATCCATGAATATTTAAAAAAGCAAACTGTAGCGTTGCATTAAGTCAATGGCTTTAATCAAAGTAATATTTTGTAGTGCCAATTCCTGTATGATTTTTGAAGAACAATGGTAAATAATGTAAATACTTATTTGTAACATGTTTTCTAATGATTTCGGACAAGCATGTATTGTGCAATTAAACGTTGTATTTCTGTTGTATCAATATTTTCTAATATGTAGCAAACAGCCTATGTAAGGACTTCTACCTTGTACATTTGAAAAATCTACTTTTTTCCATTTTTGGAGTCAGGCGGTTCGATGTCATACGGTCGAATAATTGCAGTCTTACGGTAAATATAAGCCCCTTTGTACCACACAGTCTAAACTTTACACGTGTTATTCTCAGTATTGCGTGTTTAAAACTAGGGTGAATTCTGGCGTGTATTTAGCTTTTGGTTTTGGATTCGTGAAAACAATGACATCAAGGGCTGACGAAGGATTGTGCGAAAAAACATTTAAGAAATTTTAACTAGTTTTTTTTGTAAAAAAAAATTGCAAAGAACTTTCCTCGATTTGAATTTTGACACTTATCAAAAATCCTTGTTGTTCCCTGACAAGGACAAACTGATAAGCAAATATTTTGTATTCTATTGCCAAAAACGAAATGCTTCAAGGTCGCCGTTTAGACGGAAATTTTCGCGGCCTGCAAATCCTATGGTTCTGGCGTCGCTTGACATATTGGATGAAAGAATCTGAACAGTGACTTTTTATTGCTTCGTCAAACATTTTTTTTAATATTAAACAATATTACCTTTAAAATGTATCTCAGGTACAAGTCCCCCTTAAATTAATAGCGTTGCTGGAATCGATTTTTTGTTTCTAAATACTAAAATTTAAACATGCGTACTTAAACAATATGCCGTTTTCTTTATGGACTTTACGTACTTGCTATTATATTAAAGGGGAAAGAGGGTAACTTAACAAATATAATTTACAAGTACCTGAAATGTTGGAATATCTAACAATTACTAAAGGTTCACCTAAAGATATGACACTTTTAATATCTCTATTTCCCAAATTTCTAAGCAAATCTGGCAACTAATAAACAAAAAGGAAAAAAACCGTTAAAAACCGTTTCCGGCCTTTTTTATATGAACTTGTTTTTTATCGGCAATACCCCCACAATAAATTTTTCACTTTATATCTTAGCTTAAAAGGTGCCCTGATTTGTGACAACTGCTTAGTCGAAAACATTTTTTGTAACAAAAACCAAGTTCCGGTCTTTGGTACTTTCATTTAAAAAAAGTAGATACATCACTTAAATTTATTTTTGTGAAACCCAAGTTGGTTAAATACAACAGCTTTGTACGCTATCTACTTCCGCACTGCAATCCCATGAATATTTCAACACAAAAGTGGCGGTGAGAACTTTGGAGCGTATCATCATAGTAATACTGTGATAATTAAAGTAATGACATGTTTAGTTTTTTGAAGTGCCCAAACGTTTCGACGTGTTGACGTTTGATTTTGAAGGCTTTAGCGAACAATGAAAAAATAGAAAACGTAAACATATTTTAAAAACAAACTTTTCTTTGTGTCCTCCACCCCAATAATTTCTCCACATATGGACATGTAACATTACCTATTTTGAAGATTATAAGCGTTTGAAGGATTTCATCATTTTATCAATATGGAAGGCTGAATCCCTTCCAGTAATATGTTCCTTTTTCAGTAAGCAGCGTAGTTTCAACTAAGCGTTGCTCGATTTATTTTTTTTATTATAGCAAATAATAATTTATATTTGAGTTCAATAAGTAAAAGTTATGCGGTTTTCTTTGTGGAAAAGATTACGCTAGGTAATTTCAATTTTTAAAGGGGGAGAGTAACTTCAAAATATATATCCTAACAAGTACCTGGGAAATCTTGTGAAATTTCTAACAATCATTTTAACAAGAGTTCACATGATAAAATCTCAAGTTGCATAAAATTCTATGCCCTTACGCACACATTACTCCAACAAAAATTGGCCCAATATCCCTCTAAATCTCTCTGTGTTTTATTAAAATTTCA
Source organism: Aromia moschata (assembly GCA_029963805.1). Classification (NCBI taxonomy): domain Eukaryota; kingdom Metazoa; phylum Arthropoda; class Insecta; order Coleoptera; family Cerambycidae; genus Aromia; species Aromia moschata. Next base: position 199,040 of record JAPWTK010000057.1, on the reverse strand, counting down.
GAACAGTGCTTTTTAATCGAAAACGATAGTAAGGATGGTACAATTTTGAATTTCGTGATATTTTTGGTTCAACTTTAGATTTTACATGTCTAGGAAATAATATAAACTTGTCTTTGTCGCATATATACTCTGCAGATTTCCCTAATAGGTTATCTACTTCAAGGCATAACATTTTCGAAGGACATTTACATTTCTTTGAAACATTGAAATTTTACTTTTTTAGCGGATCTTTTCACACTCGCATACCGCCTAACTTGTGAGAGTTGAAACGGTATTTGCAGATATCACTTGACGCAGAATATCAAGGGTGTAATCCTGTCCGAAGCATAATATGATGATAACTTTCGTTGACTTACTGTATATCCCTTTTGATATGATGAATATGATATATCGTTTGACGTAATTAGGCTCGTTGGATTCCTTGTAAAATTTAGAAAAAATGTTACCTATTTTTGTCATATACAAATCAGAAACTGCATTACTGCACCTAAAAAATCATTTTTGGGATGCAATTTTTCCAACCAATTAAAGAAAAAAGCATAATTCGGGAATACTTTCTCGAAACGGGCTGAATTTGATTACTCGGAGGTTTTTGGGGTCGCTGATCACGAATCTGATGTCAGAAATTGACGCCGATGAACCTGGAGGGCCAGGCCCATCCCCGAGGTTTTCCCTCAAATTCGACCTGAATCTAAACGAAAATGGTGACTCGGGGGTTTTTGGGGTCGCTGATCTTGAATATGACATCAGTGTGGTGCCTTGTCCCATTCCTTACTTATCTCCAAGGTTTAGCCATTAATTTTGTACAGTCACGAACTAGAATTAATTTTCAACGACATTTGAAGGATTTTGGAAAGAAATCAAATATAAGTACGTTTTTTTTATTTTAATGTTCAAATTTTCATTGAAAGTCTATTTATTTTTTCTTTCACAGTATTTACTCAAAATGTTTTAAAAGCTCTTATTTATATACTTTTTTTATTACACGCATGTATGTAGACTTTTTCTTACATATAATATACATATATTATGTATATTCATTAGTAATGTTAATAAAGAGATTGCATGTTCAATTGAAGAAATTTCATCTATCAATTGAAGGGTTGACTCAAGAATTATTTATGAATGTATAAGCCCGAGGCAATATGTACTTAGATCGTAATTATCAAAAAGCATGCTATACAAGTTGTTAGATTTAAATAGCCTTGAAAAATACGTTAATAAAACGTCGAAACGTCGGAATTTTAAAAATATAAACTTGTCTACTTTGTGCTGTCCTCCACCCCAACGATTATCTACCAAAATATAGTATAAAACATAGTCGCTTCCCGTTGTCTGTCCCTACCTATGTATGCTTACATCTTTAAAACTACGCGACGGATTTTGATGCGGTTTTTTTAATAGATAGAGTGATTCAAGAGGAAGGTTTATATGTATAATACATGCATAATATAGTAGAGAAACACTGATCATTTTAGAGGTTTGTAATGTGATGTCGTAAACCGTGCGAAGCCGGGACGGGTCGCTAGTACATATATATTTATATACATAACAACACACATTTTTAAATATAATACTCGAAATAATGCTACACATGTTCTAATAATGATGACAATAAAATTGTCCTCCAGATGTAACGGACCACAAAACTATCAACGTATTCATGATCAGCGACCCCAAAAACTCCCGAGTAACCAAATTCAGCCCGTTTCGACAATGTATTTATTATATTATTTATAATATTTTTTCTTTAATTGGCTGGAAAAATTGCACCCCAAAAATGCATTTTTTAGGTGCAGTAGTGTTTCTGATTTGTATATAACAAAAATAGGTAACATTTTTTCTAAATTTTACAAGGAATCCAACGAGCCTAATTACGTCAAAATCCATCCTACTGCGAACATTTTGGAGGTGGAATGCTAATTCCTCGTCTATCCCTGCGGTCGCCGAACTTTTTGCTGCCTACATGCTCCAGGAAATTTGTCGCCTCCCGGCACCCAGTTAATGTTGAATAATTTTGGTAGTTAAATGAAATAAAAATTGTTACTTCGTATATTTGATTTTAGTAAAATATAGTACACTACAAGTTATGTACTGGTAACTATAATATTTTAATAATAAATGTAACTCATTTTTATTACCATTTATTATGGTTGACTGCAAACTGATTCTCTCTCATACCTGTAACCTCACTTTCCCATACTGGCTGGTATTACCACCACATTGCCATTCACTAAATCTAAAAGCGGCTCATGTATAATTATTAGACTTCCGAATGTTTGCATGTCCGCGTGTAAAACTCCATAAGAGTATCCCGCATTCCTGCGACGACGGGAATGGGGATGCGTACTACTGCGCATATGCGGACTCTGGAGCGTTTTAGGGAAGGGGTCAATTCTATATCTAGCACGGTGAAGAAATACATGCATATGTAATGTACAAGGAGCTTAAAAAATATGGTTTATATGGAGACATCCAAAAAAAACGTCATCAACTCTGGCTATGAACGAGTGACTTTTGACAAGTGACTGTCACAATTTGTAAAATAAACAATGGCTGTCATATAATGTGACAGTCTTGACAAGTAAATAAGGTTATAAATTCGATTAAGAATAGAAATACGTATTTTTTTTCTCGGCCAACTTTGATGACGTTTTTTTTTTGGATGTCTCTATACTTTCATTACCATAGAGGTTTATAGTGCCGAGCCCTGTATTGCCGGACACATTTCCGGACACTAATAATTATTATAAGTTTAGCGTGTGTACGTTAATGCAATAGTAAAACGCATGCATTGAATCGTACCATAACCTATTCATGAGTTAATACTCCAGTGTTATGACTGAAGAACAGTTCTCATTATCATATTATGTATAAGTTTGTATTAGACTATGCCACCTTCGAATATTTTATCACCTTTATAATAATACTCACTAGTTTCATTAATATTATGAAACTAAATTATAAAGCTCCCCCCCCCCCCCCCAGAAACATTGACAAAATGAGTTGTATTTCTACACCAGCGATGAAGAACGTAAATATAACTTTGCTTTTTACTCGCCCCACGTATATGGTCATGTATACAGTTGAAGAAAAAAAAAAAAATAAAAAAAAAAAAAATTTTTTTATAATTTTTGTAATTATAATTTTATTTTTAATTTTATAAAAAAAAAAAATAAAAAAAAAAAAAAAATTAAAATTAAATAAAATAAAAAAAAAAAAAATATTATTAAAAAAAAAAAAAATATTAAAAATAAAAAAGATTTAAATAAAAAAAATAAAAAAATATTATTAAAAAAAAAAAAAAAAAAATAGAAAAATTTTATTAAAAAAAAAAAAAAAAAAAAAAAAAATTTATGTATACGTCCCCGTATCTGGTCATATAAAATCTAATATTTTTTTTTAGTCGTTATAAAAGCGACAAAAGCAAACTTTTTCAAAAATCAACGACCATTTTGGACATTTTTTTTTTGAGAATCAGAATGATGTCATTAAAATACAGACTCAAATATAAAATGTTCTTTTGTTGACCGGTGTTATTACAAAAAAATAGGTGAGGCTAATCAAGTGACGAGGAGTGTAAATCCGCCACTGGCCACGGCTCAGCGTGGCGAACGTCATTCGCTTTTAAATGCCGCCTACGGTAGCCGCCGCCACCACGAACCGGAATGACGCTGCGTCGCATTCAATACCCGAACATAAATCACTGCTCCCGTTCGCTAGTTAAATTAAAAACCGCATTCGGAAAAATGCCGCCCGAATGTGATCGAGCGCCCTCTACCCCCCCCCCCCCCCATCCTCCTCTTCGTTCCATCTACACCTCAGTGCCGATAAAGCCATTTTATGAAAAAGGCTTCATTAATAACACTCAAGTTTTTGTGGGGGGGCTCTATTTAATCTCGCAGGTGTGAAACTACGGACTATTTGCATACTGCCAACCGGTCTCCAACGGGTGTCCTCTTTACAGTTGCGGCGCATGAAATGGGGTTAGTCATGACCTATTACGTACGTTTATACAATAAATAGGATATGTTCTAAATTTCAAGGTCATTTGCACATATTTTTTTAATTGGTTTTGTTTTGAATTAGGGGTGATACTTATTAGCAGGGTCCGGAAAGTGTGCTATAACGCAGAGTCGGACTCGTAATCCGTCATGTCATTGACGGACGGACATATGAGAGACCAGCCAAAAAGACAGGACTAAAAATATGTTAATAATGTTCATACCTATTGCTTCTGTCATTCAGAAACAACGACTGTCGTCATTGCTTGAGAATACGTTGCCACAACCAGTAGTCTTTCTGCCTTTTTACTCGTTAAACATGAGCGATTTGGCCTTTACATATGGTTGTAGAAGGAAAATTATCGTTCCACATCTACTGAAGTTAAAGGTGCAAATTCAAAATAGTTCACATGGACAGAGGACGACACATTAAATCTGCGCGCATTATATAAAAAAATTTGCATACTTGTTTGTGTCAGTAACAGTTGTCGTCACTAACATCAGTACATTATTATTTTTTATCTACAGAGGACAATGCACGTATTACTACTGTTTCTATACTTTTAGCCACTTTTTACAACTAATCTTCTAAAACAACTAAAATTCGTATAAGAATATTAACGACCTTCTTACCGCAAAAATCTATTGCTTCGGCCACATAAATTTATTGCGTATGTCTTATTTGATATTCGCCATGACACGTTGATATGTCTTCTGTAAATATATTTAACGCAATGTATGGCTACTAGGGCTACTATGTCAATGGAAAATTGAATACACATTTGCCAAAAAAACTTTTAAAGTGAGTATTGTCGACCATGTTCCACGAAAATCTACACGAGCGAAATATTATGCACAAATCAAATCACATTTCATTTTTGCTAACAGTACCAGTAATATTTGGTTGATGGATATTCGAAACTAAATGTCTTTCACACTCTCGGCCTCTAGGAAATATATATCGACGGTTGCAAGGAATACATAAAATATGTGATCCGTGTTCCGTAATTTTCCATCATATTTTTCAGTCTATTCATAAATGGTAACGACTGTGCCATTATTGTAAAAATCCACACAAAATCAGATAATATGTAAACGCTACACGAACTCTAAAACAAATACGTACACGGTGCAAAATACGTATGTACACACGTTTATTAGTTAATCACTCCCGACACTCTTATTTTAAGCAACACAATTATTTTTAACACGGCGTTCTACCATTCGTTCGTTCGTTCCCTCAAACCCGCCATGGGAAAGTCCCAGCGTGTTACCAAACATGGTCAGTGGCGTACGTATGCACGGGCAAGAAATACACGCGTACATAATTTACAAGGTGCTTAAAAAACAAGGTTTACGCTTTAATTGTCATAGAGTTGTATAATGCGTTGTAGTACACTTTCCAGACCCTACTCATTAGTATGTTTTCTGCAGTTTCATATATTTGTATGTATGTTGTAAACTAAAATTTGAATTTATTGATGTATACAGGCAACTGACTTTTTTGTGCAAAATATAAAGCTAATCGTTAATTCTTAAGAGCAAGTTTGGCACTAGTTCTCATCTTTCACACCAGTGTCGTATAAAATAATATAGACACATAAAAAAAAAAGTCATCAAAGTTGGCCGAGGAAAAAAAATATGTTTTCTATTCTTAATCGAATTTATAACCTTATTTACTTGTCAAGACTGTCACATCATATGACAGCCATTGTTTATTTTACAAATTGTGACAGTCACTTGTCAAAAGTTTGACATAACCGAAAAACTTAGACATGACCACTATTTCCATCTCTCTCGTTCATAGCCAGAGTTGATTACGTTTTTTTTTTGGATGGCTCTTATACCTATAACATGTTGCTACAGCCAACATGTTATAGGTACAGCTTTGCTATTGGCTCTTGCAATAAAAAAAAGACAAGATAGCCACTACTTGTTTTTTTTTTGACACTAGTTAAAAACATAGTACCACAAAACCACAGGGATAACTCGATCAGGACTAATTAACTGCTTATGTGTGTGATGAAATTTCAGTTCGCCTGCGGTTCGAAAATTGACTAAAAACTAAACACTTTTATTGAACACTTGGTTCATTTAACTAAGTAGTATGTGGCTCGAAGAATTTTAAATCCTCAATTCAGGTTGTACAGTTCTGAAACTGTCGGTGAACTGTATGTGAATGGGTACCTTTATAGGAGGATATTAAAAATACGCCAGTTTGGTTCTCTGATAGAATAAGTCAAAAAATGAAATGTCTTGAATTTCAATAGCTCATTCACTTATTATGAGAAAAATATTATTTAGGAGTTACTAAAAATCTTAATTTCAAATCCATCATATCTTTAAAATAAACTTTTTAAATCCAATGCGGTTGATACAAGAATAAAGTATGTGATTATTTCTTTACAATTTTCTTCAGCATCCTTCATAAAATGTGCATCGTATGGGCAAGATTTTTAACCATTTTTTTTATTCCAACTTTGGGGATAACGAGTGATTATACTGTAATCTAATTATGTTTTAAAGTAGCATGCACCATGTCCAAAAAGTATCAAAACGACCAATTATCTCGAGAGAATGACTGTAAATTGATAAATTGAAAAAATGATTCCTATGGAAGTTGTTCTATGTTAAACATTTTTATATGTTAAAGTTATTTATTTTAAGGATACATTTAATTGGGTCTTGAAAAAAAAATGGACGTTTTCCACGAAACACCGAACTACTACACTTTTCACGACGCGCGTTTCGCCAACCAAGTTGGCATCTTCAGGAGAAGATTAAAACTGATTAAAAAGAAGTTTTAATCTTCTCCTGAAGATGCCAACTTGGTTGGCGAAACGCGTCGAGAAAAGTGTAGTAGTTCGGTGTTTCGTGGAAAACGTCCAGTTTTTTGTTTCTACGCCGAAGGTTCCAGTACCCACTCCAGGGTCTTGAAGATCGAAAATGAAAACCCCCGGACCCTAGAGGTTCTGAGATGAGATGATCCAAGATTCTGAAAGAACGATAAATTCTATGTTTGGATACGATTTAACCCAGTGATATCTCTCGAGCTATCCAGGCTGACATCTTGGAGGAAGGGATATCAGATTCGCCAATCATTAAGGAAAAAAAATCAAATCCGTCGCATTTAAAGATTTCGTTATGTGTCATTTTGACCTATAAGTCAAATCCGGGGTTAGAAAAGGGTGGTTTCTCAACGGATGTAGGTGAAAGGGTAAAAAATAAAGACAAGCAACTACAATATAAATTTCGAAAAAGCATGTATGGTTCAATGTCTGCGCAATTTATAGTTATCTACATGCAGGACGAGTTCAATCTTTTTCACCTGTAATCATCGCCACGAGCCGCCAATGACACTACGCTCAATGAACTGGAAACGACTCGACAATGAGAGAGACGCGACATTTCAAATGATATACTCGGTTTATTCAATTTCTTTGTGGCCTACAATTTATCTTCCGCATTTTATAAATCGTCGACAAGAATGGAGAACTGTTTTTTCTTAGAATTGTCAACATTAAACTTTATTAGATGGGGGAATTGCCATTAGAGCCGATTTATAAAACGATCCGCGGGGTTAGTAACGTTACTGTGTGTTGGCAAAATAACAAAAACGTAAAATTCTATTTTAGAGTTAAAAATCATTCGTAGGGCCTCTCTGAGGTACTTGTATAAAAGTCCTCATATTTAAAACTAACAACAAACTCGAAATGAGCTGAAATAATCTTGAAAAGCATCAATTTAAGGGTTCCAACAATTTTTTTTATAGTGTATTTCCCTACTCTATTCCCCTTCGACTTCCCGACGTACCTATCGGAAAGACGAAATGATTTTGTAGCAAGTAGACGAAAATAAATTCATTCTCGAAATTGAATAAACGCAACAAAAAAATCGAATGGTATTTCAGTTTAATTTTTTTTAATAGTTTTCAAATAGATAGGGACAACAAGGTTGAAATACATTTACATCGATACACAGATTTTTCTAAGGATTTCTAAGGATTGATATATAAAAATTGGCAGATGCAAACAACACCTCAGTTGAACAAGTTAATTAAATTATTTGTCAGTTAACAGTAAAATAATGTCATGTTGTAAAAATCATAACGTTAGTCTTGATAATAAGAATACGAATATTTATTTTGCTTACACAATTAGGTATAAGGGGATTTTAACTATTCTAGTTACATACACGCGTATATTGTTTTTCAGGACTGTTTCAGAGTAAACTGATAAACCAAAGAATTAACAACAATAACGAATTAATTCGCTAATGCCTTTTGTTAAGCAAAAAGTTTTCTGTGGAACAATAACATATTAAATTAACAGATTCAGATTAAATAATTAAAAGGGCATTAGAACATTATGTTTGTATTAATAATTTGAAAGCGCGGCTAAAGTATGTTGAAAATTCACTAAACAGCACGAAAAAAGAAAGGTTAATTTCAGCTATGTATAAGTTAAAAAAAATAAAAATAGCATTACATAAATTGACCTTAAATGTTAAAAAATGTCGACATTTTAAGTTCAGCACTTATATATCATGACAAGATTTGGAGCTAATTTGATTTTGAGTTTAATTGGTTACGTGATTGGGGGATAAATGGGGTTAATACACTTTTTCTTTGTCTACAAGTAATTCACAAGTACGCACTTCAAATCTGATACACATTTACAACATAACAGATTGTGCAAACGTAAATATTTTTTAGATTAATAGGGTGGGGGCTGAGGGTATTGAAGGGGGTAGCTTTTCAAAATAGGTCAAACACCTTTTTTTTTTTAAATACATTTTAGTGAACGGTATTCTAAAAAAGTCCTACTTCTTTCACCTCTCCCCCGGTAGGGGATACGGGGGTAAATAAAAGAAAATGTAATGGAATTATTAAAAGAATTATTAAAGTTTCGATTTATCTGATGGTATTATTTGTGGTCCCATGGTAAGGATGTGGGTAAGGGGATTATATTATAATGTGAATTAAGACATGTGAAATATCGCATATCACTTAATAAGCCTTTACTTTCATTTTATTTCCACATCCATAGTGGAGTGGAAGTATAATATCGATGATTTTTTTTAAACCGTTTATTAGCTAAATAGGCATAGAATGTTTTGAAATGTTCTGAAATATTTTTGTTTAGTTTGAGCCAGAAAAATGTTCTATCTGGCGGTTTCTCAATCTATCTGACGGTCTCTTAATCTATCTGTCTGTCTATTAACTTTTTTTTGTGTACACGATAACTCGAGAACGCGTTAAGGTATTAACTTTAAGTTTAGAGCACTTCATGACGAGTCTAAAGTTGATTAGATTTTGATTTTAATCACTGAAGGTGTTGGGGGATAAATAAGGGTAATATATTTGTTTCTTGTTTGCAAACTATAATTCGCAAACGCTGCAAGATATGCTCTTCAAATTTGAGACACATATACAGCATCACAGTTTCCAAATGTAACGTTTTTTTAGCTTAATAGGGTGGGGCTTTGACGAGATTCAAGAGGGTAGGTATGTATTCAAAATAGCTGATATAATTTTGTACATACATTTTAATAATGACAGTGGACAGAACTCTATAAAGTTATCCTACTGTTCTTATAACCTAATAATGAAGAACAACATTTAAGGAAAACAACAAATTTTTGAGGTATGGCCAAGCCAATAATGAACATTAATTCATATTTTCATATAGTAATGGAGATATTCGCTATACCGTTGAATGTGGGATTTTGGTGCAACGGTGAGTTCTGACAGGAGAAAAACTCATTAGTATACACTGTACACGCAAACTTGTAAGTCACTAATCAAGTTTGAGCTGAGTTTAGGACAATCTTGTGAGAAGTTGTGAATGACAGATCGATCGGCAATTTGCACTATTAAAATTGGGGCTGTCATGTCAACGTTAGCTAAACCAAAAATCGTATCTTGGGAGTCTAGATTAACCCTGTTTAACTCAATAATTTTGAGCACTCTGAGCAGCTGTATTCCTGTTTGGGGATTGCGTTATTTATATGAAATTGAAAGGTTACAAGTTGGATTTTTTTGAAAGACTTCTGTTACTAAATAAAACAACTCCTGATTATATGTTACGCCTCGAAACGGGCTCCATAAAGTTGGATTATTTTGTCTTTAAACAATGCCTAAATTGGCTCTTAAAAATCTTAAGTATGGATGAAACCCGCTTACCCAAAATTGTATTTATTAAACTCCTAGCTTTACAAAACTCTGCCAACTCCACTTACAACTGGGCTGTACAAATGAGATCAATGTTTGATAAGCTTAATTTTTCCGAGGTCTGGGACAATTTGACTGTCCAAAATTTAAAAAGAAATTCTGGAAGTGCATAGATCGTATTTACATAGCGAAGATTTATCTGTTAGCGGCATCAGGGTACTCTAGAATCTACAAATGTGTCACTGTGCGTACAACTCCAGCTAGTTATCTGCTAAATAAGACTCCTATAAAACTAATAAGGTTGTATAGTCAAATTCGCCTTTTCTCGAAGTTACGGTTATCTTTAGCTTATAACGGTTGTTATTACGTCATCAATCAGGATGAAACCTGCACATTGTGCAATTCTCTACAATCTGAGACACTCATAATCCTAACACAATAACAATTCCAGACTCATTGTCTTTGGATGTTTCTCATAGAACTAATTTGATCGAGTAATAATTTGATTCAATGAGTTCATTATAATGTGACTCATATTTTCATTTATTTTTTAACTATTGAAGTAGTTGAATTAATACACTGATACGAAAAAAAATTTCATTTTAACAACATTACTATGTAAATATAATCCTAATGGTATGTTTTTCGACCTACTCTATGGAGGTATCCTTTTGAATATGATATCCATCTGTAACTTTAAGAATCTTGTTAGGAACTAGTAAAAATCAGAACCATCCGACTGAATAACAGCTTAGGCATATATACATACATTGGAATTATATATCAACGTATATGTACGTGCTCTTTTTTACCATTTCCTCGTTATTTAGCCAAATCAATATTCAAGAGTTTGGTGTTCAATGTAGCTTAAATTCTAAGAGGGCATAGCCGACATGCTTTTTTTTAGACGTAAATACATCGTCATCTTTACATGAGCTAGTCCTTTTTATAAGCTCAATTTGGAAGGTACACGAGAATTGGAACCTGGAAACCGGAGTGGAAACAAATTCACACTTAAATGCTTTTCGTCACTTATATATGAATAATAAAAAAACATCTTAAAAAGTTTCAATAACCACCTGATGTTAACATGATTGGCGAAACGTGCGTGCAAAAAAGTGTTTTGGTGTTACATGGTGAAAAGTGTTCAAGTGTGAATCAATTTAGAAGACGTAAATCTGAGACGTAAATATGTCTGGTAAATGTCAAATTCTGTCAAGAGCAAAGTGATGAATATTTCGTGGTTTTAAATGGCAAATGTTAATAAAAAATCATCACTCATTTGTTTCATCATCACGGCTATAGATACTCATTCATTAATACTGATAATTTAAGGAATATAGTATTGACCATTCAGTGTCTTAAATTTCAGCTAATTTTAGTAACTTTAATAGTGTATTCTACAAATGTTTCGCGAGTGTGGAATATGCCATTCCATAATTGTAGACGATACTCTCTCTAACAAGATTTTATAAATCGTACAAAAAATGTTCTGAACTCATAAACGGCAAATGGAAGACTGTTTTGTTAATCTTATCTTATTTGTCGTATAGCGTAACCATAACAACAAAATCAACGATTTCGTACGGCTTACAAATGAGTTGGAATTCGTTAATTCCGATATAGTTTTTAGTTACGAAATGTATATATTTCTCAACCGTATTAGAGAACCAAATTTCTCACTTGAACACATACCTCATTTTGACAAAATGGTGATTTACATAAAATCATTCTAAAAAAGTAGTAAGCAGTTAAACGTAATCAGGAGTTTCTATTCAAAAAATGGTCCCATACAATGAAAACTTTCTTACCCAATTGCCATTTTCATGTGATTTTTGTGGCAACAATGTTTAACCACATTATTCTTGAATAATTTGTGTTCTTATGTGTGGCTATATCTGAATTTTCATTATTTACGTTTTAAAATGCATTTTGAAATATGTAAATAACTTCCTAATTTCTTTGTCAAAAATGTGTACTACATTCGTGCTTGTACTTCTTTCTTTGAATACATTATTATTGTGTTATTGTCGACCCCTCTATGCGCTGTATCAATAGGTTTTGCTTTATTAATTTTTTTACTAAGCAACAACAAGTTTAATTTTCCTCAAAGAGTGTTAGAGTTTCTTCAATATTTCTCATAAAACATTTTTCTTTTCACCCCAATATGTGGATAAGGAAATAAAACCTATAGAAACACGTGGTTTCTATAGGTCTAACGCAGAACAACCACTTTTTTATATACGTCTTCAGAAGTAGCATTCAGGACTTTAACTTAAATGTGGTTTGAAATGCGGTTAATAATGAGGGCTGAACTCTCCGCAGTTTATTTGATTCCAGTTAAAGAAATTGTGGATGAAGTGTGGCAGGAACACATTTAGTGCATTCTAATGTATAACAACTCGGAGTAATGCAAGAATTTACATTACAAGTTGTGTAATTAAGTTTAAAGGCATATGAACATTATAAGCTCCGCATTCAACAAACAAGTAAATAACTAAAATTACTAACTCCAGAAACAGAGAATGCTGTTTATTGTGATGTTTCGTGACAATAAAATTAAACTTCTACGCAGGTTTTGCTGCATTAATTGGATTCACAATTTCAACGGGACTGCAAAGTATCCTGATAGCAATGTATTTACGATAATCCATTAGGTTTGGATCCGAAAATTGCTTTGCACTTTTCATTAAACATCTGAATATGTTAGACATCGGCCTATTTTTCTCTTTACATCGGTCTGTCTCGCGCATTAACACCACCACTTACACGAGCTTTATGTCTGTCTGTAACAACATGTTGCAAAATAGCTGTTTTTACGTTAGTACACTGTCATACATGGTACAACGAAGTTCACTGCCATTAGAGGTCAGTTCCGGAAAATTGTTTATCCAACGACCGACCGTAACACTTGACGTACGTTGTCTCGACAATGTTGCAAATTTATTCGACGTTTCGTGAACTCGAATGGTGATGAACCGACCACCGCAGAGGAAATAATACTAAATAAACAAGTATTAATCACGTTCATCTTCGCGATTCGACCTTGGTTGAAGTGGGGCGCAGAACACGACAGACGGGTTGTATTCTGGAATACATATGCGGTGTGTGTTATTTTATTGAACTACGATTGTACTATGTATAGAATTTCCATTCTAAATTGAAAATAGGTAAAAATAGTAAAAAGTTGTCAGATTTTCTAAAATTGCTAAGCTCACTATACAATTATACTTCATACTTTAGTAAACTATTAGTTCGTGACGTTCTTAGAAAGCTAGTTTGGAGATATTTTAAAAAAATACATAGATATAAATTTATTAGTTAGCATTAAAATAAAGCGCTTAAAATTGCTGGAAAAAATAATTATAAATTAAAACAACTTTATGTATATTACTATACTCTAAGAATTTTGAAGAGCCGGCAACGTTTCGCTGTTTGCTAACACCGGCCTAACACCGGCCAACGATTTGCAGTGACCCATTAGAGTATTGTGCTTTGCATCGAATATATTCGTTAAATACTTATTCGGCCCACTGTGCTATAAATTTTTTACGACGTCGTTAAAATGATTTACAACATTACGAATTCTTACTTGTTTAAGATGCCAGTGACATGTATTTCAGCAAGGTTTATTAAAACAGTCAATTTTTTGACATTGTCTGGCTAAATCAACATTATTTACAGCAAATTATATTACAAATATTAAGATTTTTGTATGCAGGCTAATTTTAATCTCCTATACTGATTTGAATTAAAAAAATTAGGTATTTCACAATTTTCAAATTTATAAAAGATATATGCACGCACATGGAATCATAAAGTTGTACCGCTATTTTGTTCCCCATGCATATTTATCATTTTCAATTCAGAATAGAGGACTATACTTCCTTATACATAGGAGTTGACGATGTACTTTATTAATGTAGCAAATATGGCAATATTCCAGTCGCGTGAAGACCGGTCCTGGAACCTACTATTAACACATGCGCTCTACTTATCAATAATGCTTAATAATAATTTTTAAATACTTTGATCACTTTTGTTAAACAGAAGCATTTTTAATACATAATTCTGTTTTTTTTATAAAGAATTTAAATCGATCCGTTATCTTTAATGAAAACTTGAGTAGACCAAATCCAGTTATTTAGTCCAGTTATTTAAGAATATATAGGGTGAATGATGTATTTCCAATTTTTATATTCGTTACACTTTCGGAAGTGCGATTTAGGTACCTAATAGGTATGTCAAAATATGTACACTAACATGTAGTAGCTACAGAGTCCCATATTACAAAATTTCATTTCTACAAATAAAATAAGCAGATTGATACATGCGTATCACTGAAACCCAGTTAAATAAAAAGTAAATATAATAAAAATGAGGTTTTATGGATGATAATTTCAATATTTTTACTTAAATGAGGTTTACGAGGATTTTTCTTTGACTTCTTTTAAAATAAAGTATAACCTATTATAGGCCAAATCCCGCGTAATATGAAAAGTTACATACACAAGATAAGTAAAACTGCATCGAGTACTTTTTGTGTGGAGAGTTTTTCTCTTTGCGAAAAAGTTTCGAACCCTCTTCGAAACAATACCGTGGGGCTATAAAGGCCTCTCATCTCATTTAAATATTTCCGTTACCGCCGAGAAAAAGGATAAATTACCCTATTTTACAAACAAGCTGTAGGTCGTAAAAAAAGTGTAAAAGTGTAAGCCTCGAAAACTATGTATTCAACATTTACGGCGTCTCGGCCGAATGTCAAGGCGAGGGTTACATCTTATCTGACTACATTCGGGGACTTTATGTAAGCCATCCAACTTTCTGTGTTTCTATCAGTGCGTCGCCATAAAGATATATTTGAAACACCGCACCCCGAGGAGACTTACGCCGCCTTGTAAATGGAAAGTTAAAATCGATATGTCAGAAATTATCCAGCAAAGAATGCGCATTTTATTGCGGCAGTTGCTTTCTAAATATTGTACTCCTCTGTTCCAAAATATAGAGCGTGATGTAAATTGTGGTCTTTAACCCTTAGCTGCACCTGGGGGTCCTGAGGGATCTCTTCGTTTTTTAAAAGTCCTTGTAATTATCTAAAATTTCGAAATATCATAAAACTAATGCCCTGATTTAGAATTAGAACGCTTAAAGTAAGTAGTGGTAAGGTCACGGTCACCGCGCGCGCATACAGTTTACGTCTATCCGCGTTTATAAAAGCGTGGGGTCCTCAAATACCCCAGTAGTGCATAAACGTTCAATTGAGTGTGACGTTAAAAAAATTGTTCTTCATCGTTCTCGTTGTTTATTCACAATTTAAAGATAAGTTTTTATGTAAAGTCTGTAAGATAATTATTAGGATAATGATCTAATCACTCCAATATTGAAGAGAAAGTTACAAAATGAACTGCTTCATAAAGAGTTGAAGATAAACATCAACCCATTACTGGAACAAGGAGATTCAATTTCTGATCCGGAAGAATTTCAAAGGGTAGAGTTTGACCGGAAGCAAGGATGTATGATGTGTACCAGAAAGATTGATAAAAGAACAAAATATGGATGTTGCTCATGCAAGCGACCAATGTGCGAAGAACATCGTTTCTATTTATGCCTCCATTGCTGCGGCATTTAAGTTTTTTTATTAAAAAATATGCATTTTTCACATCGAAAAATCTTTTTATATTTTTGACTGTAGTTTTTTGCAAGAATAAATATATTTTTTGAAAGAAGCCGTTATACTGTGTTTATCTTTTTTTTGAAATATAGTATAAAATGCACCATTACCTACAATTTCAAGTCTTCGTATAACTGAATAAAGTTTTACGAATTTTAAAGGAAAACATGCATTTTCAGAATTATCTTCACTTATTTTCTCAATCTTCGAGGAAAAAAGAGTTGAATCTCTAGTATGGCTGATTTTTCTAGTCCATAATGTACCAATTAACACTTTTGTGCAGTTCTGTAGTCCTATATAGAGGATAGAAGAATTTAAGCAATTTTTCAACTTTGGGTCCTGGAAGACCCCATGTGCAGTTATGTTACAAAATTGAAGTGGTGCAGCTAAGGGTTAAAAACCGCTGCCTAAGGACTAATTAATTCCATATCTGATTTTTGACGCACTTCAGGATCGGATTTTTTTCCCATTTAGTTATACTAAATCTCTTAAAAAATAGTCACTTTAATATTTACATCCTGGAGTGGATATGGATTTACATCCATCCTTTCAATAACATAAGGAAACGGCAATGGGTAACTTCTTGTCACCTTTCATTGCAAATCTTTTTTATGAGTAAATTTGAGACATTAGCAAAAGATAAATTCGAGTATTTCGAGTAAAAATGTAATTAAGGATAAAACTAATAATAACGGTTACTCAGTCCATTTAATAGAAAGTTAATAAGGAAGCATACATTTAAGAGAGCCCTGTACAATTCCACGACTTTTCGTAGGTACTGACAATTCGAAATTTGTTTCGTTACCATATGAACCTAAATTCACCCGCGGAATGTACAATTTTTTTAAAAATGTTAATTAATAACAATTTGGTTTATAATTTTAAAAATAAACTACAGACGCTTTTGGGTAACCCCAAAGATAAAATTGACAATAACGAAAAGTCAGGAATATACGAAATAAGTTGTAAAGATTGTGGTCAAAAGTATACTGGACAAACAAAAAGATATATTTTGACTAGATTTAAAGAACATATGGCTCATTTAAAATATGGCAGAACGGAAAAATCTTGTGTCGCCCGACATGCTTTTGACAACAGCCATAGGACAGACATGAATAATTTAAATTTATGTAATTATAAATGCAACAAACAGTAGACAGTTGGACGCTTTTGAAAGTTTAGAAATCATTAAATGTAACAGTAGTATGAATAAGGACAATGGTCCAATACCCAACAGTCCACTGTTTGCCCAAAACAGTGGACTGTTTTGGGCAAACAAAAACATATATTACGGTTCAGTGAACCGCGACGGAAAATTAAGTAAAAATAGAGCAAGCGTGTAGGTTAGAATTTAGTTTTAATTTTCTGCTGACGATGCCAACTTAGTTGGCAAAACACGCGTCGAGAAAAGTATAGTAGTTCGGTGTTTCGTGGAAAACATACAATTTTTTTTTGTTAATTATTACACTTTGGCATTTTATCTAATTAACTATGAATAAAATTTAAGCCTTATTTTAAAAGTATGTATTTTATGAAATATGTAAATAATATTACATGAACATTCTTGGCAGTGATAATTTACCACTCCTTTGCTGTTATAACAGTACAATTTTCAATAAAATGGGGTTATTTCCATTAATACTTTTCCAAAATTGAGCAACGTATTATCATTCATGTTACGTATTCTACAGTAGACACAGATGGAAAATGCAATAAGGCTCTACAATTTAATTAAAAATACTCTTAGTATAATACTAATTTCTAGATTCGGTAAATGTGGATTGTGATATGTAGATATGCATATTTGATAAAAATTACAAACAGATATCACATTTTGTCTTCCTTTTTATTGAAAAATTATTTTTAAACGTTTTTTATTCGTTTTTTTAAGCTTAAACTCATAATAAAAAAAAACACTTAGCCTTCTTTATTTCAAACATTTAATGTACTAGTTATTGAAGTAAGTACTATACTTAGTTGTATGACATGAAACCTGAATGAGAAATATGTATACCTCGCTTATAAAAGATCGGTATAGGAAACAAATATTTGAAAAGAAAGGCGACCTAATTCTAAGAATCTTAATTTGATTGTATGATTTCAGTTTGTTATACCGCTCCCGCCTGTGCCATTATTATTCCTTACTTCAATTGTTTCAAAGTTAATTATCTCACCGAAAAATGAAAACGAAGACCGTACTTTCCTGAAAACTCGACGATCTTTTCAGAGGTTAGATCTTTTCAACAGTCATTACGACATTCTATCAAGAAAATAATTTTAACGACTTCTGAATTGGGGGGTGACTCTCAATTTGAAACCGTGTTCTATCTTATTCGTTATTAATTTAGAACTTGTTAAGAAAATTCGATTGACAAAGTATTTTATCATGGATGACGAAACTTGCAATAATGCGAATTATTCCGTGCAATACAATTAAAAGCCAAAACGAAA
Organism: Aromia moschata; assembly: GCA_029963805.1. Taxonomy (NCBI): domain Eukaryota; kingdom Metazoa; phylum Arthropoda; class Insecta; order Coleoptera; family Cerambycidae; genus Aromia; species Aromia moschata. The sequence goes on along the minus strand of JAPWTK010000057.1, from coordinate 180,742 downwards.
AAAATATATTCCAAGTGTGATTTACATGTACTTACTTACATATTTATATATTGAATGTGTATATTTATGTACAAATCCGTAAAATCTTCATTTTTCGGGATAATTGATTAAACTTTTTTTTTTTTTTTATAGGATATCGAAGTCGGCTTCTACGATTTTTTTTATACTCCCGAAATTCAGTACGACAATTTAGCAATGTTGTTATTTAAAATGTGAATCTATAGCTTTAATCAGGACTCCTCAAAATCCCCATATCCGAAATTTTAACAAAAAAAATATACAAGGTGTTTCTTTCTATACGTGCTCAAAATTGACCAAAGTATCGAATTTGAAAGCCGTAGAGGCTTTCACACGAGTCAACTCTGTGTCATTTCAATATATTTTTTTAACAAACCAAACATTAGCTTTTGGGTGCAAATCAGTGAATTTGGATGTATTATTATTGTGAAAATTACAAAATCATTCCTGTTTTCAAATAATACTCAACTCTCTTGACATAATTCCATGACATAGTTGACTCATGTAGCGGCTTTCGCTAAATGGTTATAATTAATTTCTTTGGTAATAACAAATAAATAATAGCCCTTAAAACGTGTGTTTCACAGACATAAGCAGCAGGGAAATCAATACAGCAGTTTTTGTGTTTATTTTATTTATCCACGGCTTACTATAAATTACTATATATTACTATACATTGTCATATTGTCATACATGTAATATGTATAATAATGTACTTCAAAAAACCTGTGGAAGAAAGTACAGCATATGTTATATCGTTGTAGTCAGAAGAACTAGGAGAATTCGACAAATACTTTCAAGATACTCCATTTAAAGGAGTTAAATGTTAATTAAATAGCTGCTACATTTTTTCTTTCAATTCAATTGTTTCTGAACACATTCCAAAATTTAGAAAGAATAAGTTACCCCTGTAAAATATAGTTTTCATATCTTAAAATAAGGAGAAAGTTATTTTTGTGTCCAGCTCTTAAGGAAAAACTTACCCGCCCATCTAAGAAGCAATAGAAAATACTTGAAAAAAATAATGAGTGACTCGAAACGAGAGAGACTCCTACCTACATAGCCAAGTTCCATCGACCCTTCAGCCCAAACATTAAAAAAATCTCAAAGGCTTTTTGTAGGTTTTTAACTTGAAATAAAAATATTCACTTAACGTACAATTAGAAAGTTAGGCCTACTACATTTTTACCTGTAATTAAAACGAATAACAATAACGGGAATTTTGGAGTGAAATTCCATAGAATAAATGCTCTCTCGCTGTCAGGTCCTTTACCACCCTATTAAAATGTTCGTTTGCTTTTTGGTGAATACGCAGCATAGAACGCATTTGTGAGTAAGTTTTTCTGATTCTAACCTAACAACCTCAAAATGTTCATTCCATGGCTTCAAATGGCAGGTATAGCCGCCCCTCTATCTGATTTCCTTTAAAAAAGGAAATCATTTTCCATGGAGCCAACTTGGCCGTTTTAGAGTTGGAAGTTAGTAATCACATAGCATTAGAAAACTCGGGTGGCAGGGAAAATGAGGAAACTTGTTTATTGTTGATCAACCATTGTACATGAACCCGACAAGTCCCTGTTTACAAACAAAAACGACCAGGCCACGATCTTGTTTCCGAAGAAACCCTATTAACACGAGATAGATTTCTCAGCACATGACAATATCCAGTACATTTCCCCTCTCCTCTTGGTTAATAGATAAATGACCGGTCGCGCCACATGACTTGACTTTTGCTCCGCCCCGAGACAAACCTTTAACATTTTTTAGAAGGGCACATATCGTTTTACTATAAAACATTATTTTCAGAAACGATCAGAGGTTCCCTCCTTTCATACACAACAAAGAACAAGTTTTAATTTTTTTTCCTCCCGTACTACCCGTCTATGCACTAAAAAAAATCGATTTCAAATTTTGAATATGGCAACTTGGTTACAAGACAACCCGCGAACCTAATTCTTTTCTCTGCTAGACTAAAACTTTTTTGAGAACTTATAATAAATTTGAGAACAGTAGAGACAAACTTTATTTTTTGGACTACTGAAATTTTTCGCCCGCTGAGGATCAAATTCCCTATATTTGTACATTGTGACTTCCTCCAGTGTTGTTAAATGTTTAATGTCAGAATGTCATAGGTATGAACGATGCATAAATAGAAAACGATAGAATCAGTCAATGCATCTATCAGAGGTGCCTAGGAATTTTAATATAGGTAGGCGCTATCACATGCTTTTGTTTTTAAATGTCAGTTTCTTCATTGTTGCTTAATTTGACAATTAATTCTTACTGTTTACAACGTTTGTAAATAATTAATTTTTACTGTTTACAACGTGTTATTACTTCTCTTTTATTTAAAATGCCACTTTTTACTCGCGAACATCAAATCGACATGCTGCTAATGTATGGAGAAGTGAGAAAAAATCGCAGGGAAGCAAAAGCTTTATACGGGCAACAATATCCAGATCGTGCACAACCACATGATAAATATTTCCCTTGGCTTGAACGTCACTTAAAAACCGAAAGAATTGAAGAAGAACGAGTTTATTGTTAGTGAAAAGGCGGAGATTAATACTCTGGCGTGTATTGAGGTAGATCCGACTACTTCAGTTAGACAAATTGCTGCCAATATTGGAATTGGACGGGAAAGCGTCAGAAGTATTTTAAAAAAATCACAAATTTAAGCCATTTAAGTACCAGGTACACCACCATCTTTATGAAGCCGATCACCAACGGAGGCTGGAGTTTTGTAATTGGTTTATGGTGCAGCAACGCCCAAATTTAAGCCGCTTTATCCTTTTCTCTGACGAATCACGCTTCACGAATTTGGGTATGTTCAATAAAAATAATTCAAGATATTGGGCAAGAGAAAACTTATTTAGACAAGGAGCTTTCCAGGAGAGATTTGGTGTTAATGTGTGGATGGGAGTAATTGGAACGCGCATCGTTGGACCAATTTTCTTTGAAAATCCACTAACAGCAGACCAGTATTTACAGTTTTTAAGCAATGAAATAGCTGACTTTCTCGAAAATTTACCAATAAATGAATATTTCCACATTTATTACCAGCAGGACGGAGCCCCAGCCCATAATGCTCGAAGGGTTAGGGATCATTTGAATCAAACGTTTGACGATCGTTGGATAGGTACGTACGGACCAGTTAGATGGCGAGCTAGGTCCTGCGATATCACTCCCTTGGATTTTTTCTATTGGGGTCGTGCAGAACTTTCTATTGGGGACGCAGAAGAAGCAGTGTACAGAACACAGCCTACTGATTTACCAGATCTCCGCGACCGGATTACAAGAGCGGTGAACAATATTACTCCTGCTCAAATGGAAAATGTGTTAAGGGAATTTGAAAACAGGATTCATTTATGTCATCAAATGAATGGTGGACAATTTGAACATTTAATTTATGGATGATGTTGCATTTTTTTAAAATTTATTGTTTTTTTATGTTTTTTTTAAATAAAATATTATATCTCAAAAACTATGAACTTTGGGTATAGGGAAGTGTACATAAGAATGATTCGAAATTGTTTGTAGAATCCGAATTTCCAATTAGTTATAGGGCATTCCATTAAAATTATTGCAGTAAATTGCTACTAAAGATGACTTCCGGTATTTTCCGGTTGAGCCGGAAGTGCGAAATTTTAATGATATCAGGCTTTAGTGCTTCTAAAATAAGTTAAAAATATCATATGAGTTTGTCCCTATCTTCACTTGTTTTCTTTCAAAAGAATTTTATAAATGACACATTTGACATCTTTAAACGCGATTTTCTCGGAAACTGTCAGAAATGGTACATGTTTTAGTCTTAGTTTTTTTCAGTAGAATTAAAAAAAATATTTAATATACAGGGTGTTCCATATAAAATAACAAATTTTAAGGCATTTCCGGTCAAACAGGAAGTGATGATCAGTTGTTTTTATACCTAAATTTTGCATCCCTTTCAATGATATACATTCTCAAAATTTGAAATCGATATCTTTTTTCATGCCTCAGCTAGAGCCTGGGTAGTAATCTCGTGGTCACCCGGTATAATTGTGAGGAACTAAAATTTTGACAGTTTACTAATAAAATAGACTAGCCCAAACAAAGCGTTCCTCTCCACGTGCATGTGCATCTAACCTATTCCAAGCGCCATCTTGGTATCAGTAGAAATAGTATGAATGGAATCTGGTAGAATTCATTGTTGTCTTTTAACACTCAAGGTCTGAAACAGCCATGGATTCCACTTGCCCCCAATGTCCACTTACCCCGGCTTGCCTTACTGTTAATTTTTTGAGAGGAAATGGTTATTACCAAATTATTTTGAGTACATCCTTAAATTTTGAAATGACAGACACATTTCAACTGAAGTTGTGATTTTATTAGAGTATCACAGTTCCAATTTTTGGTAGAGGAAAAAGCGAGACACATGCACTGTGACGTCAAACTTGAAGCGTTTAAGTTATAACATTTTTTTTATGAAAACTCTAGGGTATTTGCAATCTTTTAAAATATGTAACTTAAAAAATGTATTTTTTGAGTTATGCCACTTTTCTTCCAGGGTGACGATATATCCTCCTTGTCCAAGGAGGATATACACTTTTTTCAGCTACTTCGTACATTTTTTAGCATCTAGGTGATTATTAAAGTAGACTGCGCCATTAATTTAAATATTTAACTAACCTTTTCGTTTATAATTACACGCCTCAAAAATCGGAACGCGGAATAAACAGGCTTCCCTCATAAAAAATCGTTATAACAGCTATTTGACAATGACTTCTTAATTCCTTAAGGCCTAATTTGATTTTCTGAATTTCGTTCGTTACGTCGTCCCCGTCTTCCCCCATCATTACCGCTTGTTTCAGTTGTTTCGGACTAAATTGCCCCGGCGAAAACGCGACAACTTTGCGCGTTTTAAACTGCGACTATATTTCAGCTATGTAGTATGCTGGGAGTCTTTTATTTCTCATTTATTGGCGGCTCCTCGTTCGTCGTCCGGCCGATAGTGTAACGTAACGAGCCGGATGGTGACCCGCGTCCCCATTACAAGGGCTGCGCCAATTTAGATACCCCGTTTGGCGTAATATTTTTGCGATTCTGCCAATTGATAACCGAAGGCGTTCTCGCCGCCGGTGGTAATGCGACACTGATTACTCGCTGCAATTATACGCGGCCATCAAACGAGTCGGCGCTAATCGAAAATCATTTGCGAACGCGACTGACATTAATAGTGAAGGACCCGGTGTTCTTATTATTGTCGAGCTAGTTGAGATTAGAACGGAGCGCAAACCAACGCGGTAGCAGGCGCGGTGGCGGTAGCGGCAGATATTTATATGGATTAAACTGACCTCTGAAGTGTGCGCCGTTTCGGTAACATACAGTGCCGGAAAAAAGTATTCGCGGATAGAGCAAAACGCAGAGAGAAAGAACTGAATTATGTAGGAAAATATTAAAGCTTTATTAATCCTAAGTTTAACACATATGACAAAAATATACAAAGAGCGATTTTAAATTAAAACAACAAAAATATTAATAGTGTTAAATAACATAGAGAAAAAAGTATTCGCGGATTTAAGAAATTTACATATTTGGAGGACATCAAATCGATATCTAATATTTAGTATGCAGACCTTTAGCTTGAATAACGGCTCATAATCTGCTAGGCATTGAGCTCACAATCTTCTGAGTGTATTTAGGTGATGTTTTGTGCCATTCTTCTAACAGAGCAGCTTTCAATCGTTGTCGATTTGTAATGTTATGATTCCTTACTCGTTTGTCTAAATCATCCCATAGATTTTCTATGGGATTTAAGTCTGGGGATTGAGGGGGTGTGTGGAGTAAGTAAGGTACAGTATAAATAAGCCATTGTCGCACACGGTAAGCCGTAAGGATCAATGTCCTGCTGAAAATATAAATTGTTACCAATAATTAAGTTTTTTTTTGCACTCTGTTGTAAATTATTCTGTAAAATGTTCAGGTATACACAATGGTCCATGATTCCATCAAAAAACAGATCGCAATATTTTCCAGGGGCAATCCCATAATAAATACATAGAATGTATTAATGCTCGGGCCGGCGAACATATGTAGTAACCGCGTGACGTGACGCAGATCGCAATATTTACCCATAATAAAGACATAGAATGTAAAAACCAGATTTCCAACTCCGGATGAAACCATGCACCCCCAGAATAAAATCCCACCGCCACCGTGTTTGACCATCTGTTGAAGATTCGGAACGGGGAGGTCAGTTTTTGGCTTTCGCCACACTTTTCTTCTATTTCATATTAAATACAATGTATTTCATTGCGACGGTAGTGTGCGCCGTTTCGGTAACATACATATTTCTGAAATTAAGAGTTTTTCGGCAAAATCCTCTGACACGTCGATTTTGTTTTAAACAAAGACACTTTTTAACATACGACCCATATTTGTGACGTCATCGTTGTTCGAGATATGACGTCATAAACAATGTTTTATAGCAACCCCCAATTTCGACCACGCCATTTGAAAGAGCGTGTCATTCTACTTACACATCGTCAAAAGTAGCCTAAGCGACCGAGAATGTTTTTTATTGCTGTCAAATAAAAACTTGGAATCGTACTTCGGTAAATAGGTTTTTTTGTTTTTTTTTTTGAGTTACTTCTTTAGTTCTTATCTTTTGTTTGGCAAAAGCAGTGTGTTTGAAGTGTTTATTTAGTAGTGACTTTTGTTATTTTATAAAAAAAAATGTTAAATTAACTGAACGAGAATGAATTGAAATTCTTTGCATGATCGGATTTGGAGATAGGATGCGCACCCAAAAAAGAAGTAGTTGAATTGTTCAATGAAACTCATCCTGATCGGCATCCCATTAGCCAAAGCATGGTAAGCAATATTGAGTCTAAATACCGTAACTTTGGACATTTTCGTGATCTTCCTAAATCTGGTCGACTTGAAAATCAGAAGAAGATCAACTTAATGTTTTGTTGGCAATACAGGAAAATCATCAATCAACACTTAACCAATTGGCTTCTGATTTCAATATGACAGTGTCCACAGTTTATGAAAAAAGCAAAGTATCATCCTTATAAGGTATGCCTTGTTCATGAGCTATCTGAAGACGACTTTGATCGGCGAAATCAATTCTGCGAGCAAATGCAAGAACTATGCACTAATGATAATAATTTCGTAAAAAACATATTTTTTTCTGACAAGGCTACGTTTATTTTGAACGGCCATGTCAATAGGCAAAACTGCTGTTATTGGGCTACCGAGAATCCCCGATGGATGATGGAGTATCACACTCAACGTCCTAAGAAAGTGAAAGTGTGTGGTGCGGCATAGTCGACGGAAGAATTCTGGGTCCCTATTTCTTTGACGGGAACCTTACTGGTGCAAGCTATTTGGATTTTCTTCGAGACGACCTTATTCCTGAACTAATAACTTTATATCCAGATATAGAGGAACGTGATCATCCGAGAAATGGCATTTTCTTTCACAAGATGGTGCATCTCCCCATTATGCAGCACCTGTCCGTGCTTATTTAGATGAGGTGTTCCCTAATCGTTGGATAGGGAGCCAATTGAGTGGCCAGCCAGATCGCCGGATTTGACACCCCTAGATTACTTGTTGCAGGGATACTTAAAAAGCAAAGTATACTTTACTAGACCTGAGATATTTAGAAGATTTAAAAGCAAGAATTCGTCACGAGATATATCGTATACCTCCTGAAGTTATTGACAATATTCAAAAAGAATTTATTAATCGTCTTGGCTACTGTCAGGTAGCCAACGGTGCACAATTTGAACATTTAATTTAGTTAATTTTTCACATAATCATTATTATTAAATTTAGTATTTTGAAATTTAAAATCGTTTTTCTTAATTTTTTTTAAACTATATACTCATGCTAATGTAATCATAACATAATTTTTGACGAAGTGTAAGTAGAATGACACGCTCTTTCAAATGGCGTGGTCGAGATTGGGGGTTGCCATCTAAAAAATTGTCGATATCGTCTCGAACAACGATGACGTCACAAATATGGGTCGTATGACAAAAAGTGTCTTTGTTTTTCAGAGGATTTTTTAGAAAAACTCTCAATTTCAGATATAATTGATTTATTCGTTACTTTTCGAAAGCACTATATAAATATGTGCCAGCCACTGCTACCGCGTTGGTTTGCGCTCCATATATTTGAACAAATAAAGTAACTTTTGTAAAATTATGTTGTTTGTTTTGGTTGTACCGGACCCAACCAACATTTACTGAAAATATTATGTTACGATAGTCAGAAGTTTAGTTATTTTATATTTTATGATTGGTTGGCTGGTAACTAAATATGTGGCGTGCAAACAAAATGTTTTATAATTTCAAAAGCTATTGTTGTGGGTTATATTTTTAAACCAAATGCCATACACATGCTGGGGCTATTAAGTAGAATATAAATGACAAAAATTACAAAGTTTTTATTGAAAGATTCGCATGCTTTATCGTGCATCGGTTGTCATACTGGGCGATATACAGATGGACATACTTTAATGTTTAAGATGATCTATAAACTACTGGAGTAGTTTATTGAAAATTCATCGGACATATATCATATCTCGAACATGTTTTATGACTGACAAATTTGACAGTATTCAGGTTATTAAGGTTAGCCGATTAATGTACTCGTAACTGCTACAGCAGCTATAGCAGGCATGAGAAGTATTATCGTAACACCAAAAGATGAGGCATTATATAATTTTGTTCAGTTAAATGGCTTCGATGAAACACCAGAGGAATCGCGCCATCCATATAAATACCTCGTAAGTGATAATTCATGTTCGGCAGTAAACTTTAAATCTAAACTTTTTAATAAACTATCTGATGTGTCAATCTCTAAGAAAAACTAGTCTAATGTCTTTTATTCTAATTCGTCACTTGTGTCGTGTAGGCAATGCCTATAGAAACTTACTCAAACTATTCTAACACCGTTAGCAGCCTCCATTGTAAAGTTACACAGGTTCGACAAAACTGGATGTAGCGTTTGTTGTTATTTCTTTTATCGATTAATATTCTCAGTCCCATAACCACGTGTATGAAAAAAGCTGGTTTAAAAGTTTACAGTGACAGTGGGTGATACAGTAATAGTTAGGGTCCGGAAAGTGTGCTACAACGCCACTCTTCGTTACCGGCACTCTTCGTTACATCTCTATGATAACTAAAGCATAAACCGTATTTTTTAAGCGCATTGTGAATTATGTAGGCGTGTATACATACGCCACTTGCCAGTGCATTCGTACGCCACTGACCGTGCCTAGTATCGCGCACAGGGACCTTCCCATGCGGGTTCGGGAACGACTAGATACAATTTATCCACATACGATATCGACGATTCCGTAGTATTTTACGTTAACTCGATGCGAACGGATGGACGGCAGAAGACTTTAAAATAATTTTAGCAACTAATTGTAAGTGTACATACGTATTATTTCTTATTGCACGGTTTACGTGTTTATTTTAGAGTCCGTGTAGTGCATTTGCATATTATCTGAGTTTGTGTGGATTTTTGCAATAATAATGGCACGAAGATTACGAGCATTTTACAAGAGATGGATCATCTGATACACAATAAATTTATGTGGCTAACAGTGCACGAAACAACAGATTTTCACGGTAATAAAGTCGTTAATGTTCTGATACGAATTTTAGGTCTTTCAAATATTTCGCCCGACGCCGACGTTGATAGCTAGTAAATGGGTTTTACAAACCACGGCTAAAAGTATATAAATAGTAGTAACATGTGCATTGTCATCTGCAGATGTTAAAAATAATAATGTACTGATATTAGTGTCAACAAACAACTGTGTGAAATTCGGGAAAATAATGTACATGGTGTGTCGCCTCTGTTCATGTGAACCATTTTGAATTTGCACCCAACTTCAGTTGATGTGGAACGATCATTTTTCTTCTACAACCACATGTACAAGTACAGACGGAATCGCTAGAATTTAACGAGCAAACATGTTTAACGAGAAGAAACGCAGAATCACTACTTGTTGTGGCAACGTAGTTCTCTCAACCAATGAAGACAGTAGGTGTTTATGAATGAATGACACAAGCGATAGATCTATATGTACTTGTATCATACCTAATATGTAATTTAAATAGTTGAATATAATTGAAATGAGATAATTGAACATTTGTCTTACACAAATTAATCTCTGTTTGATTCATCAACATCCTGATAAAAAAGCGTCTACTAATATCCAGTTGTTAGGGCACAGTGTAATGTCTCAAACAATTTTTAATTTGTTCAAAGAATATAAATATATCTATATTTAAAACAGGAACACACTGAAAGAAATTATTATTTAAATATACATATAATTAAGACGTAGGTAAGTAGAGTTCTTTCGTGAAGAAAACAAGAACAGTCTAAACCGAAAGTGACAAACAGTAAATAAATAAGCAGCAGGAGGGAGAAATAAGACTAACACCAACAGTGAGAAAATTGTAAAATGTTTAAAACTCAGCAAAGCTTGCGTTTCCTTTGTTTACACCTATTTGATAAATTCACCCTCATACTTCTTTGTGCGTGAGACAGTCTGCGAAGCTCTTACATAAAAAGTCGCTCTGTTGACGTGTGAAGGAACAAAAATAAATAATTCCCTTTTTCAGCACCGAGCTTAAAAAGGTAAATTTTTTTCTTTTCATCGTAGACCGCAAATACATTAAATTCTGTACTATTATTTAGTAAAATATTCAGGCTACAAGGTAAACACATTAGAATCATTATTACATGACAAATTCCTTTTAACCGTCAAAAACTATTAAAGTAACCCTTTAAAGAAAACTGGTTTTGATAATTTTATGTATCATGATTAGGGTCCGGAAAAAATATGCTGTCACGCAGAGCCGGTACTATACAACTCTATGATAATTAAAATATAAACCGTATTTTTTTAGCGCATTTTTCTTTCCCTGTATACCCACGTCACTGACCGTGTGTAGAACGCCGTCCCGAACGAAATCCCGTGCGGGAACCAAGAACGGCGTAATACAATTTCTTCATAAGATAGCGAGCTATTCCGATAATGACAGGTGGTTTGTCACCTGCCGTTGATGTAAACGTGACGACCGCCGCATTGAAAACAAATTTTTGTCGCGAGTGACTAACACGTGAGTGCGTGTAGTGTATTTACATATTACCTGATTTTGTGTGGATTTCTGCAATCGTTACCATTTGTGAATAGACTTAAAAAAGTTGATTACGACTATTTTACAGTAGACGGATCACATATTTTATGTATTCCTTGCAGTCGATATATACTTCGTGATTGGCGAGAGTGCAAAAGACACTTAGATTAAAATATCCATTAACAAAATATACCTGGCACTGTTACAAAAGAGGAATTTTGGTTTTATTTGTGCATAATGTTTTGCGGATGTAGCCTTTCGTGGAAAGTGGTCGACAATGTTTACTTTAGACGTTATTGCCAAATATGACTAAACCTATAAAACCATATGAATAAAAAAACAAACCTACGCCTGACGCTGAATTAGTTGGAGCTACATTTGTAACTCACTCTTTCCAACGAGAGGTTACAAACATGCCCAACAAAATAAGAGATGTTGCACAACTTCAACTATTCGCACCGTTTATAATTTTCAGGTTGAAAATGCCGCACATTTGATTTGGTCTGTATTTTTTAATTTAGTAACGGAGGAGTCAGCGTACCTGTTAAAATAGTATACTTGTTTTTTTTTCCGATGATGATAATTCTTTTGAAATTTCGCTGTATAAGCTGACTGGCCATATATATATATATATATACTCCACTTATATGGAGAATAATTCAATACTTATTTTATAACTATTAAACAAGTCGATTTGCAGCATAACCAGCAAAGATTATCTTTAATTTTAAATATTAAACGACCTACACACTACCTCACTGAAAAAAAATATTCAGTAATTACATATCACGACGCATATATAATTATAACACAGATGGCATTGCTACAGATCGTTCCCTGAACAAACATTGCGAACTTTACGAAACGCTAGAGAATAGACAGCGCCAAATATGCATGTAGGCAGATATGCGACTAATTCCTGATGGACCGAATATTGTCGAGTAAAACATTAACAATTTCTTGAATTATACTGAATTTTACAGACAGGTTGACTGATGAAATATAACAAACAATAACACAGGCACCAAAGATCTAGTATCCGAGGATATCCAGTGTAGTATTCTTACATATTTTGACATACAGGTACCTATGTAATGTAAAAGGGTAATAACTTTGAGGGATTAAAATTGGCTCACCTCTATTTCATGGATTCTCCCAAAGCAGAATTTAGCGGCACTCGGGCTTTTGGAACCAACAGGCACTCGGGGCAACATACCAAACAACAATTACTGACTTATAAATAAACAGACAGTTTTCGTACTCACCGGGGGTTCTAGTGCCCCCTTGCTTCGTCCACTTATCATTTGAATACATGCCTTATCATTTCCTGTATTATTATTTATATTACATACCATGTTCTTCGACAACTAGCTAGAGTCACCCTGAAATAAGTTGAGGCTTCCCCAGACGCCAACCATCCTTGAGCATGATCGGCTGGAGGTATCTAAATTAGATTGCCCTCTTGACCTGAATCATGTCATTCGAGTAGCCCGCAACACCCCTCATTGCGAGTAGCCCCACTCGAAAGAACCACGGCCTGTAGCCGGGCAAAAGTGCACACGGGGTGAACAGCGTCTTTCAGCTGTATATACATTTTTAACCAGGCGCCACTCAAAATTACGTTCTTACACACATACATATGTTCACTTCTGTGTCACACCCCAGACTGCCCTCGGCGTCACGCTTGTCGGTCCACCCAATATAAACACAACTTAAAAATATAAGTGATGGCCCTACTCTCTCACACGCATCAGCCAGACTCATTGAGACCCTGTCGTATCTTAAGTAAATAAACATTGTTTGGAACAATACTTTATTTTACGTATTTTATTATCAATTAACATTACACCTAACATTCGGCCAACCTACAAAGCGTCGCGTCTCTGTGACATCAGTTATTGTCCTCATCACTTTCTGAGACTTCTGGCAAGGGAACACCATCCTCCTCAGTATCGCTGTCTGTTGTATCGGAAACCCCTCCTGTGGGTATCCATGGCTTCATGCGATCGACAGCAACAACATTATCATACTTTACTGTGGCACTTCGAGTGGAATCTGGCATATCTTTAACTCGATATCTGTCATTTGGTAATACCTCAGCAATCACCATTGGTCCTCCATATTTTGAGGTTAACTTTTTACTAGTACCTTCAGTCGGTCTGTTCATTAGAATCAAAACCAAATCACCTTGTTTATATACTTTTGGTTGTTTTCGATTCTTGTCGAAACGTTGTTTAGACTCGGCTTGACTAGCTACAATTCTTTCGAAGACTTCGTCTCGTATTTTTTTTCAGGTCTTGTGAAATTTCCGTTAAGTCTATATCTGCAGACAACAAATCATTCTTGGCCCTGGGATTATAACCCATAAGTAACTGATTCGGAGTTTTCTTCGTTATATGGTGAATTGTGTTGTTTAAGGCAAATTGTACTTGTTCTGTACATTTATCCCAAGAGTCTTCGGATTCGGATGTAGTGGATAAGGCAGATAAGATAGAACGGTTTATTCGTTCTACCTGCCCATTCGCTCTTGGTGTAGCAACAGCAGTGAGTATATGTTGAATATTATACTTCGTACAAAAGGTTTTGAACAGGCGAGAAGTAAAAGCTGTTCCTCGATCGGAAATGATGCGGGTTGCTACCCCAAAAGTATTAAATGTAGCTTCCAAAAACGTAACTACTGGGCGAGTTTTTGTGTTTTTGGTTGGTTTCATCATGATATATTTTGTAAACGCATCCACCAAAACAATTAGATGTTGATTTCCTGCCGGTGTTTTCTGGAACGGTCCTAAATGAACTAGGTGGATAGTATGGAAGGGGATCGGCGTCTTAGTAATAGGATGTAAATATCCTTCACGGCGTCCCGAAGGTATTTTGTGATATAAACATGGAATACAACTACCAATGTATTTTTGTACGTACTCTCGCATACGTGGAAACCAGTATTTGTTGCATAAAGTGTCTAGAGTTTTCTCACACGAAAAATGTCCTGATTGATCATGTGCGCATTGTACTACCTGATTTCTGAATCCACGTGGTACGACCCACTGAATACCTCGCACTCTAATTCGATATATGCGGTTATTTCGTAAGGCATAGTTCTTGTAGATTCCTCTTTCATAGTCATTGGTCGGTGGTTTCGACAGTATCTCGTGAATTAAACTTAAGTTTTCGTCTGACAGTTGTGCCGACAAAATCCAATCCGCTTCACTGATACTGAATACCAACTGTGCGGGTGGAGACGTTACAGATGGATTCCGGCTAAGAGCATCCACGTGTCGCATCTTCGTTCCCTGTCTGTACCCTACAGTGAATATATATTCCAGAAGTTGTAACCACCATCACGCTATCCTGGGTATTAGGTCTCGTTTGTGCTGTTCTGAGCGCATTACAGTCTGTTACTACTTTAAATGTTTTTCCTAGGAGGTACACTCTGAATTTCAGAAGTGTTTCTACGACAGCTAGTGTTTCTAATTCATAGCTGTGATATCTGCTTTCCGCGTTGTTAGTGTGTCTACTGTAATATGCCACCGGTAAAAGCTTTTCACCATGTTTTTGTAAGAGTATTCCTGCTATACCTTCCAGGCTTGCATCAGTGTGAACTTCTATTGGCGCCTCCGGGTCATAAATGGTTAGGATTGGTCTTTCTGTCAATTTTCGTTTGAGTTCATCAAAAGCAGCATTCTCTTTTTCTCCCCACTGCCATTTAGTATCCTTTCTAGTCAGTGTGGTCAGAGGTTTAATTATGGATGCGTAGTTATGAATAAATTTACGGAAATATCCTGTTAATCCTACGAATTGTCGTATTTGTGTTATAGTTTTAGGAGTTGGAAACTGTTTAATAGCTTCCGTTTTAGTAGCACCTGGTCATACTGGGAATTACAATGTCTTCATTTCGGAAGAATTGAAGAAAAGTGGTTAGATGCGGAAGGTTTTCTTCGACAGTTTTACTGGGAATTACGCATCTAAGTAAACGGCAGCAATTTCTCGATAAGGACCCAAAAGATAATTCATTAAGCGTTGAAAAACAGCTGGTGCGTTGCAGAGCCCAAATGGCATCCGATTGTATTCAAAGTGACCATCCTGCGTTATGAATGCCGTTAGATGCTTGCTCTTCTCAGAGACTCGGATTTGGTGATAACCGCTACTCAAATCTAATGTGGTAAATATACAACAGTTTTTCAGTCGATCTAGTTGATCGTCAATACGAGTCAATGGGTACCGACTTTTGATAGTTTTCATATTTAATTTTCGATAGTCAATACACATGCGATCTTGTCCATTTTTCTTTTGACCAGAAGTATTGGTGATGCATACGGCGAGTCCGATTCACGAATTATTTCTGCACCTAACGTCGTAATTGTCCCATTTCCATAGCCCTTAATACAGGTTATACTATCTGTGTCAATTGGCTGCTTGAGTTTTGATGCATCGGAGTTGCGTATTAAATTACAACTGGACCCGAAATCGATAAATGCTTGTAGTCGATGACCTGCCGCATTAACTTCCTTAAAATATTTTTTTTCCGTGACTAGTCATAAGACCTTTTCGAATTTGTCAGATGCAGCGGTTGTTTTCGTCTGCTTTGCTGCACTCCAACAGTTTTCAGCCTTATGTCCTAAACGTTTGCATTTAGTACATGATGGCGCTCTACATTGTCGGGCTTTATGACCAGGTTTGTTACATTTGTAGCATGTTGTAGATTTTCGTAGCCCTGTCGAACCATGACTGCTGAAACGTCTGGTGTCCTTTGGCTTCTCAAACCTTGTTGGTCTAGTATCACAGCTTTTTAGAAACTGTAGCAAAACCTCAGGAGTTTGGTAGTCGTTTGCCCGGGCAGCTGCTTGTACAGTGTCATCTGGAATGCCACCAATTATGCACGATACTGCCTCCGAACCAGATATTTTACATTCGTTAAGTAAAGCTAGCTTCTCATAATAATAAACGATAAAAGATTCGTCCCTTCGTTTATCACGTTGCATCATATTCTTGAGGGTTTTGAAGAAATCTCGCTTCGGAGGGAAGGTTTTCGTCATAATTTCCTTCCATTCCTCCCAACCGTGATTAATCGTCGGTAAGCTATGGTACCAAGTTTTGGCAAGCCCCTCCAATTTGGACATAGCGTTAAAAACAGTTGCCTCTTCACTCCAGTTGTATAACTCTTTCAGCTCATCAACCGCTGACACCAACGAACAATAGACTGATTCTCATCTTCAGGATTGAATTCAGGTACAATTGTATTTTTAGGTGGTAAGACTTTATTAAACCCCGTATTTGATTGCTGTCCAAAAACTTGTATCATATTCTGAACGATGTTAGCCAGATCCCGAATTTGTGTATCAGTCGAAGTTGACGTAGTTGCGACCGCATTGTCTTCGCGCGAAAATGTAGAAGGCATAGGGGAATCTGCCCTCCTCCTTTTTCTCGCAACTTGTCTCGACATCCTATGATAGGAGAAATATCCTAATTTCAATCTATTTTTCGTGCGCAATAAATAAAACGACGTGACGAATGTGGACCACTTACTGTCAATACGTTACTAATTAATGTTTAGTACCTTTTGTTTTACCCTCGTATATAACAAAAAAATAGACTGGATTCTCGATTACAAAACAAATGCAAATTAATACACCTTAACTTAACACCTAAACTAAAGGGCGGAAATGCATAACATAAAAAGAAGCGTTTCATCCTGATTCATGAGTCTATTGATGAAACCTAAATACTAAAAAATAATAAGTGTTTAATGAATAATAATAAATGACTGCTGCCCAATGTTTTAATTTACTCTACATTGCCGGTCTCAAGAAACTTTAATTATTACTTGTAAACAAACTATCCTACAACAAAGAAGATGTACTTACATAGGATAAAAGGTCCACATCGCCGTTCGAATATGTTGATTTATTGACTTTTAACACCCTTGTGTACGCTTATGGTTACGCACTTACCTAAACAACCGTGGTTTTGTCACAACCACTTAAAATAAGTTTCTCAAAACAATAAAAATCAGCTGCAGGGGCACACTTTTCGATATGACAACGAAACTGAACTAAACGACGATCGCAGAGTCGTCAAATCAAAAGAAGTAAATAATTAGAGCACCAAGTCGCATTAGTGACTTTTATGAAAACGTAAACACATAAATACAAAAAAACTAATATGTGTAGGGAATCGTTAAGATCTAGTTTATCTTAATTATTTTCGTGACAGTTTTTAACCAGGCGCCACTCAAAATTACGTTCTTACACACATACATATGTTCACTTCTGTGTCACACCCTAGGCTGCCCTCGGCGTCACGCTTGTCGGTCCACCCAATATAAACACAACTTAAAAATATAAGTGATGGCCCTGCTCTCTCACACGCATCAGCCAGACTCATTGAAACCCTGTCGTATCTTAAGTAAATAAAAATTGTTTGGAACGATACTTTATTTTACGTATTTTATTATCAATTAACATTACACCTAACAGTAATTAATTTTAATTAAAGTAATAATTTCATTTATGTTATAGATATACAGGGTGTCCCAGAAAGTATGTCACAAACTTCAAGAGGTGATAGTATATATAAAAATAATAATTAAAAGTCTTTATAAACATACCCCAGCAAATGCTTCCCTTTGGAGTTATGACCCTCTTTAGGTATCCTCCAGGCGAAACATAATCATTTCTAATTATTTTTTGGGCCAAGGTAGGAAGATGAAATTTTGAGACTAAAGTTGGGCAAACAATTCTCTTATTTGGTGAGAATATGAATAATTTTCGAGAAAAAAATTCTGGTCATTATACCATTTGTGGCTCAATTATTTTTATAAAGACAATTCGGTTTTGAATCTTTTTTCTCTCTAGATATTTTTTCGAGAAACGTGTCTTTTTCCCATAATTTTCATTTCACTCACCGTGAATATTCAGATATGCATTTTATTTATGGTTTTTGTAGCGGTAATGCAAGAGCAGCTCAACGAATGTACGTTGAAAGATATCCCGAAAGACGCAGACCGTTGGTTCGAACGTTTATACAGGTTCACGCACGACTTTGTGAAACTGGAAGTGTTGTGCCTCGGCAGTGGCAGAGCTTCAGCACGAAATCTTGAACTTGATGGTCAAAAATTGAGAGCTGTTGAACAGAATCCCAGAGCAAGTGTCCGAAGAATTGCTAACCAGTTGGAAGTTAGTAGAATGTTGGTGTGGCGAGTACTTAAAGAAAATTTTCTGCACCCCTACCATTTTCAAAAGGTGCAAAGTCTACAACCCCAGGATTATCCACTTAGAATGGATTTTTGTCAGTTAATGCTAGACTTTCATCATCGAAACATAGATTTTGTATGTACCATTTTGTTCACGGATGAAGTAACTTTTACACGAGATGGTATACTTAACTTGCACAACATGCATCAATGGTCAGATGAAAATCCACATCCCATAATTGAAAGTCACCATCAACAGACCTTCTTAGTTAACGTATGGGGTGGGATTGTAGGCGACCATCTGTTGGGACCTTTTTTTCTACCAAGAAGACTTGGTGCCAGAGAATACCTAAATTTTTTGCAAACCCATCTTTTTGATTTAATGCAAGATGTTCAAATTGAATTACGGCAGCGTCTATGGTACCTTCATGAAGGGGCACCTGGCCTGGCCAATAAACTGGCCGTCTCGCTCACCAGATTTAAATGCGGCTGATTTTTTTTATGTTTTTTTTTTTATGAATTATATACTAAATCTCTCGTTTATAGCAGTTCTGTTAATTCAGAAGAATAACTTCCTCTGCGAATAGTAGAAGCGTTTAATGCTATTAGAAATATTCCTGATGTATTTACTAGAATCAGATTTAATTTTATTAGAAGGTTGCGAGCATGTGTTGAAGCCCATGGAGGGCAGTTTGAACATCTACTGTAATTACCTATAAAATTTATTTACTTGTTTCGTTCGATAATGATATTAAAGAATTATTTTTTTCTACCATAGTTCCTACATTAATTGTTATATTATTTCTATCTATTTTATGATGTGTATCTTTCAGCATGTGTATTAAATGATGTCATTTAACGTTAAATTAAATTATTAGGTACCTAACACTTTTTCTAATATTCGTTATAATGTCCTCTCATTGAAGAACAGAAGTCTTGAGCCAAAAAACATTCATAATGCTAAAGTACATCTAAATTCAACGTTTCCTACCGTAAGTATGCATTTTTGCATATTCACAATAAGTGAAATGAAAATTAATTGTTCTTGTTCATTTGCAGAATGCAAGGCCGCTGTCAAATAAGTCACAGCATAAATGTGACTGCAAGTGACAGACGCCTACTATGTAAACTTTTAAAGTGTTTGTCTCGGGGTGAATAATGAGGTGACCTCTTTTAACTTATTTACCGGAAAACGACAGGTTTCTCGAAAAAATATCTAGAGAAAAAAGTTTCAAAATCGAATTTTCTTTATAAAAATAATTGAGCCACAAATGGTATAATAACCAGAATTTTTTTCCCGCCAAAAATATGTACGGGGTGTTCGAAAAATACCCTTTACGTTTTCTGGATTTTATTCATATTCTCACCAAATAAGCGAATTGTTTGCCCAAATTTATGCTCAAAATTTCATCTTCTTACCTGGGCCCATAAAAAATTTGAAATGAATATGTTTCGCGTGGGGGATACCTACAGAGGGTCATAACTCCAAAGGGAAGCATTTGCGGGGGTATGTTTATAAAGACTTTTAATATTATATTTATATGTACTATCACCTCCTGAAGTTTGTGACATACTTTCCGGGACACCCTGTATAATTAAAACTTTTTTCTTTTTTTTTTTTTGTTGTAATGGAATCTCTGCTTACCTAGTTTCTATAGCAAACACACCCCTGATATTATCCGAACATGAGCTCGATGTATGTTTGAATAACTTTAAGAACGAAAAGAGAAAACTCTGGTGTCAGTCGTTTACTACGGTCTACGAAATATATTCGGTGCACCCGCATGATACTCACGTGGAATAAAAGAGTAGGCTGTTGAAGATTGCAGAAAGTAACAGAATACGGAATTTGACATCTTTTGACACAAGCCAGAGCTTGGGTCTCCTCTGTTCGACAGCAGTCAATAGACATCTAGCCAAATACAGTTAAACTTGTAACTTGATTACTGAAAATTGATGAACATGGCTGGAGGACTGCAAATGAAGAGCGTCGTTCGTTATAATTTTATAGATATGTATGTATAGTCCTTCTATTTTTAATTGAAAATGATAAATACGCCTGGGGAACAAAAAGAGCGGTGCAACTTTATTATTCCATGGGCGTGCATATATCATTTATAAATTCGAAAATTGTAAAATAATTTTTTTTTCATTCAAATCAATATAGGAGATTAAAATTAGCCTGCATACAAAACTCTTAATATTTGTAATATAATTTGCTGTAAAGAATGCTCATTTAGCCAGACAATCTCAAAAAACTGTATGTGTTAATAAACCTAGCTGAAATACACGTCACTGGCGTCTTAAACAAGTAGAATTTCTAAAGTCGTGAATCATTTTAATGACGTCGTAAAAATTTTATGGCACAGTGGACCGAATAAGTATTTAAGGAGTATTAAATACAAAGCAATCCAATAGTATACTGGATCGGCATTCCAGTTGCCGACACGGACGGCGTTGCCGGGTCTTCAAAATTTTCTTAAGTATAGTAATAAACATAAAGTTGTTTTAATTTATAATTATTTTTTCCAGCAATTTTAAACGCTTTATTTTAATGCTAACTAATAAATTTATATCTATGAATTTTTTTAAAAATATTTCCAAACTAGCTTTCTAAGAACGTCACGAACTAACAGCTTACTGAAGTATAAAGTATACTTGTATAGTGAGCTTAGCAATTTTAGCAAATATATCTGACAACCTTGCTTTTTTCTACCTATTTTCAATTTAGAATGGAAATACAGTACCTATATAGATGGAACATAAAAACCTCTACAATTCCTTGGATAATTTTATTGAATTGACATTCAGAATTGACTTTTCAAAATACAACGCACAACGCAAATTTGTATTGATGTGGACCCACCTTTAGTTACATGAATATGTACGAGCACAATCGAATGTAAAATTCAGTAACACTGCATCCATTATTTAGTCTTTTATCGCCACAAAGCGCAAATAAACTTTTAAAATCGAGTTTTAATTTCACAAAACATTGTATAAAGCTTTATTAACTGAAACCTATACGACACATAGTCCTTTCTCTAATTCTCTTACGACATAAATTGTGGCAAACGTTTTAACAAAGCTTCTGTTAACTCTATAATGGGATCGATAAGCTTTTGTTCGTACTTGGCAGGTGAAATATATTATTAATAAATCGAGAGCATTGTCACTTCTTTTATTATTCTATAAAACTTCAAATGGTATTTTTCATTATATCGCATTAATGGAAAATTAATGCAAAAGTAATCCCAATGGAAAATTATATTGTATTACTAACTGTAGAAAGATTGAAGCACTTCCCCTGAAGATAAATTTACGTAGAGAGTAATGAGATGACCATATTTTAATGGGGTAGTTAGTGGATGGTAACGCAAAAAATTTTTTTTTTGTAGAATCATAATGACTTTCTGGATAAAATGATGTGTATAGGTATATTGTAGGAAATAATAAGTATATGCAGGTTCTCATAGCCGTTTATAGGTGAATGGCTGAAATTGAAGACATTTTTAACAAAACAAGCAACTGTTGGTCTCTGTAAGTACCTTAAGAAAAAAGATGATTATTCTGAATTTGAGGATATTAGTAGCCCTTCTGTTTTTTTCTATTCATAACGAGCAAAGACATCAAACTGAAGTTGAAGTATTACAGAACGTTTAGGACTCAAACAGTTACTTCAGGACTATTTTTATTGCTAATGGTATTTTTTCGAAAAAAAAAACGCATTCAAGCGAGATTTATCTCTTAGATTTTGATGAAATCTGGCACAAGTGCTGATATTTAATGTTTATTTTGCACTGATAAAAACGAAAAAAAAAAAATCATAAAACTGAGCTCACCACTCAAATTCTAAAAAATATTTTTTTTTTGTCCCTCTATATGGTAGGGGAGACTGTTGTACCATGGAACACTTTTTGGTTTTTATTTTTTTTTAAATCTGAATATGAATTTTAAAGGCTATATGAAGACAATATTTTGAAGAACATACTTTTAGATAACTAATCCAGTTATTTCAAAAATTTTAAGAAAATGTTTTGGATTTTACAGCCTACTTGAAATTGTAAAACAATATGTTCCAAGGTACATGATGGTGTTGTACCTTGGAACACCACCTCTTGTACCTTGAAATGATGTTAAATAAATTAGTAAAATAAGTAGAGCAATTGCACTTAGTAAAAAAAGATGAAAGACGAAGAAGATATTTTACATTTCAGGTAGACATTATTTTACATTATATTTGGAATGAGTGAAATTTACTTCAAAAACAAATTGCTCTTCTAGTCTTTTTGAACCGCCACATTTTTTAGGATTCGGAAGCTTTATTACTACGTCTGATTGTGCTACATCAAAGACTGTATGACACTCATGCCAAAACTTATTTGATTCATTAATTCGTTTGAGAAATTTAACCTGTAGATCAGTATCCTGCATAGTACATACAAGTATTTCTCCAATGTAATGTTCTGCGGGTCCTTTTTTCCTTAAGAATTGAATTAAAACAAAATCACCAATCTGCAAATCCTCAACTTCAAACTTTTTATGATCTTCAATATCGACCAGATCACTTTCTAAATCGATCATGAACCTTCTTCATCATACTCATCAGACAATTTAGATAGAACCTCGTCGTCATCGGAATCGCTTTCCATTAATTTTCGGGTAACTTTCTGAACTTCTTGACTATGTATTATTATGTATTATTGCAATTTTCTGATATGAATTTGAAAAAACGTGAAACCTTTTGTACCTTGGAACAGTTCTAAGGTACAGGAGGTAATAATGTTTCAAGGTACACGACACTACATATATGGAAAAAATGCATCACAATATTTTTAGGTTATCTTTAAAATTGAAACAAATCATATCAAAATACTCACCAAATATACGTTTAGTTACTACACAAAACAAATTTCAAATAAATGACAAAGTATAATTGTAATAAACTCGAGAATTGGTTTTGAAAACTGTTACTTTTCAAAGCCAAAATATTATGCGACTCATAGTTCGAAGCGCGCACAACAGATTTTCTGCTAAATCGGGTTACAGAGCCCTGGCTAAAGATGGTATAACTTAATTATACTTCTAGACAATATATGTTAGCACAAGGAAAAATATTACAGAGTGTTCCAAGGTACACAGTACTCAAGGTACAACAGTCTCCTATATACAGTTGCCGCGTGCTGAGCGCGTACATTGAGATTTTATACCTCCTAATATATCAGTTATTTAAATACAGCACACCAAGAATAGCTTTTCCCCTCAATTGCGCACAACGAACGCAGTACGAGGTAGAACGACCATACCCGACAGATATATGAGATATTCCAACAAAAAAACAAGCGTTCACGGCTGCAGCTACAAAAGAAATGACACAATTTCAGGTTTTGTCTACTGCGGTTAAGGGAAAAGCTACTATTGGTGCAATGTAATTGTTATGCAAATGTTTATCATTGTCCTGGCTATAACAACTCCTTCAATAATACTGACGTAACAAATTCGCTACGCAATATGTAAAACATATGCATGCTTTGTTCCTCCGCAGTTTGTTAGTAATCGGGGTAACCAAACAATTTTTTGCATTATCAGTATTATATTTATGAAATCGGGTTCTTTAATGGGTTTTCTAGTGTTTGTGATTGACGACTCAATTGTAGTTTTAAAAAATAAATCAGATGCAATGGGACGACCAAATTAGTGCTGCAATCCTCTTAAACTGAATCATAGGGAAAAGACCACAACACACTTTTAGCACTTGTGTACTTGGCAATATCAAGGCACTTTATGTTCTTAGAGTTTTTATTAATATTTCATTTAGAATATTTTAACATTGTATTCAAAACCATTGTATACAAAAATTGTGTACATATATAGTAAAGTTAAAGGCATATCATTCAGAGTTACAGTTGATCTGGCATATACACTTTGAAAACAAAAATATAAAGCTTAAACGCTGAGAACACAACACCTAAGATTCCACATTAATATGCCCTACGGGGCACTGTCCTTATTTTAATGCCCAGGAGCGCTATATTCACCTTTAACTTTGTTTGTCATTTTACGTGATACATACGGCGATGTTCTTTCTGTTATGGTCGTAAATTATGACCCAAATTCATCATAGTATTTTAGTATTAAGCCACGAAAATCTCAAAAAATCGAGCTAAACTATAGTTACAATAAAAACTCGAAAATAAGATAATGTAATGTTGAGTCCCCACAATTTATAAAAAAAATTATAATATTTTATAATGGAGCAAAGTATAGCTTGTTTTCATATCGACATTATATTTAGGCGATACATGATGTCCTGGTTTCTAGACGACTCTTAGGTGCGTTATTGATGTCCGTATTCAGCATATATAGTATATGAAGTATTCAGTATACGTGAATAAATAATGTCGACACAAAAGATATAGAACCTAAACAAAGAAGACAGATCAAAATATCAGAATTTCTAGAGTGATGTTCCATCTTTGTCTAGAATAAAATGTTACACACTACAACACTAAAACAAAAATTAGTAATTATTGAAAATTACTCCTACATAATTTGTATAGAATGAAATTATAAATTCTTTATATAATGTTAAAAAAACAATTCCTATATTTCTTGCTTTTTATGTTCCCATCCCATTCATGATACCTATCAAGAACATCAATCAGTTCAACGTCATAACAATAGACAACAAAAGTACAACAGTTTAGAAGAAACAATAATAAAAGCTCATATCTTTCAAAATAATAAAATTGTAGATCTTTCGTTTTTGGGCGGCAGTACCTATAATTTTAAAAAAAATGCATTTGACTCAGTACCATCATATATTTTGACATTCTATGTCTTTATTATGGGGTTTTGCGTCACGTCACGCTTGGTAAAGATGGTTTGCCTAACCTGAAGGGGCAAAATCTGGGGTAGGGAAAAACTTTATCGAGCGTCATGTATGTGACGCATGACGTCATGGGTCCAAAGACAGAATGTTCCATGGCCTCACGTGCGTAGCTTCGTGAGTTTCAATCTTTTTTATTAAATTAATAAGGCGTTAGAACAAAGTAAGTTTTTACGGAACAAAATTAAAAAAAAACGGTTAAATATCAAGCTATGGAGATGTTTACTCTTTATACACATTTCAAATTAAACACATCAATGGATGACAACACAATGTGCAAGCTTTATCGACATGTCTTGATGAGAGCGTTCATGGCATTTTATCTACACATATTGATATTAGAAAACACTTTTTCGCATTTTCCATGTACGTATACTATTGGCATGATGTTTCCGGTGTAAAAAGGGGGCTTTCAGAATTAGTCCAGGGAAGTTCAGTCTCGAATAGGTTTCACAGTACCACATCAAATAATTCTACATTCTACAATATGTTGTGACTGACCGACGAGATATGTATTTTTTTTTTTATGAAATATCAAGTTTCCATTCGCTGAAATATATTACAAAAAATAAATCCGTGCTTCATAACGAATGTCTGAAGTTTACTCAGTAGAACGGAACTGGAATTCTAAAAAATAGATTAGAAACTGGATTACAGTACTCTAGGGTCAAAAACAGAAACTTTTGAGAACAAATTCTAATAGAAATTGGTGATTTTGATGCATTCTTACTCAGAATAGCTTGTAAAAATGATATACAGGGTGTCCCATTTAAAAATCTAAAGTCCCTATGCATTTATCAGATGCAGTTGACTATAAAGGGTGTCCCAAAAGTCGACGATCAAATGAAATCAAGAGATGGAGGAAGTCATTTACAATCAAAATAACCATACTTATGTATGTTATCCGATTGTTGATGTTCAAAAATTTTGTAGATGCATTAGGCATTTTCAGGGAAAAATACACATTTTGAAATTACTTTTAAACCAACAACAATTGGATAATAACATATATGGTTATGTTGATTGTATATGACCTCATCCATCTCCGGATTCCGTTTGATCGTCGACTTTTTGGGACACCCTGTAGAAAATCGTGAAGAATGCTATAAAACTCCACATTTAGAGTCATTTCTAACAGCGAAAATCCAAAACGCGTAGGTATCTCTTTCCGTTCAAAAGTTATTGAGTGTACAATATCTTCGTAGAAACGGGGTATACAGGATAGCCTAAAGTTACATTGTTTAGCCAATTATAGGGTAAAACTCCTGAGGTTATTTTTCAAAAAGAAATGTATGCTATCAACTTAATTTTGTTTTTAATTGTCTCAAAATAGGGTGGTACCTAAATGTACCAAATATTGTTTCACAAAAATCCATACTAATATGGTTAAGGGTCCATATATGTACCACATAATTTCTAAAACTAATTTTTATGAAAAACTATCGTTGTTTTCTTTTATTCATTGTGAAACCTGTATTAAAAGTAACTACTGTTCCTACAAGTACCCTATAGACCAACCGGAATGTTTATAAATATATCCATGTTGAAAAGACATAAGCTTAAGTACCCTTTGTTTGGTAGATAAAACTCAGCACTATTATTTTTTGGCAAAACCAGTATGCCTACACAATTATTTTTGAATTTCCGTACAAAACTTTGTGAACCAGTACATAGCATATGGCAAAATCGTACTGAATACAAAGTATGTTTAACCTTTGATGATTTTGTGTTAATATACATATATATAAAGTGAATTACTGTGAAATAGGTCACAAAACACCTTTTCGGCCTTGAGAATTAAAATGTTTTGCGGTTTGTGATGAACAAATTGATAGATAGTTTAGAATAGATAGTTTGAATACCACCAAATACTAACTCGGGAAAAAATTTACAGTTTACATTTTTACATATATTTTTATAAAATAGGGCTATAAATTAATACCTTATTCAATTTTTAAATTTAAAAATCACGTACCTATGTACCTTTTAATAAATATCTCCACAAGACTATTTTTAAAAAAAAAATAAAAAACAAAAAAGACCGCTTTTAAAAAGACACACTCACAGTTAAAAAAAACAGTAGTACATATTTTCATGTTAAGTGTAAGATTAGCAATAAGCTAAACTTACTATAATATTTACACCCCTTTTCTTAGTTATCATTTTTTTTTGTTAGTTACAATTTGTTTTTGTTGTTAGCTTGCAGTTTCTAGCTCTGTAATTCTTATTTATTGGGGAAATAAAGACGATTATTATTATTATTATTATTATTATTATTATTATTATTATTATTATTATTATTATTATTATTATTATTATTATTATTATTATTATTATTATTATTATTATTATTATTATTATTATTATTATTATTATTATTATTATTATTATTATTATTATTATTATTATTATTATTATTATTATTATTATTATTATTATTATATATAGTCACATACAAAAAATATATACGAGGTGTGGCCATTAAATAACTGCTATCATAACACTATTTATTCGTCACCAATTACAGTAGCAACTTTTTCGCTTTCAATGTACTGCCCTTGGCGATCTCTACAATATTGTTGAAAGCAGTGCTGGAAGTCCGCTTCTGTCAGCTGGTTCAGAACCTCCGTCGCATTTTCTTTAACCGCTTCCACACTTTCGAATCTTGTCATCACAAGTAATCTCCGTGTCTAACAAGCCTGGATCAGAGTGAATGTTGTTTAGAATGTCAGCGCAAATGTTCATTCTTGATTCCTTTTGATCGGCAGTGAGGAGTTTTATACAAAATGTGGCGAACACATTCCTTGGTGATTCCTGTTATTTCAGCAAGCCAATTTTCAATGTTTTCATCCGTTTTTGATATTGAGATAACTCGTTGCTCCATCTGAACACTTAACTTTTTTTGACTGCTACAGTCAAACTGAGCGACCCACTTTCTTGTCCAGCGAGCTCATGGTGGGGAAAGTATCACCAGACACAGTTCTGTTCAAACTTGTCGCGACACGCTCGCAGCGCGCTGGTAGCAGCATCAGTTTGGTTATTTAATAGCCACACCTCGTACATACAGGTACATATATACATATTTATGATCTTCTATACCAAATAAAGTACCTACGAATAATGCACAATCATATGAAAAAAATGTTGTGTCAACGTTTGTGCTGATGTGACATGATGAGTTAAACAAAAATTGTGATGCCAACAGCGATAAGACGATGTTAATTAATTTGTTTGCCCAAGGTTTAACAAAAAGGTTTCATATCCGAATCTAAATTGTCACCCAAAACTCTGTAATAACTATAATTAAATGATTAAATAAATAAATAAATAAATAAATAAATAAATAAATAAATAAATAAATAAATAAATAAATAAATAAATAAATAAATAAATAAATAAATAAATAAATAAATAAATAAATAAATAAATAAATAAATAAATAAATAAATAAATAAATAAATAAATAAATAAATAAATAAATAAATAAATAAATAAATAAATAAATAAATAAATAAATAAATAAATAAATAAATAAATAAATAAATAAATAAATAAATAAATAAATAAATAAATAAATAAATAAATAAACATGACCTAATAAAAGTATTTCCTCTTTAATATCAATTATAAAATGTGCGGCATGTGCGGCATGATACCCGCTTTACGCTGAGTATCTGCTGATATATCCTCTTTTCCACGTCAGGCATAGTCTTCGTGTTCAACTATAAATCAATTTCACTAAAATAAAATAAACCCAAGAGACCGCTTGTACATATTTTACTAACGGCCGCGGCAGCGACAGCTTCCGCGATCCGGTTGAGTGCTCTATTGGAATTCTGTGCTTGAACTGCTGAATAAAACTAAACTCTTGTATCACCTACGGTGCTGATTCTGGTTAAGATAAGTAGAAATAAGATAATGTTATTTTCAAGTATTCTGTAGAAGTTTTCTTTTTATTTCGTAATTATAAAGTATGTGAATATTTCCGTGAATTCGCTGGTAATATTTAGTGAAAACAATAATTCGGCCTTAAACATGTTTGTAATACTACAAAAAGAATACATCAAAAATTAAATAATAGTCAAAATCAGTTATCTCACAAATCAATTTTTTAAATTTATTGCTTAAATATTGTGAAGAAGTTCTGCACTGTGTAAACGCTGCCACTCTTCCTAGTTAAAAAACAGACTTTAGAAAACCTTACAGGTGACGTCCTTTTGTAACGAGTTCTTTTCTTTGTAAACGAATTACTTTTGTAACGGGTTCAATAAGGTTTATTAAAATTTCAACCCGTAGTAATTTTTTTGGTGCGGAATCTACTGCTGATATTAAACAACTGCTGTGAAAAAACAAAAGAGTAACCCCCGCAGGCTGTGACAGATCTGTCAAGCTAACTTGCAGTTTGTTTTGAGTTGTTTTGATTGTGATACTTACTCAAAAAGATCAAAAAGCATACATTTTCTTTACCTTCAGGGGCTTAGGTAGTATTTTTGAACATTTCCCTAGTAACTTTTTTTTAGGTTATCCGGTTTTTTTCAGACCCCAGGGGGAGCGGGAGTGGAGGGTGTTAAAAAGAGAGGGGGGGGAGGGGGGGGGGAGGGGGGGAGAAGAGAAAAAAGATTTTTTTTTTTAGGGGGGGAGAAAAAAATTTTTTTTTTTGGGAAAAAAAATAAAAAAAATTATTTTTTTTTTAAGAAAAAAATGGGTTTTTTCTTTATTTATAGGGAAAAAGGGGGGAAGGGGGGGA
Source organism: Aromia moschata (assembly GCA_029963805.1). Classification (NCBI taxonomy): domain Eukaryota; kingdom Metazoa; phylum Arthropoda; class Insecta; order Coleoptera; family Cerambycidae; genus Aromia; species Aromia moschata. The sequence goes on along the minus strand of JAPWTK010000057.1, from coordinate 150,749 downwards.
AAAAAAATTATAATTAAAAAGAGAAGAAAAAGAGAAGGGGCGGGGGGGGGGGGAGAGGAGGGGGTGGGGTTGATTGGGGAGAAAAAAATAAAAATAAAAAGGTGGTGGGAAAAAAAAATAATAAGAAAAAAAAAAAAAAAAAAAAAAAACAAGTTATTATAAAAAAAATAAATTTTGAAGAAATGGGAAAAAAAAAAAAAAGGGAGGGGGCGGCCGAGGGAGAGAGAAAAAAAAAAATATTTAAAAAAAAAAAAGAAGAAGGGGGGGTGTTTAAAAAAAAAAAAAAAAAAAAAAAAAAAAAATTTTTTTTTTTTTTTTTTTTTTTTTTTTTGGGGGGGGGGGGGGGGGGGGGGGGGGGGGGGGGGGGGGGGTTTGTGGGGGGGGGGGGGGGGTTTTTTTTTTTTTTGGGGGGGGGGGGGGGGGGGGGGGAGGGGGTGGGGAAGGGTTTTTTTTTTTTTAATTTTTTATTAAAAAAATTTTTTTTATATGTGTGTGTGGGGGGGGTGGGAGGAGAGAAAAAAAGAGGGGGTGGGGGGGGGGGGGGTTGTTTTTGGGTGGGGGGGGGGGGGGGGGGGGGGTGTTTTTTTTTTTTTTTGGGGGAAAAAAAAAATATAAAAAAAAAAAAAAAAAAAAAGTTGAAGATTATGTTTTTTTTTTTTTTTTTTTTTGGTGGGGGGGGGGGGGGGGGGGGAAGGAGGAGGGGTGTTTTTTTTTTTTGTTTTAGGGGGGGGGGGGGGGGGGGGGGGGGGGGGGGGGGGGGGGGGGAGGGGGGGGGGTGGGGGGAAAAAAAAATAAAAAAAACTCGGGGGGGGGGGGGGAGAGAAAAAAAAAAAAAAAGGGAGGGGGGAGGACCCGGGGGGAGGAAAAAAAAAAAAGAAGGGGTTTTGTATATGGGGGGGGGGAAAAAAAAACACGAAGAGGGGGAAGATCCCCCTTTTTTTTCCCCGGGGGGGGGGGGGGGGGGGGGAAGGAAAAAAAGAGGGTTTTTTGTTTTTTTTTAAACAAGGGGGGGAAGGGGGTGGTGGGGGGGGGGAAGGGATAGAGAGAAAAAAAAAATATTGAATAGGAAAGAAAGGGAGAGGGGAGAATTATATTATAATATAAAAAAAAAACTAGGAGAAAAAAACCGGGGGGGGGGTTTAAAAAAAAAAAACGCGGGGGGGCGGCAAAAAAAAAAAGGTTTTGGGGGGTTTTTTTTTAAGGGGGGGGGGGGGGGGGGGGGGTTTTTTTTTTTTTTGTTTTTTTTTTTGGTGTGGGGGGGTTTAATTTTTTAAAAAAAAAAAATTTTTGGTGGTGAAAAAAGGGGTTTTTTTTTTGGGAAATTGGAAAAAAAGGTTTTCGAGAACGGGATTTTTGTGTTTAAAAAAAATTTTAAAATTTTTGCACAGGTGGTTTTTCCTAAGGACGGCAGTATAGACGTCAAAGCTTATAATATTCGGGATCATGTTAACTGTTCTTTTTCAGTTGATGTATTGCATAAGTACTTTTTCCACTTTTTGTGAAAAGCAAACAAACATATCTGAAAATGGTTAGATTAGATTCAGTTTCATCTTATAACCACTAAAAAAAATCATCAGGAACAAAATGAAACCGAGTTTAAAATATTATTAGCTCCATAAGCTAAGACTAATGATACCTAATTTTTAAATAACCGTCGTTAATAGAAAAAAGGGAAGTCTTGAGAGAAGTTGGTAAGATTGAAATATTTATCAAGTGCCTCAATCCCCCAGCCCACTTAGCGGATTTCCGTAGCCTGGGAACGATTACGTTGTAATGAAAAAGGCTTTAAAAATCATTATCGGGGTTTCCTTAGGATCCGGATACGATTAAGGGTGTGTAAACTAAATAGTTGTATAATTTAAAAGGAATTATATAGTACTTATAAATATATTTGCAAAAATGTATGGCAATTAATTCGAAATTGTAGACAACTAAAAAATACTAAAAAGTTGCTGAACTGAGAAAAGCCATAAGAAAGTGTATGCGATATAAAAAACAAGTTACTGCACTTTACAAACATATTATAATTTTTTACATTGTAACTGAAACAGCAATGTTAAAATAAAAAAAAAAACAGTGTAAAAATAATACACAAGCGATCATTTGATTACGCTCACCTACAGAAAGTTGTATGTTATAAACATTAAAAATGCTTTGATATAATTATAATAACGAATGGGTCCTCGATTGTTTTCAATTACGTCATAGATGCGATTTGGTAGCGATGCATAGAGAGATCGCAAATAGTTTATCGGCATCTCTATCTAAAGTTCTGCGCGATTTGAAAATTGCCTTACATTACAGTATAAATTTCGTGAAGGCCAACCCATACATTTTTAATTATACACGGTGGAGACTTTAACTGGAATATATTCGCTAGCGGGGTGGTGAATGATTTTTCAAAAAATTCCCGAGACACGCCAACTTTTAAATGTATTTACCTATATTTTGCAAGTAATGTGAAAAATATAGCCCTTCAGGGGTGGCTGAAACCACCCTCGACATGATTTTTTCAAATGCAAACCTATGGCTTGTGACCCCTCATTGTCTGTGAGACCCCAATGCACTGATCAAATTTTAAATTTTAGTATGTTTGTAGGGGTGCATACAATTAAAACGTAATTTTATAGTTTAATTTATTTTTAACACAACAATTTCGTACTGAAAATGTGTGTTGTTTAGTTTTAGAATGTAAACCTTACTTTTCATATGTCCCCACAAAAAATTCCAAGCAATTTTTTGCCACAACTGATATTTGTTATTTTTTGCTAGTATTTTTACACGGCCGCAAAGAGTAATTTATTTTGTATGCTGTATTCAGAGTTTGAAACGAAGTGTTATTTCAAATTGGTGAAAATGTCTTATTTAACTGAATCACTAAAAATCGAAATTTTGATGATGATTGGATATGGTGATAGGGCGCGAACTCAATGCGAAGTTGTTCGCTTGTTTCGAGAAACGCATCCTGACTTGCCACCACTAAATCAAGGTACCATTAGTAAAATTGAGGCACAATATCGAGAGATGGGTCATGTCAGGAAAGTAACGAGTAAGAGGCAGGCTGTTGTTGATGACGACACGAAGTTGAATTTGTTGCTTGCTCTAGAAGAAAATCCAATCACTCCAGCCCGTCAACTGGCCCGTGATAGTAATCTTAATCACAAAACAGTTTTAAAAATACTTAAATATGAGAAAAAACGCCCATATAAAATGTAAGCTGTTCAAGAGCTACTTGAAGATGATCCAGATCGACGAGTGGAATTTTGCGATTTATTGATGACTTGTATTGATCAAAACCAGTTATCTTTAGAGTGGATATTTTCTCTGACGAGGCTACTTTTACATTAAATGGGCACGTAAATCGCCAAAATTGTCGTTACTGGGCTGAAGAGAACCCCCATTGGATGAGGGAACTTCATACTCAGCGCCCACAGAAAACTAATGTGTGGGCCGGAATAATACAAGATATAATTGTAGGACCATTTTTCTTTGATGACACTCTTAATGGAGCAAGATACTTGCGTTTACTCCAGTAACAACTAATACCAGTGCTATGTCATTTATTTCCAAACCCCTTAAACCCTAACTTGACCGACGAGATGTTATGGTTTCAGCAAGATGGGGCCCCACCACACTATGCTGCAATTGTTCGTCAGTATCTGGACAGAATTTTTCCCGGTCTGTGGATTGGGAGGCGAGGTAATATTGAGTGGCCAGCAAGATCTCCAGATCTTACACCACTGGATTTCTTTTTGTGGGGACATCTTAAAAGTAGGGTTTACATTCAGAAACCCAACAACATAGCAGATCTGCAGGAAAGGATAAGAGAGGAAATCGGAAAAATAACACCGCAAATGTTGCATAATGTAAGGGACGAAACCTACCACAGACTGGGATGCTGCCAACAAGTGAATGGTGCACATTTTGAACAATTGTTACGTTGAAAATAAATTTAATTTTTAAATTGTTTTAATTGTATGCAACCCTACAAACATACTAAAAATTAAAATTTGATCAGTGCGTTGGATTCCTCTTTCCACCAGCTTTACAATGAGGGGTCACAAGCCATAGGGTTGCATTTGAAAAAAATCATGTCGAGGGTGGTTTCAGCCACCCCTGAAGGGCTATATTTTTCACATTACTTGCAAAGTGTAGGTAAATACATTTAAAAGTTGACGTGTCTCGGGAATTTTTTGAAAAATCATTCACCACCCCGCTAGCGAATATATTCCAGTTAAAGTCTCCACCATGTATTTATATCTGGAGATAAAGCTAATCAGTCAATAAGTGAAATATTTTGGGTTTCCAACCAATGGTGAACGGACCGAGTTATATGGATTGGACCGTTGTCCTATTATAATCACCACGCTCTACCTCCAAATAGTTCAACAGTTACGTCTTTTTGGTGTTCTAACATGGATTTGTATTCTTCTAGCGTTTGCTTCCCCGATAGAATTATTAAAGAACCTGATCCGTATAGGTTACCGCATCCCAAACCATAACAGATCCTAAGGTGTTGTTGCGAAAAGCCAATTTTTTTCCCTCTTTTCGCAAGTCATGAAAATAATATGCAAAACCTGAAAAAATGTATAGTTTGTTATTTTTGAGTAGTAGTTTCGTGTTAAGATAGTCAAATTGTAGTTAAAACCATTTTTGTAGTAACCAAATAAAGTTGAATAATAAATAACTGTTGAAAAACAAAGGGTGATTTATTTGGAAATGGGAAAATAATTCAGTACCTTTTTTTCTATTAATAATATCGATAATCTTGAAAACCAAGGATACCTACGAATATTATTAGCACAGTGTAATGGCAGGCTTTATACTGATTTTAAGCGTTTTAAATGTTTTCAGATGAGGTAGTTGCGGGAGTGAATCAAAACTTATAAACAAAAAAATATAAAAAACTCAGGTCATTTTCTAACGCGTCAACCGGATCAAAGCTATGACCAAAATTAATAAATTCGACCAAGGGCTCATTTTGAAGGTTAGAGCGTCTACTAGATTAGTTAGAGGGTAAAACTGTAATGAGCACTCACCACTAATCTATGTACCTTAATGCAGCCGCAAAAGTCTGAATAAAATTTGTAATTTCATTATAGACGATTTTTGAAAGAACGCGAAGACTGGTCAGTCTTAATTTTTTCTTCCTTATCTTCTGCATATGTTTAAAAAATAATAACATTTTTCAATATATTTTAGAGTCTTTCAATAATGTAATTTTACGTATACCTAACAAATGTTAAACACTATACTCAGAAAAAAGCTGTACTCTTTATTACATGCTCGGAAAGTAGGAGTCACAGTTTTAAAAAACTTGCCGATTTGATTGAAGAAACAGAAGAAATTCAGTAGAATTGAAATCGACTTACTTTGCGTTTTTTTTTTAATGAGATATAATGATTCTCTTATTAAATCTTATTTCAGTCTTTTATCCCTCACCGTATAATTGTAAAAATGTTTTAATTCCAATCAGTCGGTTTAAACTGCAATTGTTTAACGTTGGAACTATTTTACCAATTTATATCTTGTATATTTCGAATAACTTGTTGTTTTGCAAAATGTGAAATTCTATTGCAGACAGTATATACAAAAATATTTCATGAACATAATATGTATTCTCAATTTTCATCTAAATATATTGAATATCCCTGAAGCCGGATACGTTAACCGTCTACTATGGCAGTTCTTTTAATTCCAAGACAAATTTTAATATGTTTGAGGTGAAAATGCTTTGTGTCACTCGTGTCTGCGCTTTGTGGAAACAAAATATTCACTTACAAATCAAGTAACAGACACGATGTAATAGCACGCGAAATACTATATTCATACGGAATAAATATGTCATATATAAATAATCACTTCCACCAATAAAATACCCAGTATCAGCCGAAAAATGTAGCAAATAATTTCAAGGGATTTTGCTAGAAGTTTTTTTTTGATTTTATGTTACAGTTTTTACAAAAAAAAATATACCTACGACATATGAGTCGACATTAATGCATTCCATATTGCTCCGCATATACACGGTGTCAATTTGAAAACGAACAGCATTTAATATTGCCTAAACTAATGACAGTATCAAAATTTGGCGAAATACGTCAATTTAAATATCAAGGGGGACAACTTTTGAGGCATTTGTTGTCGTACTACTTTCAACCCCTAACTCCCACGGCACCTACCCCTAAAATTTTAAATGGCAACCCCTATTTCTTTTGCCATTTTTGAGTTCCTTATGTAATCTAGATAAGTCCCATATTTCTTTTTTTGTCAAAATTGAGGTAGTTAACCTCATGAATGTGTGGAATATATTTAATTTCTAAATTGAAATAATGCAACTTTTAAAAGTATGATAATGAAATACTCAAATTCTTACCTATATAATTACTTTATTAGTTCTTCAAAATGGGTTCCATTGTTTTCTAAGCACAAGAACAGCCGATATTCAAAATATTCGCGCACGTGTTGAAGAGTTTCAGGTAAAATAGCCCTACATTCTTGTACAATTCTTTGCTGCAGTTGTTCAATTGAATCTGGTTAGTTTTGAATACAACTGATTTCAAGTGACCCCATAGGAAGAAATCGAGAGGTGTCAGATCTGGTGACCTAGGTGGCCATGTATTGGGTCTTCTCCTACCAATCCACTGCTCCGGATAATGATTATCCTACCACTCTCTTACTGGGCGTATTCATAATGAGGAGGTGCTCCATCCTGTTGGAAGTGCAGCAATTGTTCATCTAGAGCAAGAATTCCATTGGGCTCTTTGATTTTCCGCCTCATGAATTATAAGAGGCTTTATAGCTCTGTCTAACATTTCGGCATAAATTTCACCATTTAGATTTTCATTTATGAAGAGAGGACCAACGATAGTATTGCCTAATATACCCGCCCAAACATTTATTTGGTGTTTTGTAGCGGTGAAATGTAAATAAACGAAAGACTTTGGTACCTAGTTCTTCAACAAATATTTTTAAATGAATGGATGTGACTGACATGACGGGTCAGTGAATGTAACCCCTTTTAAAAGTTGCATTATGTCAATTTAGAAAATAAATACATTTCACACATTCGTGAGGTTAAGTACTTCAATTTTGAAAAAAAAAATGGAATTTATCTAGAATTGTACAAGAAACTCAAAACTGGCAAAATAAATAGGGGTCGCCATTTAAAATTTTAGGAGTAGGTGCCCTGGGGGTTAGGAGGTTGAAAGTAGTACGACAACAAATGCCTCAAAAGTTGTCCCAAAAAATCTCAATAATGTTTTACTGTCATCGCTATATTATTATTCGTGGTGTATTCGATAGAAAATTTCGTACTTTGCAGTTGGTGCAATAATTATTAATTATCTTATATTTATTAAGTATTGTTCATTGTCACTAGTTTTATAAATAAAAATCGTGGCATCAAAGATTCAATTAATTGACCAAAAGTAGGTGACAAACTTACTTTTTTTAATTCTGATGGCAAGTTCTAAATCTTCAGAAGAAACCCTATAATCCGTATTAATATATATTTTTTTTTTGTAAAATCAAAGATCAAGGCTGTAAGCCTGATTAGCAAAATATTCGTGAACACCCTGTACCTTCCCATATATTTATATACATATACACCAAATTTCGTTTAATTATATTGACAATTAAAAAAGTTACAGATTTTTGAGACACGAAAGTACTGTTCGCCCCGTAGTGTGGCGTGGTAGGTGTGATATACGTAGGTGTGATATCGTTGACATATTTGAAAATATGCATCTTTTTAGTGGGAATATAGAAGAAACAGAAAAACTACTTTTTTTGAGTAGGTAACTTTAAAATGTAGGTAACCCTTTTCTTCCGAACCGACGTTATTATTTTTTTTTTTTAATTTTAGAAACTTACACATTGGTTTTTATACCATGGGTGTTATGAGGATGTTGCAGTTTTTTAAGATGTTTATATTTTATAGCTCTCTAATAACAAATAGTCCGTACTCTCTGCACATAACTCTTCAGGCGGATAGGTGTAATTCTTATCATAAATGAAGGATATTTAACAATGAATGTCCAATTTTTACGATTTTGTGATGTGTAGCGCAATCTATAGCCTACTTGTAGTGTTATCTTTGGACACGATGTCAAGTTATAAATTTATTAATTAATACAATATACAATATTAATGCCCTCGTTATGATCATCAGCATGAACATTTGGATGAGGATTTCCTAAATCGTTGGATAGGAAGAAGAGAATCATTGAGTAGCCAGCCCGATCACCAGATCTGACATTCCTATTCCAGACAGACGATTTTTGGAGGATATTTAAAAAGTAATATATACGTTGTTCAGCCTATGAGCTGTTTTTGCCAACAGTTTTTGTTAACGTTTAACTAGATTTTATTAAGCAACGTGCGCACTGTCAACTGTGCACAGATTGAAGATTGAAATTCATCATATTTGTTGATTTGCTTTTATTTATAGTAAATTCAATTTTAAAATATAAAATCCATTTTCTTAAAAATTACCTTATATACGTCGATAATAATTACCTTAGTGTACGTGAAAAAGCGATATTTCCAGTACTGTCGTAAAACATTGGGGTTGTGATAAAAATGACAATGATTTCATAGCCTTTTGATAAATGGTCAAAAAACATCAAGATGGACAATTCATGTGTACATTTTGACGTGTCTGAGCGATTTTTCCGAAAAAAAAAAAATAGTGACGATTTTATAACCTCTCCTGAAGAAGTCTTCAAATCGCATCAGTGCAAGTTTATTACCAGTTTTTTGACAAATCGTATTTTTTATGGCAGCTTGTTACATCCTCCTTCCAATCAATGATACCATATTATGTCAAATGTGTTTGTACAAAAGGGTAATACTGTTTTTTTTTACTATTTTCCATTAAGTATTTATTTGTTGGTAATACGTGAATTTGAGTAATAAGCTACACAATTTTATAAGCAAAATTAAATTACATTTCCAGTTACTAAGAAAAAAAAACACACAGAACAAAACACTTGAAATTCTCGTAGCGCATAGAATAGGGCTCATACATAATATCCCTTCCATCCACCATCTTTATAACAAACTTTAAACCATTACACTGCAGAAACTTTTAAGCACGTACTTATGTTAACAGATGGCATTATTACCCTTAAACTATGTTAATATTGGTTGCGATATTGTAATATTAAGACGATATTTTATGTGCCCAAATAAATGGCATAAAATACTCGTCCATAATTAAATTCTTCTAAAAAGTGATTGTAGGTGCGACGAAATTAAATATTTTTTTGACTGAACGACAGTACGATTTAGCTGCATCAATTAACAAAGCAGCCACATGTGACGCTAATTAATTTCTCATTATATAGTGAGAGGGAACAGCCTAGAATAAAATTCGTTATTGCATTATGGCTTATTTATGGAACAGATGACGAGAGAGATCGATTTTTCCTAATTTTAAAAAAAAAAAAAAAAAAACCGGAGAAAAAAAAAAAAAAAAAGGGGGGGGGGGGGGGGGCCCTTTTTAATTAATCGCCCCCGGACTAGTGTATATAAAAAATTTTTTTTGTGGTTTGTTCAATACAAACTTCTCTTTGAAAGCCTATAAATTTGAATTTGTAGGCCTTCCGTGAATAAACCTATTCCTAAACCTGGCCGTTTCAGAGTTATCTGATACTCTTTTAAAAAAATGACATATGTTAGTTAGTTCTGTATTATGTAGAACTATTTTATAGAAATATATATTACTAGTTATATAGTTAGTTAGTTCTATTGTTGCTCATGTGAATATTATGGAGATAAAGTTAGAAATTTCGGAAATATTTTCGATTCCCTTCGTTTTCAAAAATGTTTCCTAAAAGTTTCCATGAATATAAACAGCAAACATTACTACAGAGAAGGTTTGTATGGATAGCAATGCCAAGTAAAGCTTGTGACAAGTTACTCTATTCGTTATGTTTGTTCACAATGTTTACTTTTTAGAATATGGGGATTTTTATTTTCTATTTGTAAATATTAAATGAATTACTATTGTGAGCGCATCCTTTTATAATAAAAGATTTTTACAACACAACATTGTTTATATATTTGCTTATTAATTATAAGTACGTATAATCTTTCCGTATTAAGGCAAAATATGTCTAGTTTAATAAGGTTTAATTTGATCCACTTTCTATTTAATAAACGTATTAAACCTATTTTTACGTATTCTTGTATTAAATAAGCAATGAATTGTGGTTAATCATATTTTTAAAGTTTGCTGTTTTCATTCATTTGTTAACAACTTTTAAGAAAAAAATCGTAAAAACCGAAGAAAATCGAAAATTTCTCCGAAAGGACCCCGCACAAACCTTTTGGGATTTGGTTCTTAGTTAAATTGATCGAAAATGGTTTTATTTTCTAGTTTAAAAGTCACTAATAAAAAGTGTCCATGGGCGCATAGCCCAAAAACCAATAGAATCCAAAATTTTCCCAACCCAAAAAAAGAATAAAAATTTCTTAGATTTAAAATTAAATCAAAATAATCTTAGATTTGATGATACCTACCAACATAACCTATTTTTTGACAGTTTTTTCTCTGTTTTTCGCGCAAATAAGTTAAGCCAGTGTGTATGGCCCAGTTTTTCGTCTCGATCACCGAACTGAAAATATCGAAATGGATAACGAAATATCGGAATGGATCGAATTTTTTTTTTCGATCCATTTTCGATCAATTTAACCGCGAATGTTATAGTTTAAAGGTCACTAAGAAAAAGTGTCCATGGGCGCATAGCCTAAAAACCTATAGATTTTTAGCTACAGATATTTTTAATTCGGTGATCGAGACGAAAAATAAAGAAAAAATCCAACAGTTTTCAGTGTCTAACTACTTATTAACTTATTTATTTATTTATTAACTATTATTTATTAACATATTTATTAGCTATTATTATTTATTATTATTAATTATTATTAACTATTTATTAATTAGTATTTAACAAAATTGATTTATTAACTTATATACGCGAAAAACAGAGAAAAAACAGTCAAAAACTAGGTTATGTTGGTAGGTATCACCCTGTATCAAAAAACTAATGTCATATTCGGATTCAATTACTCGAAAACATACCCCTAGGCCTTAAATATTTTTATATTAAAGCTAAGAAAATTGTTAGATATTGAGAACTGTTGGATTGTTTCTTTATTTTTCGTCTCGATCACCGAACTAAAATAATCTGTAGCTAAAAATCTATCGGTATTTAGGCTAGGCGCCCATGGACACTTTTTCTTAGTGACCTTTAAACTATAAAATAAAACCATTTTCGATCAATTTAACCGAGAACCACATCCCATAAAGTTTGAGCGGGGTCCTTTGTTACTTCAGCCCCCACAATGTGCACAAAAGCAAAAAAAAATAACTGAAAGATAGACCACTTGAACCGAAGAAATACAGGGTGTGCCATTTTACAAGTTAAATAACATAAATTGAACACTTATAGCAGTTTTAAATTTATTTTAATTGCAAAGCATGGAGCACCTTATGGTCTTAAGAAATATCAAAGATGAAATGGGAGCTTACTCCCAACTCCCAAAATAGTTATGATGGCCTTCCAAAACTCTTACATATGTCAATTAAAAAGAAATAGAAAAGAAGAAAAGTGTATATGCACAAAAGGGTTTAGGCAAAGGTTGTGATATATGTTTTCGACTCCAAATTGTGTTCTGTTTCCAAATTTGTAAAAATATATACACTCAACATCCACATATCCGAACTCCAAATTTCCGAACTCACGATATTTCCGAACTTTTTCTCACGATATTTCCGAACTTGTACTTCCACACAACCGAACTTGTCGCTGATTGGTTGACGACAAAAAACCGCGAAATTTGAAATGAGAAAAAAATGTAAACACAATAATGCGATCGTTATCAAACATTTCGATTGTCACAGAATTCAGCAAAGAGGAAATCGCCCTCCCTCAGCAGCGCACCTGAGACAGGTTCTACAAGAGTTCTTCTTTGTACAAACCAGTGGAAAACACTTATTTCAAATGGCGTATCATAAGTACCAGTGCACTTTTTTTGTGTCAATCCGTCAAAGTAAATTTCTTTTTTCCCAAGAATTTCTGCCACTGACGATTTACAAATATTGTACATCTTACATAGATCAACATTTTTAACACCATTTTTTGCGTGATTTATCAGATCCAGCTTTTGCTCCAAGATTAGCCTCTTAGCAGGCTCTTTTCTCTGCAAATAAACAATACAATAATGTTTGTTTTGTATCACGGTTTTCTTAAAAATACATATTATCTCATAATTTTTCATTTCAGTTTTAAATTATTATAGGTTACGTCAACAAAATGTTCAATAAAACAAACCTTTACTTTGAATTACAAAATAATTACCTGCATCACTCTCTCCTTTGCACCTGACATTTTTTTTGTTTAAAAAAAACGTGATTTTATTAACATGTACATATGTATGTATGTATTACATTTGCATAAAAACCTCGAAAAACAAAGAAAAGTACTAGAATGAGCCAGAAAAACCCTTTGCGCATGCGCCAGCAGTTCGGTTATCCCGAGGTGATGAGAGTTCGGAAATGTGGAAGTTTGGGGAACGGAACAGTTCGGATATGTGGATGTTGAGCGTACAGTATTATATTTAAAATAAGGGACGCTTAGGTATACAAACCCCCTGCAGATTCGGTAGGATTTTAAAAAGGTGACAAAAAGCGGTGCAAACAACCTACATATTACAATTCAGCATTTTTTATGAATCAACGATTCCATAGACCAAATACGCACAAAATACTCACACTGTTTAAAATGACTTTGCGGGAGACGTCTGAAGTAGTCGTTTGATGTACGAACGCGTTATATGGCAACCCGAAAATCGGAGCTGAAAACCGCTAATTTTATTTTTCGATTGAGGGTATCTAATCCAATAACAAAAAAGTGGACAAGAAGGCTTTCCAGAGATACATTAATTTCTTGGTGGATTTAGGGAAAGGAAGATACAATAAGGCACAATAATAGGGCTACTAGCTGAAGTGTTGAAGTACTCTCGACTACCTAAACTAATTACGGACCAACGCGACACCCGAAAACAAAGAAAAATCGATCGAAGGGCCCTTTTACAACGGTTTATGAACTGCGTAGACCACTTACTATATAGACACGTATTGTAATGAATTATACATGTGTAAAACGGTGAATGGTTAAAAACTCGACCTAAAATTTGGCGGGGTATATAAAAATGTATGTATAGTGGTTCTAATTTTAATTGAAAATGATAAATACGCCTGGGGAACAAAAAAAGCGGTGCAACTTTATGATTCCATGGGCGTGCATATATCTTTTATAAATTCGAAAATTGTGAATTTTTTTTTTCATTTAAATCAATATAGGAGATTAAAATTAGCCTGCATATAAAACTCTTAATATTTGTAATATAATTTGCTGTAAATAATGCTCATTTAGCCAGACAATCTCAAAAAATTGTCTGTGTTAATAAACCTAGCTGAAATACACGTCACTGGCGTCTTAGACAAGTAGTTTAAGTACCTAATTCATAAAGTCGTAAATCATTTTAACGACATCGTTAAAATTTTATGGCACAGTGGACCGAACAAATATTAGCAATGTATTATATGCAAAGTGGTTTCCAGGTTCGTTGCGCCACCAGCGGACGGCTGGTTGGCCAGCCAGCGCGTTGCCGACTCTTTAAAATTTTCTTGAGTATAGTAATATACATAAAGTTGTTTTAATTTATAATTATTTTTTCCAGCATTTTTAAAGTTTTATTTTAATGCTAACTAATAAATTTATATCTATGTATTTTTTTTTTAAATATTTCCAAACTAGCTTTCTAAGAATGTCACGAACTAACAGTTTACTGAAGTATGAAGTATACTTGTATAGTCAGCTTAGCAATTTTAGAAAATAAATCTGACAACCTTGCTTTTTTCTACCTATTTTCAATTTAGAATGGAAAGATAGTATATATGGGGCATTTCACGCCGTGAGGTCAAAAAAAAAATTCTGTTTGAAACATATCACAATCGATAGTACTTGCTAAAAAACTAGATTTTAGATTTTTTGAGCCACAAGGAGAGGGATGGTGAGGGTGAGAAAATACAAATTTTCGTTTCGACTCAAAAATTTCAATTGCAAAGAAGGTTGCAATGGTTTTCGATGTGCTTTTTTTGCGTAGAATACGATAAAAATATTTTCAAAATTATTGGGGGTAGTTTTCATCCTTATTTTGAGGATTGAAAGTTTAAAATCGAAATTTCGTAAAGTATGACGATTTTTTTTATTTTTTTTTTAATTTCCTTCCTTTTTTTTTGTACTTTCGATTAATTTTTAATTCATAATGGGCGTCGACCAGGAACTGGCCCAAAAAAACGGTCCAAAGGAGAAAAAACGTGGTTTTAGCGTATTTTCTCATCCTGTGAGATAGTAACTAGCAAGTGAATAATATATTCCAAGGTTTTTTGTGGTCGCTGATTACGAATCTAAAGTAGAAAATTTCCCGAAGAATACGATGGTATTTTTTAAATTTGAAAATTCAGCCAATTTTTAGAAGTTGACTACCGTACTGGATCCGCCATTTTGTTTTTTGAAAATCTGACGTTAGATTCGTAATCAGCGACCCCAAAAACCTTGCAATATATTAATGACTTGCCATTTACTATCTCACAGGGTGATAAAATGCATTAAAACCACGTTTTTTCACCTTTGGGTCGTTTTTTGGGCCAGTTCCTGGTCTACGCCCATTATGAATTAAAAATTAATTGAAAGTACAAAAAAAGAAAGAAATCAAAAACAAATTGAAAAAAAACCGTGTCATACTTTTCGAAATTTCGATTTTAAACATTCAATTCTCAAAATAAGGGTGAAAACTACCCCCAATAATTTTCAAAATATTTTTATCATATTCTACGCAAAAATACACATCGAAAACCATTGCAACCTTCTTTTTAATTTTTTTCATTTTCTTACCGAGAAAGCCTGAAATTTTAGAGTCGAAACGAAAATTTGTATTTTCTCACCCTTACCATCCTCTCCTTGTGGCTCAAAAAAATCTAAAATTCTAGGGAAGTTAGTTTTTTAGCAAGTACTATCGATTGTGATAAATTTTTTTGACCTCACTTAGTTGGCGTGAAATGCCTCATATATTTGTATGTATAGGGTGTTCCACTTAAAATAACGAAGTTGTGTAGCGATTACATGAAATGAAACATCCACTTTGATTAGAAATATTTTACAAATATGCACCACATCATTTTGGGCAACTTTTATTTGACTTTTTTTTTCTTAAATTATCAACAACGGAGTTATGGAATTAACCGCCTTGGATGGAACACCCTGTATATACATATAATCTCCTGTATATGCATGTATATACATGTGATATGTATAGATCCTGTGCTTCTACAATACGCTCGTAATAACACACTTTTCTAATCAGGCACTAGACCAGAATAAAATATAAAATGGTATTTCAAATTTTAACTCAAACAGCCCTACCGACAAACCGGATGCGTACTTTCATACGCCTGTGCTAGTGATTGGATGGCGACTGGTTCTCACCTCATACAAAGAACCAACATACATTTACCCAACAAAGAAGTTATTTATTTTTTACTATGTACGCATTAGGGTGCCGCTTACTGTATACATGTGACAAGTTATATACAATGTGTGCCATATTGTTCACAATATATGGGAATTTTTTTATTATTAAAATATCATAAAAATATTTTTAGGTAATCCATTCTGCATGTATGTGTCTCTATTGATGTACACGTTCACATTAGTCACGTGATTAATGGTATGGCGGAAAATATAAAAAAACGAATCAATGAAAGGTAAGATTAGTTGTTGAGTTATAAAAAAAAAAACCTTTCAAATGTGATACAAAATTGTTTTCCTCCATTTTTAAAATTTATTAATTTATAAGCAAATTGTTGCATTCTGAAATTTAATAAACAGTTCATAATCAAACAATATTTAATTTTAGTCACTTTAATTTCGACTGAAGTTTCTAAACAAAATTGTGTATGTATCTATAGTCCTTCTATTTTTAATTGAAAATGAGAAATACGCCTGGGGAACAAAAAAAGGGGTGCAACTTTATGATTCCATGGACGTGCATATATCATAACATAGTATAAAACAAAGTCGCTTCCCGCTGTCTGTCCCTACCTATGTATGCTTAGATCTTTAAAACTATGCAACGGATTTTGATGCGGTTTTTTTTTTAATAGATAGAGTGATTCAAGAGGAAGGTTCATATGTATAATACATGCATAATTTAGTACAGAAACACTGATAATTTTAGAGGTTTCTAATGTGATGTCGTAAACCGTGCGAAGTCGGGGCGGATCGCTAGTCTTTTATAAATTCGAAAATTGTGAAATAATTTTTTTTCATTCAAATCAAAATAGGAGATTAAAATTAGCCTGCATACAAAACTCTTAACATTTGTAATATAATTTGCTGTAAATAATGCTCATTTAGCCAGACAATCTCAAAAAATTGTCTGTGTTAATAAACCTAGCTGAAATACACGTCACTGGCGTCTTAAACAAGTAGAGTGCCTAAAGTCGTAAATCATTTTAACGACGTTGTAAAAATTTTATCGCACAGTGGACCGAATAAGTATTTAAGGAATGTATTAACATAGATAATACAAAGCACAATAGTATACTGGATCGGAATTCCAGTTGCCGGCACGGCACGGGCGTTGCCGGCTCTTCAAAATTTTCTTAAGTATAGTAACATACATAAAGTTGTTTGAATTTATAATTATTTTTTCCAGCAATTTTAAACGCTTTATTTTAATGCTAAGTAATAAATTTATATCTGTATTTTTTTTTTTAATATTTCCAAACTAGCTTTCTAAGAACGTCACGAACTAACAGTTTACTGAAGTATAAAGTATACTTGTATAGTGAGCTTAGCAATTTTAGAAAATATATCTGACAACCTTGCTTTTTTCTACCTATTTTCAATTGAGAATGGAAACAGAATACCATATATCTCTTTGGCTAGACAAATTCAACCTTTGATGTACCCTCATTGTTCCAAATAGTTTATGTGTAATGAAATGAAACCATTTGTGGTACCTACGCAAAGCAATATTTTGCGCTAAATACCTTCTGCAGTGGAATTGTGTTATTTTGAGAGGGTAGAATCAGCCTTAAAATATGGAATTAAACAGAAAATATAATGAATGTATGTGTATATGTATAGTATAATGTATATGTCCTAGGGAAAATTGTAGGTCCCATTATGTCACTACTTTTCACGACGAACAATAACTGATAAGATTACACAACATCCTGTATGACTTTGGTATAAGTTAGAAACAGAATCAAAATTGAAGAAGTTTTGTATGCAACCATCTTTCAGAAAACATAATCGACATCACAATAATTGTGACGCGATAACTTCATTGTTCTGAGTGAGAAAAACTTTTTTTGTAATAGAATGCCATGATGATATTAAGCTGCCATATTATATTTGTGTACGATAATTTGTTATCGAAATTCAACATTTATTACGTCGTTGGATTGGTCCAAAAAAAGCTTAATTTTATGCAGTTATGAAAGTGGCGTATGTCCATTTGAGTTGTCAAGGTATTATATATATATAAAAAAAAACTTTAATCGGTACTGGACGGTGACAGGACATTGTTATCATAGCAGTTGCTATGTTTATTTAACCTCATTTTAGATCAGAAGAATCATGTTTGGGCAGTCACTAATTGTTCTTTTAATCAATTTCAAATAATTAATAAAAAAAATAAAAGACAAAAAAAAACAATCGTTTTCACTAAACATGACCTGCAAATTCAAAATATGTAAAAATATATTGGATGTCCCATTTAAAAATCAAAAGTTGCATGTATTTCCGGTGAAACTGGACTTTGCACAAATATGCTGTGTAGACCATTAATTGACATTTATATCAAATCTGACACACCAAATTTCATTAGAATATCTTTAAAATTAAACAAATGACAGTCCGAAAGTGATTGCATTTGACATTTTTTCAAGTTTGTTAAATAAATGTTAGCACTTGAATATTGTTTTTCGTCAGATCTACGTCTGAAGTCCCCTTGATTCAATCAGAAATCACGCATCTCTTATCTATAGTCAAGAAAAATATCTGCTAAATTTAATAAGCCGTAAATTTACAATTACTATTTACTGAAAAATAAACTAAAAAAGAAGCACATTAGAATATAACTAAAACAATGAAATAAAATTTTAACATGAACAGAAACACAAATCTCTTTTTAAAATACACCACAGTCAAATTAATTTTAATGATGGACGTTTTCATTAATCAAACAAATCTAAATTTACGCTAACTTCTAATGTTGCGTCATCATAGCATTCTTAAAAAAAAATTTGTTAAAAAGCAATTTTCTGCTAAAAAATTACCTAATCCGCCACAAATTCCGCCGTTGTTGTCGATTCATTAATCTGAATGATTCGAATAAGGTCTGGGCAAAGAGGTGTTCGGATTATAGAGGTTCCGCTTCATTTTTTTTAAATCGCGCTCTAAAAGACAGTCAGTAAAGGAGACGTGGCGTGGTGAAGATACTATTTTAAATTATTTTACAAAGAATACAAATACTAACCTGAGGGTTGCAAGTTTGGAATTAAATTTACCTAGAGAAAGTATCCGACGCTATCTCAAAAAACACAAGACAAAACGACTACAATTTTGTTTGTGGGCACAGGGACAATTTCTTAATGACATTCAGTACAAATTGAGTTATTTCATCCAAGAACTCTCGGTTTTGGGCTGCATAAAATACAGAATGGATAATTAATTGTAAAAGGCAATATTCTGAGAAAGTCAATGTTTGGTGCTGTATACTTAATGAGAGAATCATTGGCTCATTCATTTTTAAAGGAAATGTGGACAGTGAACAGTTCCTAAACTTCTTGCAGAACGAATTTTCCTATGCAATAAACGATCTCCTACTGCAAAGAAGAGTAATTCTACACTTTCAGTTAGATGGATGTTCAGTACACAGTACAAGACAAGTCAGGGAATGGCTTAACGAGAATTTCCTTATCATTGGATAGATCGAAACAGCCCATTAATTGGATGTGTTCGCCCCGATCTCCCCTAAGCCCCCTTGATTTTTTCTTATGGGGTTTTATTAAGGCTAAGATTTATAAAACACGGCCCGGTACCCAGGAAAATGTGTGCACCAGAATAAGGGAAGCATGTGCGGAAATAAGAACACATCAGTTTCGAAAAGTTGTAAAGAATGTAAAAAAACGATATGAAAAGTGTATCGAATGGGGGTCTAGAGGAAGCTATAGTAATTCAAGTTGAAAATTGTGAATTATTAGTTGCAGAACAACTTTACAGGTACCTTTTTTTACAAAGTGTAATTACTCAATTATTTTATCTCTTAGTTGTTGTTCCTCTAAAATTATTATTTATTTACTATTACTATCACTGTGGTTACTATGGTTACTGTTAATTATACCGGGGGGGGGGGGGGGGGGGGGGGGGGGGGGGGGGGGGGGGGGGGGGGGGGGGGGGGGGGGGGGGGGGGGGGGGGGGGGGGGGGGGGGGGGGGGGGGGGGGGGGGGGGGGGGGGGGGGGGGGGGGGGGGGGGGGGGGGGGGGGGGGGGGGGGGGGGGGGGGGGGGGGGGGGGGGGGGGGGGGGGGGGGGGGGGGGGGGGGGGGGGGGGGGGGGGGGGGGGGGGGGGGGGGGGGGGGGGGGGGGGGGGGGGGGGGGGGGGGGGGGGGGGGGGGGGGGGGGGGGGGGGGGGGGGGGGGGGGGGGGGGGGGGGGGGGGGGGGGGGGGGGGGGGGGGGGGGGGGGGGGGGGGGGGGGGGGGGGGGGGGGGGGGGGGGGGGGGGGGGGGGGGGGGGGGGGGGGGGGGGGGGGGGGGGGGGGGGGGGGGGGGGGGGGGGGGGGGGGGGGGGGGGGGGGGGGGGGGGGGGGGGGGGGGGGGGGGGGGGGGGGGGGGGGGGGGGGGGGGGGGGGGGGGGGGGGGGGGGGGGGGGGGGGGGGGGGGGGGGGGGGGGGGGGGGGGGGGGGGGGGGGGGGGGGGGGGGGGGGGGGGGGGGGGGGGGGGGGGGGGGGGGGGGGGGGGGGGGGGGGGGGGGGGGGGGGGGGGGGGGGGGGGGGGGGGGGGGGGGGGGGGGGGGGGGGGGGGGGGGGGGGGGGGGGGGGGGGGGGGGGGGGGGGGGGGGGGGGGGGGGGGGGGGGGGGGGGGGGGGGGGGGGGGGGGGGGGGGGGGGGGGGGGGGGGGGGGGGGGGGGGGGGGGGGGGGGGGGGGGGGGGGGGGGGGGGGGGGGGGGGGGGGGGGGGGGGGGGGGGGGGGGGGGGGGGGGGGGGGGGGGGGGGGGGGGGGGGGGGGGGGGGGGGGGGGGGGGGGGGGGGGGGGGGGGGGGGGGGGGGGGGGGGGGGGGGGGGGGGGGGGGGGGGGGGGGGGGGGGGGGGGGGGGGGGGGGGGGGGGGGGGGGGGGGGGGGGGGGGGGGGGGGGGGGGGGGGGGGGGGGGGGGGGGGGGGGGGGGGGGGGGGGGGGGGGGGGGGGGGGGGGGGGGGGGGGGGGGGGGGGGGGGGGGGGGGGGGGGGGGGGGGGGGGGGGGGGGGGGGGGGGGGGGGGGGGGGGGGGGGGGGGGGGGGGGGGGGGGGGGGGGGGGGGGGGGGGGGGGGGGGGGGGGGGGGGGGGGGGGGGGGGGGGGGGGGGGGGGGGGGGGGGGGGGGGGGGGGGGGGGGGGGGGGGGGGGGGGGGGGGGGGGGGGGGGGGGGGGGGGGGGGGGGGGGGGGGGGGGGGGGGGGGGGGGGGGGGGGGGGGGGGGGGGGGGGGGGGGGGGGGGGGGGGGGGGGGGGGGGGGGGGGGGGGGGGGGGGGGGGGGGGGGGGGGGGGGGGGGGGGGGGGGGGGGGGGGGGGGGGGGGGGGGGGGGGGGGGGGGGGGGGGGGGGGGGGGGGGGGGGGGGGGGGGGGGGGGGGGGGGGGGGGGGGGGGGGGGGGGGGGGGGGGGGGGGGGGGGGGGGGGGGGGGGGGGGGGGGGGGGGGGGGGGGGGGGGGGGGGGGGGGGGGGGGGGGGGGGGGGGGGGGGGGGGGGGGGGGGGGGGGGGGGGGGGGGGGGGGGGGGGGGGGGGGGGGGGGGGGGGGGGGGGGGGGGGGGGGGGGGGGGGGGGGGGGGGGGGGGGGGGGGGGGGGGGGGGGGGGGGGGGGGGGGGGGGGGGGGGGGGGGGGGGGGGGGGGGGGGGGGGGGGGGGGGGGGGGGGGGGGGGGGGGGGGGGGGGGGGGGGGGGGGGGGGGGGGGGGGGGGGGGGGGGGGGGGGGGGGGGGGGGGGGGGGGGGGGGGGGGGGGGGGGGGGGGGGGGGGGGGGGGGGGGGGGGGGGGGGGGGGGGGGGGGGGGGGGGGGGGGGGGGGGGGGGGGGGGGGGGGGGGGGGGGGGGGGGGGGGGGGGGGGGGGGGGGGGGGGGGGGGGGGGGGGGGGGGGGGGGGGGGGGGGGGGGGGGGGGGGGGGGGGGGGGGGGGGGGGGGGGGGGGGGGGGGGGGGGGGGGGGGGGGGGGGGGGGGGGGGGGGGGGGGGGGGGGGGGGGGGGGGGGGGGGGGGGGGGGGGGGGGGGGGGGGGGGGGGGGGGGGGGGGGGGGGGGGGGGGGGGGGGGGGGGGGGGGGGGGGGGGGGGGGGGGGGGGGGGGGGGGGGGGGGGGGGGGGGGGGGGGGGGGGGGGGGGGGGGGGGGGGGGGGGGGGGGGGGGGGGGGGGGGGGGGGGGGGGGGGGGGGGGGGGGGGGGGGGGGGGGGGGGGGGGGGGGGGGGGGGGGGGGGGGGGGGGGGGGGGGGGGGGGGGGGGGGGGGGGGGGGGGGGGGGGGGGGGGGGGGGGGGGGGGGGGGGGGGGGGGGGGGGGGGGGGGGGGGGGGGGGGGGGGGGGGGGGGGGGGGGGGGGGGGGGGGGGGGGGGGGGGGGGGGGGGGGGGGGGGGGGGGGGGGGGGGGGGGGGGGGGGGGGGGGGGGGGGGGGGGGGGGGGGGGGGGGGGGGGGGGGGGGGGGGGGGGGGGGGGGGGGGGGGGGGGGGGGGGGGGGGGGGGGGGGGGGGGGGGGGGGGGGGGGGGGGGGGGGGGGGGGGGGGGGGGGGGGGGGGGGGGGGGGGGGGGGGGGGGGGGGGGGGGGGGGGGGGGGGGGGGGGGGGGGGGGGGGGGGGGGGGGGGGGGGGGGGGGGGGGGGGGGGGGGGGGGGGGGGGGGGGGGGGGGGGGGGGGGGGGGGGGGGGGGGGGGGGGGGGGGGGGGGGGGGGGGGGGGGGGGGGGGGGGGGGGGGGGGGGGGGGGGGGGGGGGGGGGGGGGGGGGGGGGGGGGGGGGGGGGGGGGGGGGGGGGGGGGGGGGGGGGGGGGGGGGGGGGGGGGGGGGGGGGGGGGGGGGGGGGGGGGGGGGGGGGGGGGGGGGGGGGGGGGGGGGGGGGGGGGGGGGGGGGGGGGGGGGGGGGGGGGGGGGGGGGGGGGGGGGGGGGGGGGGGGGGGGGGGGGGGGGGGGGGGGGGGGGGGGGGGGGGGGGGGGGGGGGGGGGGGGGGGGGGGGGGGGGGGGGGGGGGGGGGGGGGGGGGGGGGGGGGGGGGGGGGGGGGGGGGGGGGGGGGGGGGGGGGGGGGGGGGGGGGGGGGGGGGGGGGGGGGGGGGGGGGGGGGGGGGGGGGGGGGGGGGGGGGGGGGGGGGGGGGGGGGGGGGGGGGGGGGGGGGGGGGGGGGGGGGGGGGGGGGGGGGGGGGGGGGGGGGGGGGGGGGGGGGGGGGGGGGGGGGGGGGGGGGGGGGGGGGGGGGGGGGGGGGGGGGGGGGGGGGGGGGGGGGGGGGGGGGGGGGGGGGGGGGGGGGGGGGGGGGGGGGGGGGGGGGGGGGGGGGGGGGGGGGGGGGGGGGGGGGGGGGGGGGGGGGGGGGGGGGGGGGGGGGGGGGGGGGGGGGGGGGGGGGGGGGGGGGGGGGGGGGGGGGGGGGGGGGGGGGGGGGGGGGGGGGGGGGGGGGGGGGGGGGGGGGGGGGGGGGGGGGGGGGGGGGGGGGGGGGGGGGGGGGGGGGGGGGGGGGGGGGGGGGGGGGGGGGGGGGGGGGGGGGGGGGGGGGGGGGGGGGGGGGGGGGGGGGGGGGGGGGGGGGGGGGGGGGGGGGGGGGGGGGGGGGGGGGGGGGGGGGGGGGGGGGGGGGGGGGGGGGGGGGGGGGGGGGGGGGGGGGGGGGGGGGGGGGGGGGGGGGGGGGGGGGGGGGGGGGGGGGGGGGGGGGGGGGGGGGGGGGGGGGGGGGGGGGGGGGGGGGGGGGGGGGGGGGGGGGGGGGGGGGGGGGGGGGGGGGGGGGGGGGGGGGGGGGGGGGGGGGGGGGGGGGGGGGGGGGGGGGGGGGGGGGGGGGGGGGGGGGGGGGGGGGGGGGGGGGGGGGGGGGGGGGGGGGGGGGGGGGGGGGGGGGGGGGGGGGGGGGGGGGGGGGGGGGGGGGGGGGGGGGGGGGGGGGGGGGGGGGGGGGGGGGGGGGGGGGGGGGGGGGGGGGGGGGGGGGGGGGGGGGGGGGGGGGGGGGGGGGGGGGGGGGGGGGGGGGGGGGGGGGGGGGGGGGGGGGGGGGGGGGGGGGGGGGGGGGGGGGGGGGGGGGGGGGGGGGGGGGGGGGGGGGGGGGGGGGGGGGGGGGGGGGGGGGGGGGGGGGGGGGGGGGGGGGGGGGGGGAGGGGGGGGGGGGGGGGGGGGGGGGGGGGGGGGGGGGGGGGGGGGGGGGGGGGGGGGGGGGGGGGGGGGGGGGGGGGGGGGGGGGGGGGGGGGGGGGGGGGGGGGGGGGGGGGGGGGGGGGGGGGGGGGGGGGGGGGGGGGGGGGGGGGGGGGGGGGGGGGGGGGGGGGGGGGGGGGGGGGGGGGGGGGGGGGGGGGGGGGGGGGGGGGGGGGGGGGGGGGGGGGGGGGGGGGGGGGGGGGGGGGGGGGGGGGGGGGGGGGGGGGGGGGGGGGGGGGGGGGGGGGGGGGGGGGGGGGGGGGGGGGGGGGGGGGGGGGGGGGGGGGGGGGGGGGGGGGGGGAAAAAAAGGGGGGGGGGGGGGGGGGGGGGGGGTTTTTTTGGGGGGGGGGGGGGGGGGGGGGGGGGGGGGGGGGGGGGGGGGGGGGGGGGGGGGGGGGGGGGGGGGGGGGGGGGGGGGGGGGGAGGGGGGGGGAGAAAAAAAGGGGGGGGGGGGGGGGGGTGGGGGGTTTGGGGGGAAGGGGGGGGGGGGGGGGGGAAAAAAAAAAGGGGGAAAAAAAAGGGAATTCATATTTTGCACTTTTATTTATTTTTCTATGAGCTCTTTTCCATTTTTAGAAAATCTAGATTTACCTGTAACCGCAAACACTAGCAATAATGATTTTGTCCCAATTTTTTTAAAACCAAATTTTTTTTTACAAAAATTGTTACAAACCCATCTGATGGGCTGTTGAATCCACTGGTGGTAATCAGATTTTGAATAAAAAAATCGCTGAACATATTTAGCAAACTTTTTAGGTAGAAAAAAAATCGTAGTAGGCTTTGAAAATTAAAATGTCGTCTTGATCTTTTGCACCCAAGTAAAGTTTTTGATGCTCTATCTTTCCGTCTAAAAGTCCCGTTCAAATCCGATAATAAATAACTTTTTAACACCAATGTTTCCATTCTTAATGGGTCACCCTGTATATATTAAACGGGCAAAATCCCTGCATCCTTGTAATAACCGCATTTCAAATTCCATACGACCGACTTAAATGTTCAAGACGTATTAAGCAAGGCAAAACTTTTTCATTAAGGTATGATTTATTGACTCCATTTATTTTGGTTATCTATATATTGTGACTTTTTTCGGTGACACAGTCGGTAATTAATCGTGTGGAAATCCTCTATTAAAAAAGCCATTTTAAAGAGGAAACCTCCCCCTTCCGTTAACCTGCGACACATCAGTCTTCGCCGTTTACCGTAGAAAATAAATGTACTCATCAGCTATTCAGATTGGACTCTTAAAACCGTTTATGCAAAGTGAAATGCAAAGAGCGTATATCTTTCAAAATTTTATTTTCGCAGGTGTAACTTCCTCCTGCAATGATACCCCGGAAGTAAAATTTAATATCTGTCATTTCCTTGAAATATTTTGGTGTAATGAATATTTCATCGGAATTCGTAATATAAGCTTACTTCCCATCGCGAATACCACTTTTCATAAGTAATATTTTGTCCAGGCGATATTGTTCTCATAATATAGATTCGTTTGAACATTGGCGTACGGTGGGTTTAAATTAGGAAGGAAATATATTCTAACAGCTAGAGTTATTTCCACGTCCACGACATACAGTGGTGGAAGTACACCACGTACAGTGCACCAATGGTAGCTTTGCCCGCCGTAACCAAAACCTGAAGTTGTGCTCATTTCCTTTGTAGTTGCAGCCGTGTACACTTCGAGAAATACTGAAGGCATAGATACTGACGATATTTCTCACTTGATGCTGAGCAAACTAGATGAAAAACTTAATCGCAGATTGAGATTATTTCATTCCATCAGTAATAACCAGTTACCTGAGTTTTTTCATCATCATTTTCTATCTAGACTTTTACTATCTAGGGTTAGGACATCGAATAAATTAAGCAAAGTCCTATATAGAGAGCATGTTGCCCCTGATGGTAGATCATGTGTTCCATGAAAGGTGTGGGGGTAATGAGGTTGTATTTTAATGTAAATCAAGAAAAATATTCATGTGCAATGTCGTTTTATAGGGTTTTGAGATAGAAGAGTTCAAATATCACATTAATAAGCTTCTACTCTCATTTTTACTAGTATGTTCATTTCAAATATAATAATTATGACCTACCTACACTA
This sequence comes from Aromia moschata, assembly GCA_029963805.1. NCBI lineage: Eukaryota > Metazoa > Arthropoda > Insecta > Coleoptera > Cerambycidae > Aromia > Aromia moschata. The sequence goes on along the minus strand of JAPWTK010000057.1, from coordinate 124,950 downwards.
TATGACATAGGTTATAAAAGTCACATTGGTCATAAAGGTCATTTGGCCTTATAGGTTACACAGGTCATAAAATGTTTGGTCATCTTGGTCATAAAAGCCAAATTGGTCACAAAAGTCATATTGGTCGGTCATAAATGTCACATGGGTCACAAAAATCATAGAGGGCATATAGGTTATAAAGGTCTTAGATAAGGTCTAAGATAAAGGTCTTAGATAAGAGTTATACAGGTCATACGGGTCAGAAAGCTCCAACAGGCCATTAATTCATTGTGTGTAACAAATCTATGTTGTGTTTGTTTATTCACTTGTATACATCATAACCCCAACATTCAATTTTAAACGAAATTTAAAAAAAAAGTAATCAAGAACTCAACGCAACATGTTGTTCAATGCAATCAGGTTACATTGTACAATTTTTTTCCAGTTTCATAAACAATGTACATCATTTAACAGTGTCTACATGTAATTTATTGTGGGTCTGGAGCACCATTCAAACAGGTACTATTCAGTAGTTTTTGCGATCAACTTGAGTGACACGTTTTGTGTTAATTAACTCTAAGCAAGAGGCGTTATTTCAGACATTCTAGCGCTATAATTACTGAGGTTGTAGGTGTTGCAAATAAACTGTCAGCTGTATCCATTTAACTGTAATTACCGCACGCGGGACGATTTATTCTTCGTAGTTACATCGGAATTTAATTGTTGTTACCGCCACGCCATCGTGTAGAATGTCCACCACTGCCATATTTATTAATTAACTTAATTCGACATAAATTTACCAGGGACGTGAGTTTCGGGGTTGTTTCCTATATCGATTTTGAGTAATAATTTATCAGCTGTTGAACGTTTATTACTAATTTTGTATGGCCGATTCGTTTTGATTTTATATTTTTACGATAATAGTTAAATTAAATTTTAATACAGCTTAATATGCCACATCAGTGAATTGAAATTATTAGGTGAATTGTGTAAAATTCAATTGATATGTGGTATGAGATATCCCTATTTGATTTTCATCAGAGGAAAGGCTGCTCACCTGCGTGCGGTATTTTAAATGTACTTATTATAGCTCTGTTAGTAATTTTTTGCCGGTACAAATCAATTATATTTCTTCAAATTATATATAGATGACGTTAGTAAATCTCAGGGAAGCCATATTGAACGCTATAATAATCGTTAGACTGTCGATAAACACGCAGCACAAAAAGTTTTGAATCTTTAAATGCGTTTTTCTCGAAACCACGTTTTTCAAATTGGCGTGCACTGTAACTTGTTTAATTTTTGTCGGATTCACTTAAAATTTTAACTGTGACTTCTTAGACAAATTATCTAGGGAAGCACACACGATTTTTAAGATTAATAAATAATTAAAATTTTTAGAAACAATTTAATGTCGATTTTTAGCAAAAAAATGAAAAAAAATCTAACTGACGCCAATTTGCGAATTTTCGAAAAAAAATTGTAATCGTGAGTACTTCCCTAGAAAAACTAATGTAGATTAACGTCAATTTTGTTTTTTGCTCTAAGTGGTGTTTGGAGACTGCTATGGTGTGCTCCGATTCGCTCCTCGGAAAAAACACATTTTTACCAAGTGCCGAGGCGCCGTATTGTATCGTAAATTTTAATAAAAAAAATTCTGTATACCTCAACACATGTATAATAGTCTCAAAATTTCATTTTGATCCATTGAATAGTTTTTTAGAAACAAAAAATCCCAAAAAAAGCTCATTTTTCAGTGCACCTGGGCAGTATAACTCCTTAAATTTGGTACTTTGTTGGTTGACATCGGCCACACATGATACCTAAAACTCACCATTTGGAGATAAGTATCTCTTATTTTCAGAAATATCACATATTAATAGCACTCTAAATATTTCTAAATAGCATATAAACCAACAACGTTAGGGACATGGGGTTTGAACAGTTCCATTCACCATTAATAACTCTATCATTTGCGAAATGTTCGTAATTCAGTGTCGTAAATACTGGAAACTAAACCTGACAATCTTCCAACTTTTTTTTCAGTGACCTACATTGAAACATTATAAATTAGATTACCTTTTAACTGATGTAAGATTGTCCATATTTATCTCCATCAGCTTTCGAAGAAAAATCATATTTCTATCGTGTCTGTGTATTTCTAGTAATAATTTTGGTTATTCGAAATCACAGAAATGAATAGTTCTCGTGAACACAATGGATTTATAAAACAGATTTCTCTAGAAAAAAATAACACCAAACTAAATTGTAACCAAACACTAATCCTACAAAATAAGAATACTGTTTTTTTAAATTGCAAAATGTTAAAACAGAGCCGGAAATATCGTGTTCTGATTGTGTAGTTTTTACATTGGGCTCTATTCATTTTTATACCTAAAAATATTTTCCATTAAATATCTCGTTTAGAATTAATTCTGTCGTCTGTTTATTCAAACTGCTCAATAGTAGTAAAATAATAGAGTTGATGGAACCTTAAAATATTTAATATTCAATTCTTAATCTGAAAAAAATATTATTACAAAGATTTATTTAAAGGGGATCATAATTCTTGAAAAAGAAATTCTTTTTTAAGCACATATGGAAAGCTATTTTGCCTTTGTATTATCTGCCTTCATTGTTTTTTTAATTACCTATGACTGGTATGTTTGCCTTGAATTTAATTTAGGACTCGAGTGGTAGGTAGCAATCGACTTTATTTTTAGACATATAATTGGGTATTTGGAATTTCAAAATCGTTGACTTTTAACCACGTTTGGCACAATTATTTTTATTTGAGATAAAAGTATCTCTTACAAAGTTGTAATTCAAACTACTCACAACTAACTCACTAACTTACATGGACAAATGCCAAGTACTTTGTAAAGTGCAATTAAAAGAAACATTAAAGTGACACATGCCTCCTATATATTTTTGCACAGTTTAAATATGTTAATAAAACGGGTTTTATTATAACATTGTTTCCTTGTCAAAATATTGTCAATTTTGTTCCTTGATAACCGTCGGTTACTCGACAAAATAAGAAGAGGTACATTTTAAAGGAACTATGCTGAACTTATATTTAAATTATATTAAAAAATATATAGAGATTGATTGTTTCAACCTCACATAGGTGCAGAAGGCAAATAATAATGTTACCCCAAGATGTCTGTGTCTTCTGTTAGTAAGAGACACATACCAAATCTCAAATTCTTATGTTATTCCGTTATTGAGAAAATAAATTAAATTTTTTCCTGACCTTGTATGAGAAAAGGGTGAATAATTTTGAAGAGAGGGTTCTGACCTTTCTTTTCTTTGCTGTTCAATGAAGAGTGTTAAATATCCCACTAAAAAATAAATGAGTATGTTCTCTTTGCATTCATTGCGGGTTTGGCGATTACAGTAGTATGTATAACTGTAGCATATACCGTATATGAACTAAACTATATTCTCCAAATGTGAAGAGAGAGGTTTATTAACTGAGGCAGACGAAAATGTTGCCGTGGCGTTACACAATTCAGAGCGAACTACTCCCCACTCCAATCCATGGCTTCCGTGGTGCGGGGGCTTGATTCTCATTGAAACATGGAGGGTACAAAATCGCCAACAAATGCGAATAGTCATCATCAGTCATCACTGACCCGTCCGCTGAGTGGGACTGTTAGGTGTGTTTTTGTTGTTTGTTGTGTGTGACAGTTATATCTGTCTTATTCTATTCCTTCCTTAGGTATTAACTTCCTTTATTTTTTTGGCTGGTTACTAATTTAAGAATGAGTACGATATATCTCGTGGTGTTTTTGACGAACTGAAATTTAGTGTTGTCAACTATGTTCACTCTTCTTATTTATTCTATTCCCTTTTCTACTACTTATTGAGATGATTCGTATTGTTCTTGTCTTGTTCTTGTGAGTATATAAAAAAATAGCCATTAAAAAAAAGTCATCAAATTTGGCCGAGCAAAACAAGACGAATTTCTATTAATCTTCAATTGACCACAACAAAGAGACTACAATGGTATATCTGGCGATGACCCTGAACAATCTTCGTTTTGTAACAGACATTTTATCTGGACAGTGTCTGCTAAGAAAACACCTCCACAATTTGAAACTAAATGAACTATTCCTTTGTAGAAGGCTCTCAGCAAGGAAAGGAGACAGTGTGATATGTACTATAGCACAGTCTCGATAATTCGAACTTCGGTAGCTCGAAGTTGTGTGTAATTCGAGTTAGTTATGGTTAGCTAGCGCTATTGTTTTCACTATCGCCGCTCTAAAATGCGGATCTACTTTGAAGCAAAACACCATGAATTGTTTATTAGGTATCAATAACATTAATGTTCTGTTACGATACTTCCCACATATATTTATTTTGTTCATTGTGTATAAATTACTCGATTTTTAAATGTACAACCGTTTTATCCCGTTTTTTCCGTGTAGTCAGAGTTTTTAATAATTCGAGGTACCGTCAGCCACAATTAGCTCAAACTATCGGGACTAGTATATAAGTATGATCCATAGTCTTATCAAGGAAGCTAATCCATAATGGTTACGCGTTTAAAATCCATCCTCGGCCAACATAAGAGAGATCCCGACATCACCTTTTCAAAACGTTGGGAACGCTGACGGCTTAGATGAGTTGAACTCTGAAAGGCACGAAGGGCCCAATGTAGTTTACATGCTGCGGCCTCCCTAAGGCCGCTCTAAAACGATCCAGAATTGGTACCTTCATTTCTATGAACTTATCCTTCAATTTTAATGGCACCTAAGACCCTAAAGACCCTAAGAAGATCTATGTTTAATGATGTACACATACAGATGGTACACATATACAGATACTCACAAAAGTATTCGACCACCCTTCTATTTCTAAGAACGAATGTACAAAACACAAATTCACAATTAAGTGAGACTGCATAATATGCGTAAATACGTTCCTCCATTACTCCTTGACTAAAGGATAATTATAACGTAGACGCAGAATAAAACATTCGCTGGGATTACCCGATCAACGCGTTTGACATATGAAAACGGACACACAAACGTATTCGGCCAGTTAATTATGCAAAGCTGTAGTAGGTAATGCAAGTAGAGATAGTAGGGTTCTTGGCCATAGTATTAGTATGTGAAAGGTTACATATTAACTGGTATAGACTGCGTGTCTCTATTAGACAGTGTACCCTTGTCACGCAAATAAAATGCCAAAAGTACGCGTAATAACCGCACCAGAGAGACATCATCTTATCTCCTTAGCAAAAAAAGATATTGCACAGCGTAAAATTCGCAGAGACACAGGCATATCACGAAGTACTGTAGAGAGTATATTAAAAAAATATGAAATCGATAAAACGGTAGTAAATACAGCACGATCACGGAGACCCAAAATATTAACTCAAAGAGATGAAAGGCAAATTCTCTAACAAATAAAGGAAAATCCAAGTACTAGTGCCAGAGAACAATACAGAACAATATGTGCTGAGATTCAGGAGAGTACTGGAAATAATATTAGTACTGAGACAGTGCGTCGAACCTTAAGAAAAAAGCGCTACCACGGCCGAGTTGCCCGAAGGAAACCCTGGATTACTAATATCAACAGACAAAAAAGACTCACGTTTGCTGACCAGTATGTGAATGAGCCTGAAACTTTCTGGGATCAGGTTATCTTTAGCGACGAATGTAAATTTGAGATATTTGATTCGTCCAGACAACAAATTGTATGGAGAAAACCTGGTACATCGTTAAATAAGGAAAACTTAAAACCTACCGTAAAACACGGCGGTGGAAAGCTCATGGTGTGGGGCTGTATGGTGGCTGCGGGGGTGGGTAACCTTCATTTTATTGAAGGAATATTGAACCAATATTGTTATATTAATATATTGAAGCATCATTTACAGGCCAGCGCCGAAAAATTAGGATTGGGCGATCATTACATCTTTCAACAAGATAATGACCCCAAGCACTGTGCCCGTAAAACGCGAAAATAGCTGCTATACCATGTACCGATAATTGAAAACACTGCCGCAGTCGCCCAGTACTAACCCTATCGAGCACTTATGGTCACATCTAAAACGATCTCTGCAAAATAAACGAATTACCAATAAAGAAGAGTTAAAAAATCATCCCTCAACAGAATGGAGAAATGTGACCCCGGAAGTGACCCGTAAACTAGTGCATTCAATGCCAAATATTCTGAAAACTGTTCTGAATTCTAAAGGATACCCGACGAGATATTAGATGTGCCGTTTTAAATTGTTTGTACCTTTCCTATTTTATTTTTCTTTTGGTGGCCGAATACTTTTGTGTCATATAAATTGGACACTATCGTGTTTTATCAGTAGTTTTTAAATTGTGTCTGTTTTGACTACTTTTTTTTATGTGGTATAATAAAGCATAATGTTCATATATAATTGTGTTACTTTCTCTTGTCTGCCAGTCAGTGATAACTATTTCTTGTATGTCAATTTAATAGCAATATCTGGGACTATCTAGAATAATAGCAATATCTAGAAAAACAGGACCACAGAAGCACTTTTATTTACCTATTCCATTTTACGGATTTGATATGAACCTTTTACTCTCTATTATGCGCCTCAAATAAATGAAGTTAAGCTTTGGGTTATACCGTTTAATGATGTACTAGTCATCGTAGTTCTGAGCGTTATCCGTTTTCCCCTTTAAGCAAACGAATGCGATTATTCTCGTTCGACGATACGCGCTGGAAAATCTAAAACGAATGCATATTTCATACAAATTTCCATAACGAACGAGGCCTGACATGCATACGCATTACACGTCCGTGAGGAATATTAGCAATTTAGTCAAATCTGAGAGATCAATTTCGATTAGATTAAAAAACTATCACGCCGAACGACAAAGGCCGACAATTTTTATTCTATGTGTGAGGAATACGAGGGGGTATAGAAAAGTAAGGTCTCCAACGTTGCCGTTTCCCAACGCGAATTGCTAGGTAAAATCTGACAACAGCGGTGCATTCCTTGGTTTACCCCCACAGTCTAGAACTGTCCGCACGACCTTGGGACGCTCAGTCGCTACGTAGTAACCGTTAAGGATGGAGCTCCCCCTGCGCTCGCCCGCCAGGTGTGAACTGCGCTCAGTCATTCGTTTTTTGAATGCAAAAAAGGTTTCTCCGATAGATACTCATCACCAGTTGGTGGAAGTATACGGTGAGAAGTGTATGGACGTTAAAAACGTGCGGAAGTGGTGCCACGAGTTCTCTGAAGGCCGGGAAAACGTCCATGATGAGCAGCGGTCGGGGCGGCCGAGTTTGCCGGACTCACTCACTACTCAAATCGAGGAGATGGTGCGCATTAACCGTCGAATAACCCTTCATGAGATAGTGGAAGGTTTTAATGAAGAGTGTAGCTACTTCACCGTGCAGAATATTGTGTCGGAGATCCTCGGTTACAACAAGGTATCCGCCAGGTGGGTCCCTAGGCAGCTTACCGATGAACACAAGAGAAAGCGCGTGGAATGTGCCACAGAATGTGTCCGTCGCTACGACGAAGAGGGCGAGGAATTTCTGGACTCTGTTGTGACTGGAGACGAAACATGGGCACATCAGTACACCCCGGAAACGAAGCAACAGTCGAAACAGTGGCGTCACTCGACCTCACCGAAGCTCAAAAAAGTTCAAGACACATAAGTCAGCGGGGAAAGTTATGGCGACCGTTTTCTGGGACAGGAAGGGGGTTCTTTTAGTGGAATTCATGCCGAAAGGAACCACAATCAACTCAGAAAGCTACTGCGAGACTCTCAAGAAACTTCGGCGATCCATCCAGAACAAAAGAAGGGGTATGCTCACGAAAGGCGTGTGTTTGCATCATGACAATGCGCGGCCACATGTGTCACATCAAACGACTACCCTAATCAAGAAATTTGGCTGGGATGTCCTGGAGAGTGGTACGACGCCGGCATTAGAAAGCTGATTACCAGGATGCAGAAGGTGATTGATCATCAGGGTGACTATGTAGAAAAGTAGCTAATTGTTCAACCTTTCCAACGATGTAAGTAAAGTTGTGAATAAATTTAATTTTCTATGAAAAAAAAAATTGGAGACCGTACTTTTCTATACCCCCTCGTATTTAACAGAAACTGATATTGATGAAAATGAATGAAATTAAAATGTTGCGTAGAGGCGTTCTGAATTAATTTATTGGAAGGAACTTAATATAATGACACGAATAAAAATAAAACATGGTCCGGCAAGGAGGTATGGAATGTTTTAAAAACTCATTTTTGTCCTTTTTCAACGAAATTCAAATTTTATTTTTTTTAATACATAGCTGAAATATTACTATTAAACGATGTATAGTGGAAAATTAGAAAAATGTAATCAGGTGCGAAAAATTACGTCAATTAGGTGGCGCCCGTTTTTGTCTAGGCACTACTGTGGACGGCGCGAGAAATTGTCCAGATTCCTTTGAAGCATTTTACGTGGAACCTTTCGAATTTCTCGGGTGATTGTTTCTGAAAGGACCTCAAGTGTACGTAGTTTCTTTATGTATATTCGACATTTAAGGTAACTTAGGTACCCCTATATAAAATAGTCACAAGGTGACAGGTCTGGGGACCGAGGAGAGGCCACCTCCACATCGCCATGATAATTATCAGTTTCATATCCATAATGTACTACATTTTCCTTAATAGGGCAGACATTAATTAAGTTTCCAATTTTTGTGCCAGTTGCTGAGTGTAATTAGATTATAAGGTTTATTGGCTAAAGGCCCGGGGGTAATGTTATCTTGTTACTCAGGCCCCCCAAGTGTCCCAAAACTTCATGATAATGTTTTTCATACTTAAGATTGTGTAAAATAATGACAGTTGTTTCATTTGTTTTGATTTTTTTAGGTTGGGTCTTTCATTACTAACTTACTAGGTCCGTAAACTTACAAGCTTGAAAACTTATTTATATATAGAACCACAAATTCAAATGTAACCAAATATTGAAGGTTCAGTAATATTGTAACAGAAATATTATGAGGATTTTAGGGTTTATTAACATTTTGTTAAGAAAGTTACTATATTCAAATATATTTACCGTTTATAATAGTTTTTTAGCTTTATAATTTGCAAAGACAACAGAGTTTATAATAAATACATTTAAAATTCAACATATTTTAAATGTAGTTAATTTTATATATTAATTAACTGCACCATGCACGAGCTTTTAACTGAAATTGCTTTATTAAAATAATTACTACCGTATAAAACGATTTATAAATATTAAATATTCTAAAAATATTCGTTTAAGTTTGAATAATATCATACAAATGAAATATTTTAATTTACTGACCGGGTTTATTTTACATTCACATTACAATATTTCATATTGATAAATACAGGTTAATTTTATATAAAATGATAGGAAATGTAAGTGCTAATTTTATCTCATTGGTTAAGGGGATGGCTTTCAACACGCTTAAATGACTAAATAGAACAACGAAGGTTTAAAGGCTTTAAAATTTAAATTATTCCGTATATCTTTTGTATTCTCCCACCTTTAACCACTAAGACCTTATTTGTAGGGTCACGTTTAACTGGAGTTAAATCTTCCAGATGCCAGTTATTGTACAACTTCTTTCCTAATAATACGGTGCTTGTAGTTTTCACATACAGATTTATCCGGAGGGGTAAAAGGATTATTGGCCCGTTATGTCGGCATAGGATATTTGTCTCCAGTAAAACTTAAACTGGACGTACTAAATATTATCCAATCTTTTAACTACAACATATTTACAAACTGTGAAGAAATTTAATTCCAGAAAGCTCTCGCAAATGTGTATAGCTGGAAAAAAATCCTAAGAAAACGGACCTTTTAGAAGTGAATAAGGAATATTTAAGGACAATATAAGGGTAAGTCAAACACAAACCGGAAATTTCCAAAATTAAATTTTCATTAAGAGGAAAATTTTAAAACTAACAGTTTATTTTTCTATATAGTCTCCTTCAACCGAAACACATTTTTCCCCCTGAATCGGCAACTTTTTGATTCCGTCGTCTCAAATCGTGATAGGTTGTGCCAGCAGCTTGTTGTGCACGAATTGTTCAATTTCTTCATTTTCAAATCTCTCCCTCCCTGAGCTTTGTTTAGCGGTCCAAACAAATGGTAGTTGCACAGCCATAAGTCTGGACTGTAAGGAGGATATTCAAGCTACTCCCAGTGCATTTCCTCTAGCTTGGCCAGAGTTATGGCTGTAGTGTGTAACCTGGCGTTGTCATGGAGAGGAACGACGTTCCTGATGAGAACGACGCCTTTTGGTGCGATAGGCAGCTTTTGTCCTGTTCAAAAGTTGACAATAATATTCTGCATTGATTGTTCGGCGTTCATGGATAAATTAACGAAAGGAATACCTTTACTATCCCAAAAATAGTCGAAAGCGCTTTTCCTGCAGACAACCTTTTTTCCGCCTTCACTGGTTCTTTTTCTCCTTTTTACCACCACTCCATACTCGCATATTTGGCTGTTGGTGTACAGTGGTGAACCCATGTTTCATCACAAATGACTAGGCGATTAAGTAACGAGTTTCTTCATAACGAGTCAAAAACGTCAAAAGAGTCAAGTTTGTCGTGGATTATTGAACGAACACTCACATGACTGATTCCCACTGGTCCAGTAATTTCTTCAAATGTAAGGCGACGGTCACCTCCAAAAGCTCATGGACTTCACAGATGTTTTCTTCAGTGATGGAGGTTCCAGGACGAGGACGGGTTTCATCCTTGAATCAGTTCTGAAGACGCGTCAAATTCTCTTTAGAAATTCGCACATTTTCAATAAACAGAAATTTTATAATAATGCGTTGCGCAACAGAAGAAGGAACTACCTGCTCATGCATTGTTCTACGATCACATGGTATACGAATAGAAGGTATGATATCGCGCAGCCAGGCGCCATGACTGTGTTCTGTCTGTGTGTTCTGAAGGCAACTTGATAAGTTTGTGCTAGTTTTTATATTTTTGAGAGCAAAAATTTGTTAAAATGAGGTGTGCTGTATATGGTTATAATACGAACAATCGTTCTAAAAACAATTTCAAGTTTTTTGGCTTTCCCAAAGACGAGAAATTGAAAGCAAAGTGGAGGCATCTGTATAAACGCGAAGATACATTCAATGTTAATAATGCCAGAATTTGTTCAAATCACTTTGTTGACGAAGATTATGAGCGAAATCTAAGACATGAGTTGCTCGGATATCAACCGAAAAGATTTAGATCTTTGAAGAAAGAAGATGTTCCATCAAAAAACCTTCCCAATAGAGAAAAAAATCCGAGCAAATCTGATCGAGTACAATGGCAGAAAAACGGCAGGACAAGAAAACTGTGGAACAAATTTTAAAAGGGTTTGTACTCCAAAAAACCTTTTAAAAAAACAAAACTTCCTTGTCTGTGTTTTTATTATGTTGTAATAATTATATACAGGATAGCCACTAAAAACTATTCAACTGTATAAAACAATTTCCGAACATATACATTTTAGTTGTAGAGATAATTGTATATATCCTATCCTACTATTTAGGACCTAAAACTATCTCTGTTACCTTTAGGATCTTATTGTAGGTTATAATTATTAACTATTGTATTCTTATAAAGTATTAACTAAGGATCTTATTGTATTGACCTATTAACAATAATTGTATTATCTCAATAAACACTGCTATATTTTATTATTACTTTATAATAATTTTTTGACAACTCCTTCTTTACCTAAGATATATCTCTTTAGAATAATAAAAATGTTTGCTACTGGCAAAGTATAAGTGCATATTTCAAATTAAACACGTAATAAAATAATTAGAATATCTATATTTAACATTAGTTAAAGTGTTTACCAACAATTATTTTAGATGGTAGGTATATTGAAATCAGATATCTATTCAAATCAGTAATTTATTATTTATTTGAAAAATAATATTTCTTTAAATCGCTCTACTGTAAAAGTGTTGAATTAATATATAAAAAAGTGATAGAAACAAAAATCCATGTATTATTAATTATTAAAATCCGTAATCATATCAAGTTGCTTGATCATATCTGTTTCTAAAAATAGCAACACAAATATTGTTTTTTGAGCCACAATCATTTAATAAAGTAGCTGTATTTTGTTTTCATTGAACTGTGTAAAGTGACATCCACTAGTGAATTAGAGTAACAAAGTATAGAAACCAACAGAGCGCCTACCAAGTTGACACGACTTTTTAAAATGCCACTCGACGTGACAGTGAGATTATTTATAAATTAACTTCAGATGATACTTGCCCTGATTGTGGATAAAACTTTGTATTACATTTGTTTTACATAGTTGTTTCATCCATTCAAGAAAATTAAACTCGAATTTCGTTTTCGCGGGTAAACATCCTTTCATGAACAAAACACTTTCTAAAACACTTATTCAATAAATTATTGTATATAAATTATTTCATCGTTCCGATTCCACGGTCGACATTTATCAAAACTTATCTCCACATATGTAACATATCTACATAAATAATAAGTTTAATGAAAAATAGCAAAAATATAAAGGAAAATAACACGACCTCTTATGGAAAATATTGGGATCGTGGGCACAAGGTGACGTCATGCGCAAAGCCGTACGTATTTCAACAGCCTAGATTCATACCTTCTATTTGTATACCGTGCTACGATCAACCGAATGCAAAAAGAAGAGGTGTCGCATGTCAGGAGGTGTCTAGCTATCCAGACGGAATTCGCGGAAAAGCGGCGGCCCCCTCCGAAACGCCATCTGGCCTTGAAAAGGAAATTACGGTTTATATTTGACTTCCTTGCCCTCATACATACTGTGAAATAAATAAAAAATCTCTAGTTCTACTTTAGTAAATTTTAGGGATATTAGAGAGTGTCACAAATACAAGAATCTCCAAAAAAAAACTTTTATGGCAGCGCTGATATGATAAAACAACTTCTTGGATTTCATATCCTAAGATTTCAGCTTTCTACATACAAACTGCGTCCCTTGATCTTAGTAGATAGTAAAACAGCGAGTAAGTATGATTATGATGATAGTGGTTTCTGCGACATAATATCGGCCACGCCAACTTTGAAGAATATCCACGATGTTCACTCACTTTTATAATTTGACAATACAAAGAGGAGCTCTCAGTATATTTTTGTATATTATAGGATTATTACTCTGAAATTTATAAGGTTATTAACCATGCTCTCCAAAAAGTGAAACCATTTTAATTTAATCGCACTGAAATTGTGCCTCCACTTTTTGCTAATGGATATCAACGGTACTGGCTCAAGCATTAGCTAAACATCGAGCTTCGTTTAATTTTATTAAATCCAAATTGGCAACGGAAATAACTAAGTTGGAATTAATTCATTTAATATAATTAGATAATTAGAGAGATAATTTTCTTTATTTTGTTCCGCCATTCCGTCAGCACAATTTATTTCTAAACCTCGTTAATTAGCGAGGCATTATTTGAGTAAACTTTATAAGCTTATAATTAATCTGGAATTTGCATCAGAAAGGAATTTCTGCTGCAGAATGTAATTTAAAAAAGTAAAATTGTAATTACATGTTTTGCGAAATCAGTAAAATAAATGATTGTCAGATAATACAGATATTATTTTTTGATTTAACTGGTTTAAACCTCTTACCCAAAACGACTGACCCAAAAATGTACTCACTCATAGTGAGGTAGTAGTTCAGGTCATTTTGGGAAAGTTTTTGCAAAAAAAAAAAAAAAAGGGAAAAAAAAAAAAGGGGGGGCTATCTAGTCAGTGTGACATATTTGATGACGAATGAAGAAGAACGAATATATCGGCTAAATCTTGACCAGAAGGGCATAATGTACATTTACGGGGCGATATTTCCAAAGTAACACCACCGCATCATCATATTCTAGTTACTGAGATGTTAAACAAATACCAGAGTTTTCCATAACAAATATTCAGTAACTTACTGAGCCCCTGCCATTCTTTGGTTATTATGCTAAAATATAAAATGTTCCCCAGAGAGTATTAGTTTCAGCATTTGACGTTTTGGAAACAAGTATGCTGCTGCCCTCAGATATTAATTGTCAAAAAACTGTAGTTGTGATATATTGTATTAATTACTTTTATCAATTGTATATAAGGGGGTACAAACACAATTACAAAGCTAACACAAACTACACAACTAAACACAACTTAAAATCACAGTTACAAAGTTGTGATATTGTTTCGTAATGTAAATTCAAGTGTCCATTGTTTGACTTAAATATAATTACTACATGTTCATTTACTTTGAAGTGAACAATACAGCAAAAATTACAGTAAATGTAATTATCAGAAAAAAATTATGTGCAAACTTTGCAGAAACATGTCGCGCCACGGAGGCGCACGCCTCATAAGTGTAATACATGAAAGTAACTCACACTGTTCAACACATTACATATTATTATAATGGAGGTTGAACGACCGCACCAGCTATCACGGGACTACTGGAATAAATACGAATTCAGGCGACCCCCCATCACATGCTAAGCAAAATGCCTATGTGTTGCATTGCCGCATGCCAACTTTGCTTGTGAGGTACTATACCTATATAAACAAAACATAATATTGTAGTGTATATTTCATTAAAGTAAAAATAATGTAAAAAGATTATATTCACATAATTTCGCTTTGCGCAATAAATGAATCATCTACATATATTGTTATAAAACCTCAAAATCATTTCCTCAAGCCTAAAGAAAATTTGGACGATATGGAAATATTGTTTACAATCGGACAACGTATTTATATATACAAGATGATGTGTAAATTAAGGAATGAGACTGTCAACGTGGCGTCCGATCGAGCAACACTGCGGAAACAGAACTTGGAAGAGCGGTAGGTTAACCCCAGTAGGATAGCGTTCTCAGTAGAGTGCTTAAACATAGCGTTGTGTAACATTTACAAAAGGACTCAAAACATTACGTGGCAGAAGGCGTGAACGGCGCTGTGTAGGTGTAAATTCGCTAGAGGTTGAGGCACTACTAATCAACGGAGGAATAGGCGAGGAGGAGACCAAGATGGCGCCACTCAGCTGGACGGGGTCTATCATTGTTTTGCTGAATGTGTAAATTTTGCACGCCGCTATTATCCTACTAGGGTTAACATGTTATGCACCTTCAGTATAAGATTGAACTTGTTCGAGTCATTTGTTTGTTCTTTGTGACTGTTTTCCTTTTCTAGTGCGTTTTAAAAATTGAGCAACGGTGTGTTATTTTGAGCAGCGGTGAGCACAACGAGTTTGTGCCTCCAGGCCAAACAGTAAATCAACACTTTTACAGAGAGGTTTTTAAAAAACATGAAGAACAACTGGATGTTGCATTACAACAATGCGCCTTGTCACACAGCTATTTCAGAAAACGAGTTTTTGGCCAGTAAAAATATTTCTGTGGCTCCTCAGCCTCCTCATTCGCCTGACTTGAGTCCTTGTGACTTTTTTCTCTTCCCGGGATTTAAGAATCACCTCAAGGGACGTCATTTTGGGACCATAGAAAACATTCCAACGGCTGTAACCGAACTACTGAAAGCTACTCCAGTTCCAGTACTGCTGAGGAATGGAAGAACCGTCTCCAGCACTGTGTGGCTTCCCAAATAACTTATTTTGTAGAAGACAATACTGAATTCTAATTCTATTCAAATAAAGAAAATTAAAAAAAATCGTCTCATTTAATTTACACACCTTGTATGTACGTTATGTACATATATTTCATGAACGTATGTACGGTTTTACTTTGTATATACATTGGGGCACGATTTCGATATACAAATTCATTTAATAAAATTGATGTGAAAAATATGAGAAAAAAATGACATAACGAAAAAAATTAATATAAATTGCCAACGAACATGCTGAATCATCACTTGTCGTAATTAAAGAAGCCTAATTTTTATCCTGCAATATATTTCTATATTAGCCATACAAATGGTACTTTCTCTATATTGGCGTTCAAGAGCTCTAAAGTTTTATTGTTAGCATTTAGCATTAAAAAAAATCTTGCAGATAAATTCTAGAAATAGAAGTTATAATAATTAGCGTTATCAGACAATTTTACAGAAAAGTAACCCAACGATGCGCAGTCTAAATGATTACACAAATTGCTTCAAAAATGCAGTTTGAGCTGTATAATTGTATACTTCATTTATAATATAGACAAGTTCATAAATGTCAGAAGAGAAGTTTCTAAAGTTTGCTGCATTAAAATGTTTTTCGAATTTTCGAGAATCAATCACTAGAGGAGAGAAGAGCATAGTTAGATGAAATTAACTCTCACTAGTTTCAAAAAGTTAGAAGTGAGAAAATACGTTTTTTTTTACGACTGTAGAATATATTACATTAAATATTTAGAAAGCCACCGGTTATTTTGTTTTGTATTTAGCTCCCCCAATATTTCAGAGGACTCAATCAGCTTGTACCTTTTTATTCAACTGCATAACCTTTGACGCAACTATAGCTAGTAGCTTTTAGTTTTTCCTTCCTGGAACTGTGCTATAATTTCCTTCCAAGCAGAATCTACATGTTGACTCATCTGCCAGACTAATTAGATTCATGTGTTTGTTTAATCGTCAGTATCCTATCATTAAACCTATTATTATTCGTACAACCTTCTACAACTATTTCTATTTTGGTCTTCTGTAAATTTGGGTGATCGATCTTTTATAATCTCTCTCGCCTGCCTCTGTCCTTGGAAAGATATCTGCCATTCTAGCAACTTGTTACGTATTCCTCTATGTATGGACCATTAGCTTATGTTTTTACGAATTAAAAAAAAAGAGCATTCGTATATAAAAAATGGGCTTTGGATAAATCTAATTAACCTGAACATCCAAGATGATGCTCATTCATATGGACCTTGTTTAGATGAATATGAGTATATTATGAACAGGGTATACGGACCCTATTTGGATGAATACATGACTACATAAAATACAAAAGACATGAATAGATAAAATACAAAAGAGATGTTTGAAACTCATCTATGGCATTAGAAAGTATGATCCTATATCCTATAAGTTTAAATATACTAAATGTTCTATATACTAAATAAAACAAATGTCAACGTCCTCCGTATTTGACCAGAATAAAATATCTAACAGTTATTCATACCCTCAATGTAAGGTATAAGGAATATTTTTATTAATATGACCACATGTTTATGTATTTATGAAGTTTATATATCTATGCGAATGCCTAAGTTAACGACTAATACTGGGACTGAACCTGATTTTTTTTTAATTGTTTTCGCATTTTTTTAATTTTTCATTTAGTTATTTCATGTTTTGCTGATAAATGTTGTTTCACTTTTTCCCAAAGATTCAACTTTATTTTACTTATTTAGTAAGTTATATTGGTGACCCTAATAACTTGTATTAGAACCTTATCATCAAGTCTGTATAATGTACATGTATTGATGACATTTTGTTATCCAAAGGTATATCTTCAATCACCTATACCATTGATGTAAGCATCTTAGGGTTTTTTGTTGTATAAATATTGCTTTTTGTCTTGTAGTTCGACTGTCAAATGTTGTTCTTTTGTTTGTCCTTCTGCGTGTCGTTTCTTGTAGAACAATTGGAGAGAGACGTTCTGATTTTGAAAGACGAGGTTTCGCGATAGTTTTGGTAGCGATTGCCTCAGTCGCCGTCTTCTTCGGTTCCTTTTCCAAACGGTCCACCGGTTTAATGTAGACGCTTTCTTAGGGATTGTCTCTTTTGAGATACAACATGAGTTTTGGACTTTTCTATTCTGTATTTATCTTGTAAGTAACAGAAACTAACAACAGAAGCACAATAATTAAACAAAGACAGTACAACTGTTTCACAGAGATTAGCCTTAGTTTTTATGTGAAAGTATGACCTTTGTGTATGTAGTAAATTCATGCAATACAGTTGAAAATAAGAAGTCTAAATCCGAAATTATTATCCAGCCAAAGACCTAGATTTTTAGCGTCACTGATTATTTTAAGTTAAACATTATTTCAATTAAGTGAAATTTTACGATCGTACTCTTTGTACACATTGGGCCGAATAATAAACCTTTAGTTTTGGCTGCATTCAGTGCTGATAAATTCTTAGAGGGTATTTTACATATATGGATTAGTTATTAATGTTAATTTGATTTTGATTCATTATTAGTCTAATTCATCTAGTTTACATAAATGAAAAATATAATTGGGTGTCATCCACATACTGCAGTGATCTGCATCGACCCTGAAAATTTACATCTACATCGATGATCAACATATTGAAATGAGCAAAATGGCTCGTAGATAGATCCTCCACATTGTACATGATATCATCGATCTTTTTTTAAATGGAAGACCCTATTTTTACACTTTTAAATTCTCCAGTAACAATCAATACCAACAAAAATGTAAAATGATAAATACCTATGGTCTAAAATGGTCCGTTAGAGATAATCACAAATTGCAAATTATTAAATTTTACTACTTTCAACAATTCGATAAATTATAATTTAGAATTTAAATAAATGTTCAAACTGCACACCATTTACTTTCTGGCAATAACCAGAAAGATCGTTGAAATTTCTGGAAAACACAGCTTAGTGTTTTCGGACAAAGTAGTCTTACTTCATTTTGTTTTTACTGAAACCCATTTGAATTAAATGCATCATTTTTTCTCCCCCATATACCCCCATAAACTCTTCTATTTTGAGTCAATCATAAATTTCGACTTAATGACACTGTCAACAAGCTGGATGTTCATTAAAAAGTTGATATTAAATGCATATTATTAAATTTTTGGGTTGCTGATTCCGATTCTGAAATTAAAAATGAATTATGTCCAAAAATCATTTTTCACCACAGAATCGTAATCAGCAACCCAAAAAACTTAATAATATACATTTAATATCGCCTTTTTTACTTTTTTAGTGAAATTTGACAGCTTGTTTATAGCTGTCATTCAGTCGAAATTTATTCTTGACTTCAGATTCGTGACCAGCGACCCAAAAAAATCAAAATAATTTTTTTTTTTAAATTTCCTCTATAAGAGTTTATGCGGGTTATATGGGGGGTGGAGAGAAAAATTGATGCGGTAGAAAAATTTTTTTTTTGCCAAATTTGGTTTCAGTGCGTCAAAATACACAGGAAATGATGGGTCTGATCGCAAAGACAGAACTTTTTTTCGTAGACCTGTGTTATTTGTTTCAAAGCGCCAATATTGTTTGGACTATTTAAATAGACCTTTAAGATAATCCTAATCAAGTGGAGTCAAATATGAAAGTCTTTCTGCCCACTCTGTATGAGCTCGCTTTAAAACGAACGAAAACTAGTACTTAAATATTCACGCACTGCCATCTCGTTGAAACCATACCATATCCCTAAATTCGTTCTTTTTCACTTAAACGAATCAATACCTAGCGGGTTGATAAAACTTGTTTTATTGTCTGACAGTGTTACTATGACACTAGAAATAGTAGTGTTGTTGTATATACCTTTGTGATTTTCAATTGTCTCTAACTTCCGAACAAATCACTCATCATAACTGTTATATAATTAGATCATAAGTGTTAAATTTTTAAAATTGGTTATTACTGGAAATCCTAATAATAGAAAAGCATTGAGAAAAAGATCGATGTCGTCATGTACAAAAAAATTTTTACTACTACTTCTAATAATATCTAGTGTACAATATGCAATTGAAGATAAAAATTGACCTGTTCGAGGATTCTTCCAAAATAGTTTTAGTTTGGAAAATATTGAATTTATGCAAACCCTTACGTCCCTACTCTGCAATGTGGTATGCCTGATTTATAGTACATGTTATATATTATAAACTATATTAGGTACTTGCATAATTTAAATGACATTCCCCCGATTGTAGCGTTCCACATTATAATTGACGAGATATATGCATAATACGTAAAGTTGATACAGACGTGTAGTCTGTGCCTAGCGAGAAATTCCGTTCTATCCACCGTCTCAACAATAATAGAACCCTTGTCACACGCACGAGATAAGTGCTTTTTCATTTCCTTACGCCTACTTCTTTTATGTCAACATATTAATCTCATTTCGCTAGCTTCGTTGCGGCTACTTTGTTAGATTTATTTGCTGTATTTTTCGTCGTGTCGTTACAACACAGCCATTTCTACAGGGTAATATTGCGGGAGGTAAAACGTACATAAGGACTAGCATCTCGGAGAGTTTTACTCACTAAAAGACTTCTCACATTGTCAGACACAAAGAATAACGTAGGTACGTGCTGTCCCTCGAATAAAGTTCATATTTTCTCAAAAATTGGATCTGATTTGGACGAAATTGACCTAAAGAAAATGTGAGAATCTGACGGGGGTTACAGGGTCAAAAAGAACAATTTCAAAAATATTTTTTTCGAGAACAGTTGAACCGATATTGTTATATCTCTGGAAGCATTAAAAAAATACATAAAACATGTTCCTATCCATTAATATCTAGTGTTAAAACAAATATGTTTTTTATGGATTTTTCTACAGGGTATTACTGCCGTTGGGAAAAATCCTCTTCAAACGGTATGCGGTACATACTTATTATAATTACGTTATAAAAATTGATACTGTCATACTAAGAATACCGGCACACACAAGAAAAAGTGTCGGTTATTGTAAACGTCGAGTAGACCACTATACGGTGATCTTAACAAATAATAAAAGAGTGAAGAGGATTGAGAAAACATATAAACAAAGACAGAATAAATTACTTTATTAGGTATTATAATTACTAAGTTTTATGGTTGGTCTTGTTCCTCGTTGGAAATTAGCATTTCGAGATGTATCCACATAATAGTAATAATAAGTATAAAAATATAAAAATCATATACCTACACCAAATGGCCTAGTTTATGGCATAGTTCTTTATAAAAAATCATTTATTTTCACTCACCTCATGGTGTTATATGTTTTACCAAGGTGGAGGAGGGAAGAGGTTTGTATGTTAATTTATAGGTTTATAGGTTTATAAAAACCTATGTCGTTTTATAGGTTGGTTTAAGATAGCAGAGTTTAAATATCAAATCATTACCCAATTGAAACTTCAAACTTCAATTTATATCTCGAAAATTGAAAACACTAAATACCATTCGACACTTTAGACTATAATTAAAGTCTCACAACATAATGTTTTTTAAAAACGCGTTATAAAAACGATTTCTCTTCGTTCAGAAAGTTTACTTCCAGTGTGCCAACTTACCCCACACTTATGCAATTTCGCACAATAATCGAGTATGTATAGGTACATGATTTCCCAGTACTTAGAGCAATAAATTAGATCCAAAATATCTACACCTGATTATTAAAAGAGAAGAAAAAAAGATTACGCAACTTAACTGACACAGTCTAAAGGACGTGTGATAAAAACCTACATGCCCTTGTTAATATTTTTCAGGTATATATATTCTAATACCAAGGACATTCTAAGGTAAATAAACCTTAGGTGAAAAAAAATGTTCTTAATAATCCCAAATTTAGATAATTGTGTGTTTAAAGCAAAGTATGCCAGGATCAGATCTCTAACGGGGCTAATTTTTCACTTGTAGCAGGCTGTAAATAGCAGTATTATATCGCAGCATTAAGCAAATACTAAAATATCAAATATTTTTAAACACACAATTAATAGAGTAAGTAACAATAAGTGATTATGTAAAGTTGATCAAACGTGCTTTTGTCAAAACTTTCACATTGACGTATTGTTTTTTATACAGTATCTAACTTTGTGATTTTGTGATATGTGAAGCTGGGTGGAAAAACTTCTCCACTACTGCAAATACATTACATATAACCACTATGTAACGCGACTGTATAAATTCTATGGATTAACCCTAGTAGGATAGCGGCGTGTAAAATTTACACATTCAGCTAAACAATGATGGGCCCGTCAGCTGAGTGGTGCCATCTTGGTCTCCTCTTTGTCTATTCCTCCGTTGGTTAGTAGTGTCTCACCTCGAGCGAATTTACATCTATACAGAGCCGTTAACGCCTTCTGCCATATTTTGAGACCTTTTGTAAATTTTACACAACGCTATCTTTAAGCACCCTAGTGCCATCCTACTAGGGTTAAATCTACATACTCTCCACTGAATGAAGAGAAGGGTACATTTACATTTCTAGTTATAAAGGTGCTATTTGAAAACAACTACTTGGAGAGGTATAATATAGTTAAAAAGGCCATACAGGTTGTAAACTCTAATAACACAGGTCTACAAAAAAAGTGCTGTCTTTGCAATCAGAGCCATCATTTCCCATGCATAAAATACATATATTTTGATGATGAAACCAAATTTGGCAAAAAAAATTCTATCGCATCAGTTTTTTTCTACCTCCCATATAACCCTCATAATCTCTAATAGAGGAAATTTTTCTAAAAAATTTAAAAGTTAAAATGGTCCACCGTATAACAGTTACAAAAACCAAAACAAGAAAAAGAACAAACTAGATATAAATAAAAAGATCTAAGTAGCTCCTTTTCACAAATATAACAACTTTTACAACAAAATAGTAATGAACATCTAAAAAACGTAGGAATATGCAGATAATATAAACTTTTTACTTTTTAGTGAAATTTGACAGCTGTCATTAAGTCGAAATTTATTCTTGACTTCAGATTCGTGATCAGCGACCCAAAAAACAAAATAAAGGTCATAAAAAGTAGTTCAAGAAATTTCTTCGAAAAATTTCCTCAATTAAGAGTTTATGAGGGTTATATGGGGGGTGTAGAAAAAAAAACTGATGCGGTAGAAATTTGGTTTCAGTGCATCAAAATATATAGAATGATGGGTCTGATTGCAAAGACAGAACTTTTTTTTGTAGACCTGTGTAATTTCTTATTCAATTTTGAAGAACAGTGCAGAACTAAGATGGCACACGACAAGTTCGTGTAAAGGTAATAAAAAATTGTGGGTGTAAAGTATAGGTGCGAGATCTATTAGTTGAGGGAATTAGTTAGTATAATCTACATAAGTTCTATCTTCGTTCATAATAAATACTTGCAGCAGAAAACAGGTTATTTTATTTTATTTATTTTAGATACATCATCCCACAGTAAAAACCATTTACGGGATGGGGAAAGTACAAAATAATGTAGTTATACAAAGAAAGGAAAAAAAATTTTTTAGTTAAATTGAACACAATGAATATTATACATTGAATATAACCTTAATCCTATGGTAAAAAACAACTATAAGTATAAGCAAAACTAAAAATTATTTTTTTTAAAGCAATACTAAAAGTACAAATTTTATGTACCTAACATCATAAACATTATTTGGCAAATATGCTACGAGTGTGCAACGTTAGAGTGAAATATATCAAGCTGATCTGCATAAGACATATAAGTTTCGACATAAAGTGCAGTGGTGAAAATTTTAAAACATTTGTACAAGGGTAGCAAGGTAAAACATTTTATGGTTACGTATTTCAACTGTAGGTACTTGAAATGAAACTGTAAATTTAGCAGACCTAAGATATTCGGACAATCAATCAGGTTATGGATTAATTTGTGTAGAAACAGAACAGAGCAGAGTTTTCTGCGGTCCTCCAGACTAAGAAAGGAAAATCTGTTAAGCAACTCGCCATGATCACAGCCAATGGCAGGATACACATGGTCAATTTTATATGTAGCAAATTTTAAATAGCGACGTTGTACGTTTTCAATAGTTTTACTATATTTAGTATATCCAGGGTTCCAAACAAGGGACGCATATTCCAGCTTAGATTTGACAAAGGCGTTGTAGAGTGCATTTAACAAGTGGATGTCATTAAAACCATTTGAATTTCTTATCACAAAACCCAAGTTTCTATATGCGGAGAGAACGATATTTTCAATATGTTTATTAAAACTAAGCTTCGAATCAAAGAGAACGCCCAAGTCAGTAAATTCTTCTGATCTATTTAACATATACCCATTAAGTAGATAATCAAAAGCTATCGGATTGTTCATCTTGCCGAATGTTAAAATATTACATTTAGCTACATTAAGAGGCAGATTATTGCGATTACACCAGTCGTTTATGTTGTTAAGACTATTTTGGAGTCTGAGGCAATCATTACCTATCCTATTCGATTTGAAAGCAACATTTAATACAAGATAATTAGAATCTACATAGAACTCCGATTCTATTTGAAGCAATTTTCCAGTAATCAATCTTTTTAAGCGCTTAGTCAACAAAGTAATTCAAATAGATTATCACGTTTTCACACTTTCCCATGAGTCTCAATTACGAGATGCAGTTTTAGATCGTCCCTAATTCTTTATTTAATAACCGCCCTTCGTTAAATTCTCTCCTAACTTCTGAAATTGCGGAACGCTTTGGGAAACTAATGTTTTACTCTTAATTATACGAAATTCATCCATCAGGGTTAATTTCTGTTCGAAGGACTAAAACTATCCCCGGAGAGATAGCTGACGCAGTGGCCTCTACCGCAAACTTTAGGGCACTGAGGTCGCCTGTAAGAAAAATCGCTATTCGCGAAGACCGGATCAGCGTTTAAGATTTACATTTAATTGATTCCAGCACATTATAAACTGCACGGAAATTATTTTGGGAATAATTACTTTAGGAAAACTTGAGATATAACAGATTTGTTATTAACAATTAATAATAGTTATAAACAATTGCAACAGCTACATGTTACGTATACGTGGACGACTTACTATTACAGATAGCTATACTCTTGCCAGCCCATAATATCAATAAAAAAGATATACAAACAATAATTAAAGTATAAAAAAAATGTATTGCACAGTATACAGTCAATAAATGACTCATTATTATGACCAAATAGAAGTTAAATTGTCTCTGTTTCGATACTCACACTACCACTTACACGAGTTTTATGTTTGTCTGTAGCAACACGCTGCAAAACAGCTGTTGTTACGTAGCGTGTCAC
Source organism: Aromia moschata (assembly GCA_029963805.1). NCBI lineage: Eukaryota > Metazoa > Arthropoda > Insecta > Coleoptera > Cerambycidae > Aromia > Aromia moschata. The sequence continues at coordinate 100,083 of JAPWTK010000057.1, read as the reverse complement.
TACACTGTCACTATAACTCTATATAGTGACTCTACACTCTAACTATAATCACTACATGTGACAACGAAGTTAAGTGCCATTAAAGCTCAGTTCCGGAAAATTGCGAAAGAAAAATCCAACTCTCCATCGTAACACGAGACGGTCGCTGTCCCATCATTTTTACAAACTTCCAGAGGGATATTCTAGGGGAATTATCTGGTGATATTGTTAAGTCGCACAAAGTAACATTTGGCTAGTCTCTAGTACATTTATATAGGAGTTGACAATATACTTTATTAATGTGGCACATATAAAAGTATTCCAGTTGCGTTAAGACCGGCGCTGGAATTTATTATTAGTTAGTTAGTTAGTTTGCATTTATTTATTCAGAAAAGGCTTTTAACAGCGTCGAACAATGTCAAAAAATTGAAAAAGTAGACGGACAATACAATTAGGTACACTGATAGATAATTACATAATGCAAATTAAAAAAAAAACATAATTAAAAAATATTCTACACTTAACACACACATATACATATATGTATATATAAATATTCATGGTAATAAAATCATCTAACCTAAAATAAAAAAAAATAAATAAAATAAATAAATTAGTAGGAATAAAAATTGTTTTAAAAAATTTCAGATTAAAAATAATGTGTCAGAACACAAACTGGTCTTCAAGAAACTCAGTTACTGTGTAATATGCCTTTTCAAGTAAAATATTTCGTAATGTGTTTTTTATGATTTTTATAGGAAGCACTCTGATTTTATAAGGTAGCTTATTGTAGGTAAATACCTATAATACTATACGGTATATTTTTTTGTACATAAGAAATTTGGTCTGAATTTAAGTTTTTTCGATTTCTAGTAGAATGTATGTGATTTCTTAAGTGGTGTTCGAACAACAAACTGTTTTCTACAACAAATATTATTGCTTCATATATATAGAGGCTAGCTAAGGTAAGTATTTTATTTGCAGCAAATTTCTCTTTACATGACTCATCCTGCTTCATGTTCAGGATATTTCTAAGACATCTTTTTTGTAAAACAAAGACTCTAATCGCATTCGAGGTGTTTCTCCAGAAGATAATGCCACATCTAATTTTCGATTGAATATAGGTGTGATATGCCATAAAAGCTGCATCTTTATTAATGTTTTGTGTAATGGTTTTTAAGGCAAAACAAGAAGAAGCCATATTGTGCACCAAAAAGTCAATATGTGCTTTCCAGTCTAGCAGAGTGTCTATTTTTATTGTTAGTTAAGAAATGTTAGTTGGTCCACAGAAGTTATTTCACCGTATGTGTTGGTAAGTATCATATAATCCCACTTTTTATTCGAAAATTTTATTAGCTGGGTTTTTTCTTTGTTTAGTTTAAGATTTATCGATTTACATATTAATATATGTACTCTTGTTATCACATTGAAAAAAGTTGAATGGATAGAGGGAGTGAAAGTTAGCTCAAATGAAATTTTTTTTTACACGTCATTTTGAACAGCTTTTATAATATTGATTTACATTATAAATTAGAGTTGGTTAGTGTTAAGAATAAATATTAAAATGAAAATTAAGCTTAATTGTTCAGATTAACACCCTCATTGGTATACACATCAACATACATGTTGAATTTTGAATAAAAAACTACAAAAAGGTACAAACCGCCAACAATGCGAATCGCCCCACCACGTGATCACTGGCTTGTCCGCTGAGTGGGACGTGTGTGGTAGGTGTGACAATTATAATACTCTACCCGACTTACTTTCTTTCCTTTTTATTATCTGGCTACTAATTTCAGGAATACCTGTATACGGTATATACATATTCAGTGAGGTCCATAAGTAACGGATAAATTCATTATCTACGTAATTTACAACTTATGAGTAAAATCCTGAAACACGTCAATTTTTAATTCTAGAATGACATTTTTTGGGCATAATTTTATACCTCCCTCTCCAACACCCTTGGAGTGACAGCGACCCCTTTAAAATTTTTAAATGGAACGAGTGTGCGTGTGATAGTTCATTTGAAAGGGTTCTTTAATTCTCCATCTAGCAACATAAGATTTTTTTAATTTCTATAATTTTTTTATTGAAAAATATTACATTTTTAATGTTACTAAGTAAAGAAAAGAACATGAAACAGAACAGAAGAACAGTTTAAATGAAATGTTCAAACTGGGCGCCCGTTGCTTCTTGACAATAATGGAGGCGTTGCTGAAATTCTTCTAAAACATTTTGTATTGTTTCCGGGGTGATTTGATTAATTTCTTGCCTTATTCTGTCTTTTAAATCTTCTACGTTATTTGGTCTGTTGAAGTAGATTTTCGATTTTAAGTAACCCCATAACAAATAGTCAAGCGGGGTAAAATCGGGAGAACGAGCAGGCCACTGAATTTCACCGCGTCTACCGATCCATCTATTGGGAAAAACTTGATTCAGATAGTCTCTTACTATCAATGGAAAATGTGTAGGTGCCGTCCTGCTGAAACCAAATATTTCTATCAATTTCATTGGGGTTGTTATCATCTGGGAAAAACTTTCTTAACTCTGGAACTAACAAATTTTGCAAGAAATCCAAGTAGCCATCCAATGTGGATTTTCTGTACTCCAGTATCTACAGTCCTATTTGTTGACTGTTCCATTTAAGGCGAATGTTGCTTCATCAGAAAAAATAATGTGTTTTTATAAATAAAGGATTATCTTGGCATCTATTTGCCATGATTTCGCAAAATTCCAATCAGCGATCAGGGTCATCGTTGTTAAGTTCTTGAACCAAATGAATTTTATATGGGCGGCATTTTTCGTTTTTTAGAAGACTCGATATGGACGTTTTACTAACTCATTATCGGCGGCAACTTGTCTTGTAGGTTTATGTGGATTATCTTGAATATCTAACAATATATCCAAATTCTGTTCATCGTCTAAAATGCGTTTCCTACCAGATTTAGGAATATCTGTGACATTTCCAAATTCACGAAATTTGTTTTCTATTCTACTAACCGTAGACTGGGAAATGCGGCGGTCAGAATACTTAGTATTGAATATTCGCATACCTGCTTCTGCGTTCGTGTTTTATCACCACATCCTAATAATATCAAAATTTCAATTCTTTGGGTATCCGAAAGACTCATTGTTAAAATAATGATCAACTTGATGATCAGCGATAAATAACATAATAGAATAATAAGTTTTCACAGATGTAGCAAATAAAGAAATTTAAATGTAGGTAATTTTTTTTCTGATATGTAAAAAGAAACCTTTTTTACTTCTTTCCTTTTGTTGGGTATTTTGTGCAGCGTATCAGGAAAACCGATACATTTAAGTTGAATGTTGACACAAAATTAACTAAAAACGTCTGATTTGACAGATATTTGGTGCATAGGCACTTGATTGTATACATTTCATAATAATAATAATTTTGAAATTATCAAATTTAATTTTCTTGATGAAAAATATACAAAATTCAAAAAAACTTATATTGCTGAATAGATAATTAAGAACCGTTTCAAATGAGCTATCCACACGACTCTCGTTCCATTTAGAAATTTTAAAGGGGTAGCTGTCACTCCAAGGGGGTTGGAGGGGGAGGTATAAAATTATGCTCAATAAATGTCATTCTAGAATTAAAAATTGACGTGTTTCACGATTTTACTCATAAATTGTAAATTACGTAGATTATGAATTTATCCGTTACTTATGGACCTCACTGTATAAAACAATGGCAAAAACAATTGAAAAACCGTCTACCCGTTTGCAAGTTATGAAGTAAAAGAAAAAATTGGGCTGTTGCCATTTTTATTAGTTGTCACTGGCATTAGACTGGAAGTATATATTTATGCCAGTGTATTGTAGTTTATTCTTGTTATAGAACCAATAGAAATACTTATAATTCATGTAGTGCCAGATTTGCAACGCAGAACATTATAATTTTAACCTAGTGCTTTCCAGCTCATAGAGTTACTTATAATTGGATATATAATCGAGGTATTATCGAGGATCGTTTATTTTTGTTTTATATAGTTCGTTATTAACAATAATTATTAGCTATTATACACGTAGTCTTTAATAATAATCTTAATAATCATTTCCTCAACGTGTTATTTGCAACTGAAATATAAAATTATATGTATGGCTTTCGCACCTCTATGTTTGATAACATTATAGGTAACTAGTGCAAGAAACAGTTTTTAAGCCGTAATTGAGCATATACAGGGTGATATGATAATGATATAGTACAGAAATAATCCAACAGAGAATAGGAAAGTGTAGATAATCTCAAAATATACTGTAACCCAACTTACCTCTATGCCATGTTGCACCTCCCAAGATAATAGATACACTAAGACTAATCAACTTGCACGCTAAAATATTAAAATGAAACATTAATTTACTTAATTGTCACATTTGATGAAGGATTCCAGAGCCTACCTACAATAGGAATTTTTATTACCTACTTGCTAATTAAAACTATATTCAGACTCTCCTTGTCGGTCCGAATATAGTCTATTGAATAAAAAAATCGCATTTATCCTGAAAACCATAGGGTTTAATGAAATTGGGTAAGAGTAAAAAAGTTTTAAATTGTAATTCCACATAATGATATAAAAAATATTTTCTTTGTGTTATACTTTGAAAAGATTGACAAGCTGGTAAAAGTATTAAGTTACCCTGGAGTGGGTACTGGAACCTTCGGCGTAAAAACAAAAAACTGGACGTTTTCCACGAAACACCGACCTACTATACTTTTCTCGACACGCGTTTCGCCAACTAAGTTAGCACCTTCAGGAGAAGATTAAAACTGTTTTAATCTTCTCCTGAAGATGCCAACTTAAGAACAACAAGTCCAGTTTTTTTTTATCAAGTTACCCTTAATAACACTACCCTGCAAAATTTTGCAACTGGACAATGAATAGTTGTTTACGAAGTATTTTTTTCCGCTGAAATTTAGCTCCGAATTGCAGCGAATTCCCGCTCAGAATTGCTGTATTACGTCAGGTTTTTGAGATATTCTAACCTAAAAGTGCAAAAACACTGTTTTTTTGACATATTTCACGTTATGTAGCACCGCTATTTTTTTCTCAAAATATTATGTGTACTGGGATCTTACAGTACAAGTATTCCTCTTTCAAATATCAGTTTAATAGATAGCTAAAAGTTATACACCCCTATACGAGTAGGTTGATGAAAGATGAAAAGTGACTTGGCCGTTTTTATACATGGGTTATATTATTTGAGTTTTCTAAATAAGTACTAGGTTGTGTATGATTCGAAATATGATCTTGAAATCTCGAAGTGAGAAATGTCACGATATACTAACTGAAGAGCATTCATTAAAATATATTGTGGGGCTTATATAATCCAAGATGAATATATTCTTTTGGTGCAAAACCATGATTTAGTGATGTTGATCCGTTTTTTACATCCGATGCTTAACAGCTTGAATGTTTTCCGCATCAATATATTTCCTGGTTTTGAAAGGGTCCTAAAACCTTCAAGCGTTCGTAATCTGTTATTTTTCTTTTACTTACACTTTCCACCCAACTGTAACTCTTTTATATAAATATTATAGATATCAGGAGAAATCCTGCTTTGTAAATACTTTTGAACTGATACTTTCAAGGCGTCTCCATTTTATCAAAAATGGAGACTATATAAATAAAAAAAAAAAAAAAAAAAAAGAAAAAAAAAAAAAAAAAAAAAAAAAAAAGGCAGAAAAAAAAAAAAAAAAAAAAAAAACAAAACAACAAAAACAAAAAAAAAAAAAAAAAAAAACCCAAAAACAAAAAACCCCCCCCCCCACCACAAAAGCCGCCCACCCCGAGAAAAAAGAGCCCGGGGGGGGGGGGGGAGGGGGGGGGGGCAAGGGCGGGAAGAAAAAGGAGAGGGGGGAGGGAAAAAGAAAAAAAAAAAAAAAAAAAAAAAAAAAAAAAAAAAAAAAAAAAAAAAAAAAAAAAAAAAAAAAAAAAGCCACCAGGGAGGGAGGAGGGGCGGCGGGGGCGGGGGGGGACGGCCGGCCCGGAAAGGGGGGGCCGGGGGCAAGAGTAAGGGGCCCAGCCCCCCCAAAACCCAGGCCGGCGAGGGGAGGGGGAGGAGGAAAGGGGGGAGAGGGCCGAAAGGGAAAAGAACACCCCGAGGAAAAGGGGGGGGGGAAAAAGAGGGGGGGGGGGAAGAGCCGCGCAGCGGCCCCCCCCCCCCCGGCCCCCCGGGCGCGGGGGGGGAAAGGGGGGGGGGGGGAGGGGGGGGGGGCGGGGGGGGGGGGGGGCCCGGCGGGCGGGGGCCGGGGCAGGGCGGGGGGGGGGGGGGAGGGGGGGGGAGGGGGGGGGGGGGAAGGGGGGGGGGGGGGGGGGGGAGGGGGGGGGGGGGGAAAAGGGGGACGCAGGGGAGAGGCAGAAGAAGAGAGAAACAAAAAAGGCGACCGAAAAAGAGGCCCCCAAGGGGGGGGGGGGGGGGGGGGGGGGGGGGGGGGAGGCCGCAGCCGGGCCCCCCCGCGGCGGCCGAAGGGGGGCGGGGGGAAGAGAGAGGAGGCCAGAGGAAGAGGAGGAGAAACGAAGGGGGGGGAGGCAAGCAAAAGGGAGAGGGGAAAAAAAGAAGCAAAAAAAAGAAAAAAAGAAGCAAAGAAGGGCGACGAGGGGGCGGGGGCGAGGGAAAGGGGGGAGAAAGGAGAGAAAAAGGAAAGGAGAGAGATGAAAAAAGGAAGAGAAGAAAAAAGGGGGAGGAGGGGGGGGAAGAGGAGGGGGGGCGGGGGGGGGGGGGGGGGGGGGGGAAATTGGGGGAGGGAGCGAAACAGCCGAAGCGCCGGCCGCGCCGCCCCCCCGCCGCCCCCCCCCCCCCCCGCCGCCGCCCCCCCGGCCCCCCGCCCCCCGGGGGAGACAGAAAAGGAAAGAGGAAGAGGGGAGGGGGAGGGGAGAGAAGGGAGGGCAATCCCAGCCCAAAAAAAACACACCCCGCCCCGGACAACCCCCCCCCCACCCCCACACCAAACAAAAAAAAAAATTTATTTTAAAAAAAAAAAAAAAAAAAAAAAATAAAACCCCAAAAAAAAAACCCCCCCCAAAAAACCCAAAAAAAAAAAAAAAAAAAAAAACCCCAAGGGGCAAGCCGAAAAAAAAAAAGAAAAAAAAAGGAGAGGGGGGGGGGGAGAAAAAAGGGGGGGGTAATTTGGGGAGAAAAAAAGAGAAAAAAGAAAAAAAAAAAAAAAAAAAAAAAAAAAAAAATAAGGAGAGAGAAAAAAAAAAAAAAAAAAAAAAAAAAAAATAAAAAATGAAAAAAAAACAAAAAACCCCACAAAAAAAAAAAAAAAAAGGGTTTTTTTTGTTGCTTTTTTCTTTTCTCCCCCCCCCCGGTTGGCCGGGGGGGGGGCGGGGGCGGGGGAAGGCGTGGGGTTGCGTTTTTTTGGGGGCCCCCCCCCCCCCCCCCTTTGGTTTTTTTTTTAAAAATTATGGAAAAAGGGGGAAAAAAAAATTTTAGGGTTGGGGGTTTTTTTTTTTGGAAAAAAAAATTCACCCCCCCGCGGGAAATTTTTTGGGGAAAAATTAGAAAAGCTGAGAATTAATACTAATATACGATTATAAATTTTGTTTCTCTTTCTAATTCGTGTCAGTTTCAATTCTATTTTTCTATATCCAGTAAAAATCAAAACTACTTATTAATTATAAAAAGACCAAAAATGCCGTTAAAAATATCTCCCTGATATTATTAGCGTACCTCCACAACTGAGTGAAGTAGCTTACAGCATAATACTGGTTGGGGTTTATTATCAGGGAAATGACCATTACTGTAGAGTAGGCGACACCGTCTCGCTGTAAATGGCACCTAAGGCTATGTTGTGTACGACATAAACTGCCGTCGTCGCTCCCTTATTGCATATCCCTTATATTGCATTAGGTAGTTCAAGTAACCGCATCATATTCCAAACCTGAGAGCGTAAACCGTGAGTCGGAAGATGGGGCATCGACCTGTTGGTTATTGTCTGTCCGCAGAAGAGAGAAAAAGAGCCAGAGAAAGAGAAGAGAGAGAGAGAGACAGAGAGAGAGAGAGAGAGAGAGAGAGAGACAAGAAAAAAAAAAAAAAAAAAAAGAAATAAGAATAAAAGATATGTCGCACAAGCCGTATTCATACGAGGTGCGGAAATAAAGTAGAGAGACTATTATTTTTTTTTTTTTTATTCAAATAGGATTACAATTCAATATTGTCTCCTTCAAAATAACTTCCTTGGGAAGCCACACAGAGCTGGAGACGGTTCTTCCATTCCTCATGGCAGTGCTGGAACTCATATACTGGAATAGCCTTCACATGATCGGTTATAGCCATTTGAATGTTTTCTATGGTCCCAAAATGATATCCCTAGTTAAAAACTCGTTTAAGGCGCATTGTTGTAATGTAACATCCAGTTGTTCTTGATGTTTGATCTCATACGCATGACCCTTTTTCGGAATTTTTCAAGAACCTCTCTGTAAAAGTGTTGATTTACTGTTTGGCCTGAAGGCACAAACTCTTTTTGGGCAATTCCTGGCTATCAAAAAAACAAATAAGCATGCATTGAATCGTCGACTTGCTCATTCTTGCTTTTTTGGGTCTTGGAGAGCTTGAAGTGTGCCATTCCATGCTTTGGCGCTTGGTTTCCTAGTCGTACTCAAATACTCAAGTCTCATCACCAGTAATGACACGTTCCATAAAATGGGGAGCCAACCCACATTTTCCAAAATCCATCATTTTCATTCGATTCCAAAAAGTCAAGACACCTTTCCCTCCTGGTGTCCTTTTGATCCTGCGAAAGGTTTTTTGGTTGATTAGTCGAAATCTGATGAACAGTGGTATGATTCAAATTTAACTCTTCCCCGATCATTCTTGTCGTCAACCGACAATCTGAACACACAATATCCCATATTCTATCGACATTTTTATCTGTTTTTGAAGATGCAGGTCTTCTGCTGCGTGATTCATCTTCAATCGACTCTCTTCCTTCTGAGAATGCCTTAAAGCACCGAAAAAACTGGGCTCTTGAAAAAACACTGTCTCCGTCGGAGTGTTGAAGTTTTGCAAAAGTATCCATTGCGCTGTGTCCAAGTTTGAAGTGAAACCTGATAGTACACCGTTGTCAAAATTAATATCACACATGAAATTTTAAAACGCACTAGAAAAAACTGGTCTACGAAAACAGTCACAAAGAACAAACAAATGACTCTAAGTTTAAATGACACGTTTAAACTTGTACTGAAGGTGCATTACATGTTAACCTACCGCCATTCCAAGTCCCGTCTCCGTCAACATACAACGCCTGTTACATTGAAATTATACACGTGGTCCAAGATCCGACTGCATGACTTCTGTCTTGATAATATCATAGAATGCGATATGTCGATGAATTAAACACAATGTTTTTGTTTTCAAAGCCACCTAATGTCTGTGCATTATAGTCAACCCCTATTTTGTGTTAATATATCCAGGTATCTGATGATTGATTGTGTTACTCCTTAAGCATTCTTAAGTAAATATTGAAGTGTATGACATAAAAGTGTTGATAACAAAAAGCGCTGTTTGAATAATTTCATGAGCCACAGTGCTTTCATTTGAAAAATGAGAAAACATGAAAAAGTTCTCTTCGCCATATGTAAACTTTTAAAAAATGAAAATTCTGTGAAACTGAAGATACATTATTTTTTTACATCTGCTTGACTCAAACAGAAACATTTTAATAAACTTTAAGTCTCTAGGAGCAAAAAAAATAATTTGCGAATATATGTTAAAATAGAAAATTAACAGGTATTATATTATTCTCAATTTTCATAATTCAAGAGAAATTCATCAATATTTTCGCCGATAAACATATGAGAAACCAAAGACAGAAAAGAACAGAAGAAACAAAAAGGAAATCCGAAAAAACAGTAAAAATCATAGAACAGAAAATATATAAAATCTTATAATACTAGTTTTAATAGTATATATTAATAAATAAAGCCTCAAAGTGTACATAAGCTAAGTAAAAAAAAATATATCCACAAATCTCTTACAATTATCAGAAATGAAGATCATTTATCTCTCTACTTAGCTATTCATTTTGTTACAAAAACTTATAATTTAGCTTCAGCATCATTAGCTTCAGCAGCAAACATCAGAGTTCATCTGATGTTTAGCCAACAAGGTAACATATTTTGCAAAAGTACAAGTAACACCCGTCACAGGGCTTAAACCTATTATTGCATCTAAACGCCTGAGTAATTCCTAATACGTTTTTGTTTTAATTAAAATATCATTGAAATGAATTGAATTATACTCAAAACGCAGACAATTTTTTTCTAATTTAGGAATTATAACAATTAGAATGCGTACAAATGTAACACCCGTCACCGCGGAATGGCCCATATGGACATCTTTTGTAAATATGGAGAACAAAAAAGGAATAAGTACCACGTAACTGAATGCAACTTTTGACAGTATTTAAAAAAAAATATCGTCTCACCTTCGTCTAATGAGGCCTTATCGCATTTGCTTAAACTTACAATAATAAATAATAAAATGGACGACAAAACATAAAAACTTATTTATTTTCTGTTGATAACAAAGGGTTTCATTTTTCCGATAGTGCACGAATATTGAACTGAGTAGGATAAAAATCTGAACGGCTTACAATCATTTATTTACGTTATAACATATCTACGTAGCGATTGAGTAGGTTTTACACATTAAATAAAATGAGTTTTGAAGGCCTAGACGGCCACTTTTCCCACAGTACGCCTCGTTCTATCACAGAAGACACATATTTATGCTGCTGTTTGTTAGAAAAGATTCGATCCTAGCGCTTGTAATTGGTTCCTAGGCTCCTCGGAGTTTGTTGTTCCCGGCGGACTGTCCTCCAGTCCGGTACCTTATTGTGTATCCTCGAAAACGTATATCCTCTCTCCATCTCTTTCAGTCTACTACCTGACACGAGAAGCCTTTTCTCTAACCAAATAAAAAAGAAAAATTTCATTTAACAGCCTCACATTATTTACCTTAACCCAAAACCACTTAGTCCTCTTTGAAATATATCTGGCCATATAAAAGGCCAGCTAAAGAATATATGTACTTTTCGTTCCGGGAAGTTTAACTGTTTATATAACGCATGCCTCAACATTTTGAAAAGAGTTAGTAAATACAGAAAGAAAAATTGTTGATAAAAAATGTTACTGCCAAATACCACAAATAGGTCATCGTTATTCTTGAAATAACATGTTGGTTAACATTTATAGGAAATCTCAGCGAAGAATAAAAAAAAAATTTTGAATATACTATAGAAAAATGGTGGCTTGGAGCAAAAATATATAAAAACACAAAAAAATATAATTCATTAGTTATCAACTATCTCTATTTAATAACTGAATACTGAATGTCCTTAACCCATTGACTTTGACATTGTAAAAGTCACAAAAATGAACTGTTTTTTTTGTTTTAATCTCCTTTAAATTTTTAATCTCCTTTTTTGTTTAAATCCTGGAAAAACTTATTGAAATGGGCTAAAATCATCAAAATCGAGTGCAGCACCCTCAAAAATAGTCGTATATGAATTCTTGCGAAATTCTGCAACAAAATCGCAGTTACACTACTCTAAAGCTGCATATGTGAAATATGCAATTTCAAGCGTTAATGGGTTAAGGACATTCAGTATCAAGTTTAGTAAAAACAAGTCATTTACTGCCACTTTTCAAAAAAAGACATAATAGAGATTTTTTTGTTTTAATGTCCAAAATTTTTTTGGAAAAACGAAATGGAATGGGCTAAAACCATCAAATCGAGTAGAGCACCATCAAAATATTTCTACGAAATTCTGCAACAAAATCGCAAAATTAAATTAATCTAAAGCTGCGTATGTGAAATATATAATTAAATATATAATTTCAGGCGATAATAGATTAATTCTAAGTCTTATTATAACCAAGCTTATAAACTCTCGGTTTGATATTGTATTTACAATAAAATGAAATTAATGTCACTCTACAAAAGCAGACACAACATTATGAGAAAAACTGTTGCCTAAAGATATTATTTCTACATATAATTTTTCCACATTAGGGCATATACCTACTTAAAATTGTGATACTTTATTTATTCTACCAAAAAATACTATAAACTGCACCTCAAACTAACAAAATAATAATAATAATAATTTGTATAATTTCCATGTTATAGTGACTGCCAAAAAATGTCTGTCCAAATCTATTAAACTTAATTTTGGCTCAGTTACCAATTTTATAGAACAAGTATGTTAGGCTTTTTTTAATTAGAATTGCTGCAAAGATTAATTTTACAGATAAAACAAAAACAGTGATTTTTAATATTTTTATTGATATAGTTTTAATTAACTGATTTTCAATATTTACCTCAAGGGAAGAGATGGCACGTAAATAAGAATAGAGGGTATTTTTTAGAGCTCTGTACTTACATATGTTAATGGCAGACCCTTCATTTGACTTATTGTGCAAACTTATCCCTTTCAGTCCCCAAGCCCTCCAACATATTAAACTGAAAATTTATACCCTTGCAAACAAGTTGTACTGTAGTATATTAAATTTGAAGTGAATATGTTGAAGCAATTGCATAGTATCTACCTATATTAAAAAAAGAGGTATATACACATATTGAATATAATATCTTAATTTACATGTACATATAGAGGGTGCCTACGAAAACAGGGTTCACTCAACAAGTTTTGAATGTAAAAAATAACGGTTTCGAGTTTCACTATTGGAAAATGCTCGAGTTTTTTAGCATCTTTCACGCTTTTCCATAACCAACTAGATCTAAAAAATTAATTAGAACAATTTTTATTTTTAAATTTAGAGTTCTGTAGATGAAATGCAAAACATCAGAACATTATATTTAATAAACAAAATATTAAAAATCGATTTTCAAAATACCTGTAAAATTAAGAGCAATTTTTAATTTCATTTCACTCACTCATTTTAATTTAATTTCATTTAACTCACTCGTTTCAAATGAAGTATTTGAAAATTTCCTCTTTACAATGTTACCAAACTTAATAGAGAATAACTAATGTTACTTACATAAATGATATGTTTCTAGCACAAGCTTGAAGCCTTTGAGATTTTAGAGTCAAAACTGAAACTTGTGAAAAAATGTATAATTAAAACTAATTATTTTGATAACTTCAAAGCTTAACTTATACAGAGTATCCCGTTTAAAAATCGAATGTTCCTATTTAATTCTCGGATTTATTTCTCTATGGAAAACATGGAAAACACTTTTCTGAATGAAAAAATGTTTTTCGTTCAGAAGTTATTATAAGACACCCGGTATATTTGTTTTAATATCTATATCATATTACAGTATTCTCGAATTTTTGTCACAGTCAGAAATATTTTTTTGTTCCTATTTAAAATCTCGACGCTTCAAAATAGTTAACGGATTATAAAACGTTCTATAATTTTTTTTCACACTATGCTTCCACTCCACTACGTGGATTTGGAATTAAAAATCTGAAAAAACGGTTGTTTAATAACCTAATACCAACAATACCCAATACTAGTTAAAATGCAAGAGGAAGAAATATATCTACTGAAACTAAAAATAATTACTGATAACTGATAACAAAGCGCTTTTTATGTAATATACAAAAAAATATGCCAGTGTATTAAATCGACGTATTTTATTATACGTTGTGTTTATCATAGAATACGTTCTAGACGGAGAAATAAAGCAATAAAGAAACATACACTAAATCTTTTCTGATTTTTTTGAAGGGTGTATCTGAGAGTTGCTCTCATGTCAAGTGGAAATATATTGGTACTCAAGGAATGTTAGCCGTCTGACTGTTTATTTTACCATTAATCATGGAAGCTTATTCTTATGGTATGTTTGTTTCGAATGAATTCTTTGTGTTGTATAAAATTTAACATTTTTTTATGCGACTATTGCAGAGGGGCAGAAAAATTGGGTCACTTTTTTTTGTCTAATCCCTACGAGAGACAAATGAGGCATTCGGAATGATGAAGTCGTTTAAAAGTAATTTATTACGCTAAGAACAAGAAATTACTGAAAATCATTACGAACAAAGCCTAAGAAATGACATGACATGAAAATAAAATGGGAAAGGAGGAAATATTATGCGACTGCTTCAGTCAAAGTTTTCCCTTCAGGATGGGGTTGAAATTGTTACAAAACTTTATTCCGAACTTGAAAGAAAGTTTTATCAAACATAACAATTACAACTCTTATATTACACCAGTTACAACTGTAAAAAAGTACATATATACAAGTATTATTTTCAGTCTCCCTGATAGAGTAACCGGCACACAAAAAAATAAGATTGAGGTTTTTCAAGGGGGTTTTTGTTTTCTTTTCAAGGTGGTGGAGTAATTCTGACACCGCATTCGAACTCAGCAAGACAAAATACGTAAGGACCTATATATCGTTTATCGGACATTGGATTTTTTTGTGGCCTTGTAATAATAAAAAAAAATGAATAATGAAGTTCTCATAAGAAATATAAAATTATAAAACTGAAATTACTTACTAATTTTTTAATAACAGTTTACTAATTATTTTTAATTCGCATAAAATTTATTTGTTGCGTTTATACAGGGTGAGTCACATTTGAGGACAGGGCAAAGTCGGGAATACGCGATAGACTTTCGAAAATTAATAGGGTTATTCATATATTTGACAACAATGCTTTTTAGAAATATTTAGCTTAAATATTTGTGTTAATTCGGAAAATATTTTTAAAATTTCCCCCTCTTAAATACACCCCTAAGTCATTCCTCCCAGAAAGCATCATATGAAAAATTTCATACGAAAAGTCAAATTTATTTTCAAAAGTTCTATCACATATAATATTTATTAGAACATATGAATTAAAATTTTGTTTTTAGTATGTACTTAGTAAATTATGTTCGCAATGTGCCAGCCTAAATCATCATTCAGTAAATTTATCACAAAATTTTTCACCCTACCATACCCAAAACTTGTTGGGTCCTTCATTTTCAGATATTGTTATTTTTTATGTAAGTATCACATTCAAATTTGTAAGAAATATTATAATTTGCTATTTACAGAATAATAAGTGTAAAAGGAAAGAATACAGACGCATTCTTGATTAACCCTACCTACACACAAGTTTCCGATCAAGGTCTGGAAACATGGTATATTTGTTTTGAGCATATATTTTAAGAGCAGTTGAAAGTATTTAGAGAGTATTTGGAACATAGGTAATTTGCCACTTTGTTAGTGAATCGTAAATACAAGTATTGACTAATTGTTGTACTTAGGTAACAAGGAAGTAATGTGGTAGTTCAGTAATCCGTCATTTTGATAATGTTACACTCTATCTTTAAAAATGCAAAATTAAAATAAATTGCATATAAATTTAAGGACTAGGCGTTGTCTTATCTAGATCTGGTCTGGTAGTTTCTCTAAGCGGTATTTTTAATTTTCCGTTAATGAAAAGGCGGCGCATTATTGGTTATCTCAAAACAGATAAATGAGTGTCATCTTTCTTTGACCCGAACGCCTTTATTTCACATTACGAGATCCGTTTTCCGTACATCTAAGAACAAAAGTAGTTCCATCAGACGTCATCATTTTGTTTAGTTCTCCTTACAGTCAATTTGTTGTGGTCAACATGTCGGAGCACGCAATTTCTCACAGAATACAGAACGTAGCTCCAGCTAGCTCAGGGGGAGTCGTGAGTACGTGATTTTCTAGTTTTTATCTAACAACCGTAATCTGAAAAACAGTTTATTGGGCGCCAGCTAATGAAAAGACAACACGACCTTTAGGTTAAGATAAAATTGATATATTTACAATATTCAGGTACATATATGAATGTTGCAAAAATTGTGCACAACTAGTAACTTCAATACTATAGACAATAATTTTATCTAGCTCTGATTATTTTTGAACGGTAGATGGAGCACTTCTTCTGGCCAGAACTTAAGTACAGAAGGAATTTGCCCTTGTTTCCGGGGGGAGATTAAATTTGGTGGTCTGTTGTCTGGTGGTCTGTAGATGACTTAAGCTCACAGCTTGGTGACTACACGTGCACGGCTTGGTGACTACACGAGTCAGCTGGTCAACAATACCTTCGTCAAATAGAGGTGATCCACAGACTCAATCTCTTACAGCTTCCACGGGTACTCCTTCCTTGTAAGGTCAATGGCTCAGCAAGGTGGCATGAAAATTTCAAACAAGAAATAGTAACAGAGCTAGACTTGAGGTTTAGTTACAATAATATAGCAGGAAAACTTACAAATTTTGCAAACACAGCATACTAGTTAAAATCTTAATTTAAAATTAATTAGTGGAAACCTATCTATCTAAGATACTAATTACATTGAAATTCAAATACTAATATGATAACAAAATTATAGAGGACAGCTGGTATATGAAACCAGAGTACCAAAGTTAAAAATTAAGCCAAAATTTAGATTAACAAGAGAAAATTGTTTTATTTGATATAAAAGAGAAAATTTGAGTCCGACACGAACGTTCAGGGCAAAACTACACCCCTGTCCAGGACAGCAGTATAGTTCCCAGTCAGCGGTTGATTCAACGATACATTAAACCAAAAAAAACAAAAATTGTGAATCTCTGTGGAGAAAATCTAGTCAAAATTCAAGCTGTGTAAAAACAAAAGAAAATGCAAAAATTTCACTCAAAAAACAATTCCTAGATAAATTCAGGTAAGGTTTTGAATTATTTTACAAATTTTGAATAAATCAACGGTATATATCCCAGAAAAAACAAGGAACCTTACCTGAACTTTGGAAAACCAAAATGGCCCTTCACAGCGGCGAGTCCGTTATTGAAGTCTATAGCCTCTATCACTCGTGCAACAGGTGGATATATCACGGTCAGGCGGTGTAGCTACAAAAATTTCGCCTCAAAATATCCATTCTATACGGTAATAAACAGGCCCACGAACGTCCATTGAAAAAAAAACTCAAAAGGCACCTCCTGTTCACCGTGTAATTCCTAAATCGATAGAGGTTATTCATATATTTGACAACAATGCTTTTTAGAAATATTTAGCTTAAATATTTGTGTTAATTCGGAAAATATTTTTAAAATTTCCCCTCTTAAATCTTCAACCACCAATGCAAAATTAAAATAAACGGCATATAAATTTAAAGACTAGGCGTTATCTTATCTAGATTGGTTTGTTTTTTTAATTCTTGCGTTAATGAAAAGGCGGCGCATTATTGGTTATCTGAAAACAGATAAATGAGTGTCATCTTTCTTTGACCCGAACGCCTTTATTTCACATCACGAGATCCGTCTTCCGCACATCTAAGAACAAAAGTAGTTCCATCAGACGTCATCATTTTGTTTAGTTCCCCTTACAGTCAATTTGTTGTGGTCAACATGTCGGAGCACGCAATTTCTCACATAAACCTTAAACAACTGTCGCTATTCTCTGTCTTAATTTCGCCGTCTTTCAGCGTTGTCTTCGACCCCAACTGGAACCCATCTGTTCCCTCCGCAGATACTAACGCTATTGTTAGCACGGTATTTAGGGATCTCTAACTTAAAATGAATTAGGCCGGGGCAGATCGTTACTATATTTGTTTTTTTTTGTGCGATTAATGTGAAAAATAAATGTGGAATTTTTTTTTATTGTTAATGCCGTTTTTTATTGTTTATGCATTATTGACAGTTATTTTTCTGAAGTGATAATTATTCCTCGTTCTCCATCATCCGCTACCAAAACGCACAGATTAGAATTTCGGTCGTATTAGGTCGCATCAGTGTGTCATATTTGACGCATCAGTGTGTTGGTTGTATTTCGACCAGGAGGGCATATCATGATTATCGTCCTCCAGTGAGTTTAATGAGACTAAATATATTTTCAAAAGCCACAAATCTAGACTTCGATCTTGTTAGATATCATCAGCAGGGTTCCTAACGTGTACTGTAACGCAGGGCCGGCCTCGTAATCATGTTATTGACGGAAGATGACATATGAGAAATCAAAGATAGGAGTAAAAATGTGTTATCAACGTATGTACATACCTATTGCTTGTGTTATTCAGAAATACCGACTGTCCTCATTGCTTGAGCGTACGTTGCCACGACTAATAGTCGTTCTGCATTTATTGGTTGTACATAAAGCTAAGAGGGGGTTTATATTTACAAAATGCATTGATGTACGATCAATTAATATAAGCCAATTTAATTTTCACACTGCGTTGCGTATCGTATAATAAAGTTTACTGTTATCTTTTTTCAACCCAACTACTGTGAAATAATTTTAAACAGTTAATATTACTTTAAACAGCTGTGAAACAATTTTAAAATATCTAATAGGAATATTATGTTGATATGACAACAGCGAAACAATGCGTCGGCTTCAGCGTACAAAATTTCGTCGAATCGTAGCTCAGGTCAGAGTCGAGCTCAGGTCACTATTGTTGCAAAGCGATACACAGAAAATACATCAGAATACCTTAGTGAATATTCGAATAAACGTACTATGTAGCTTACTATTAAACGACGGTATTTAGGTGTGGTAATGTCAGTGGTCACGAAAAATTAAACTTAAAAGGACTTACCCATTAAAACCATAAATTGTTTAATACAAAGGGTAACACTACTTTTTAACTAGCGTATGATATTTTGCAGGGCCTATTTTTGCAACTTTTTTCGTCTTTTGTTAAACAGTTGCAGTTTTATTACAGCTGATTTTGTGTTAATTAATTTTACCTTTAATCTGACGAAATATTAGAGTCTTCCTTGTCTCAAAACAGGTATAATGGGAGCAGGAATTTGGAACAGGTATACCCTGGAAAAACGAGTCTTCCTTCAAGGGCAGACCTGCTCCAAATATCCGTTTGGCAGGTACAAAAATTTGGCAGGTAAGATGGCGAATATGTTGTCGGTTTAAAGGTAAAATTGATGAAGTAAATTCTAATCAATTGTAAGGAAACCGCAATTGTCTATCAAGAGACGAAGAAAGCAAGAGTGTACTGCTATCATCGACTTGTGATATATGGCAACAACACGGATCCTGTATGCTCCATTTTATAACTGGTCATTAAAAATCTAACTGTCATTATAATTTTATAACTTGTGAATCAAATTTCTTCGCATTTTAGGTCGAAATTTTATGAGCTTCGTGGGTAAGTTCTTTTAAGTGCCATGATTCGGGACCACTAACATTACCACTCCTAAGTACGGCTCCATTTTGTAATAGTTAGCTCCTTAGTACGTTTTAATTTTCTGTGAACTATCGTTTTGTAATAATAATGACCCGAGTCCGCCTCTGTTGAGATTCGCCGAAATATGACGTAATCACCATGTTGATGTTAGTAGCATCTGCGCATGTCAAATTCAAACTGCGCCACCGCTCGGGGAAGAGACGTTTGTTGTTGTTTGGTTAATTTATATTTTATATTAGTATGCGAATAGTTGTTCGAAGGAGATGTACTGGCGTATGTGTTTTAGCTTACACACCTACGTAAAATCATTGGCAAATTACAATATTGATTGACGATACGCACTTTTCTAATCAGGCACTAGACCAGAATAAAATATAAAATGGTATTTCAAATTTTAACTCAAACAGCCCTACCGATAAACCGGATGCCTTGCATACGCCTGCGCTAGCGACTGGACCGCGATTGGTTCTCACCTCATGTTTACATCTATTCAACAAAGAAATTAAATTATCAATTGCCCTTCATTCGGCTATGTACGCATTATGGTGCCGCTTACTATATACAGGATATCTGTGCAGTTATAGTTCAACCAAATAACGCCATTGTATTCCGCGTCGCGAACGCGAACGCGAACGTAATTTACACTTCTTTTTTAGTATTAGTTAAATTGCGCTGGTCGATGCATACTTCGTGTGCACGAAATGTAGAATAACTTCGTGAACATGTTGGGACAGGGTCTGTCCCGTGTTACGGTGGCGCGTTGGATAAACAATTTTTCTGAAGTGACCTTTAATGGCAGTGAACTTCGTTGTACCATGTGTGACAGACAGTGTACTGACGTAGCACGTAAAAACAGCTATTTTGCAGTATGTTGCTACAGACAAATATAACGCTTGTGTAAGTGGTGGTGTAAGTGCGCGAGACAGACAGAGAGAATTTAACTTGGATTTAGTCAAAATAAGGGTAGCGTGTAATATTCCATTGGCCAAATTAGGTCCCCCCGAGCTCAGATAATTTGTTCGGAACCCTGTGAGTGTAAAGTACGGCGCAGTTAGTCTGCCTACAGAAACAACTCTTAGACGATTATACATAGCACCACTGTGTGAGGACATAAAAAAATATCGTCTAGGAATTGCGGGATAAACTTATATGGCTTAGTACTAACGAAACGACGGACATTAAATGATAGAACATACCTAACGAAGTGTCGGGGGATGACATTTGATAGCTTTAAGAGTGTTGGAAAGCCCAAATGCGAATACAATTGGTGAGTATGTGACTAGCAGTCTACTATCACTATGGGGCGAGAAGAACTTTGAAGTAAATATGCCATGTATTGCGGTTACTGATGGAAGCGGCAGCCTACATAAATACGGCTGGCCTGCGCCTAAAAAGGACATTTATTAGTTTAAACCATGTTATATGTTTGGCACATGAGCTCCAAGAAATTGCCAAAACTGTCAGGGAGTGTTATCCTGATACGTTATAGCGTACATTACCGTGTGTATGCAAGTTCTGTGACTTTGAGTCGTTTGCTGATTAGTTGGGCTACACCAAGCATCATCACATATATAAGCTAAGACCTGTTTAACATTTCGTGGCGTTGCTGATAGTGATGTCATGGAGCCGACCTTTTTGAAGTACGCGTCTATTATTAACATCCGGACTCTACTTATTAGACTTATATGGCTTTTAGCGACGAATAACGAAAAACGAAAAAGATACCGCGAAAGTAAAGCCATCCTCTCATCCGAAAGTGAAGCTCTCCTGGTCAAAACATTGCCAACACGATCGTACTTTGTCATTCGCCGTCAAATATGTCACACTGAGAATAAGATCGAAATTCGGATTTAGAAAGTGCTTTGGGAATGGCATTTGGTAATTGCTGATCTTATCGGATCACCAAAATATGTCTACTATCTTTAAAACATACTACAAGGCGGTACGGCGAAGATAACGCCTTATTAAATTCCTTTTGTGGAAAATATAGAATAATTTATTATCTTAATTACTGAATAAGGTCACCTGACGGTCGAATAATTTTCCTCGTTGCATGCCGTCACATCCAATTGTTTAAAATTTCGACACATTTGTAAATGTATGGATTTTCTTACATTTAATGTGTTAATAAGAAAAGCTGGAGTATTAAACATATTTAAATCACTCAGACATTAAATTCAATGTTTATAAAATCATATTTAATATTATATTTAATAATGCGTCAAATATAGGACGATATTTTAATGGAAATATTTTTCAGTGTTATACATAAATATGGTAATACGTCAGTAACGGTAAACGGATGTTTACGAAGATTATAACGCTCTTTGAAAGTTTAAATTAAATTCTGACACCGTATAAAGTATTTGCTGGATTCTCACAACCAGTGGTGTGGTAAATAATCAGAAGTAATACTAATAAAGCAAGTCGATAATAAGATATATACAAGTCAAGTATATACAACGATACACAAGATATTAAACATGTTAATTACGTCAATATAAAAAAATAGGGATAATAATGGATTGCTGTAGCTGTCTTTTTGTTTTGTTTTAATTGAGAGTAATTATAAAAACATCACATCGATCTTATAAAAACGATTTTTTTCTGTACCTTCAAAAACATATTTCTAGCACATCTGCGTAGTGGAGTAGAAGTAGATATCGTTGTTCATTTTTGAAGAGGATGAAGAAGTTAGTCGTTCATTTTTCAGTACGAGGCATTTCCTCATCATTTCGTTTAAACGATGTCCAACAAAAGAGAGACGACTACACACTTGTTATACTTGTTAAGCTTACAGTGTTACAGTTATAGTGTTAAGCTTACAGCTAATATAAAAAAAAAATGCAGCATTTTTTTACAAACGTTAGAAAGCAGCTATTATTAAATTAAACATACCACATCTCCTAAATTTAGATTTATAAAGTAACAAAATTTACAAGTTATTCAGAGTGATACATTGAGCAAAAGAATCAAGAAACTTGGAAATAGTAACTTCCCTTTCACTAGCAATTGGATCTGTTTCCCAGACAAGTAAAATATATAAGTGAACATCCACAAAATATATCGCCTTCACAACGATATTTCATAAAATAATCTCACTGTCGCATTTTCCTCATATCTATATCCTTTTCAAGCTTCCAAGATCAAAATGAACGCTACACTCGGCATTTTCCGAGATGTTGAGCCAGAATTGCTTTTCTAACGAAAACAGATTAGACCTTTCCAAAAAAAAAAAAAAAAGGAATTCCTTACACTGGGTCTAAATGTGTAGGTATGTATATAAATTGTAATAAAATAAATTGGTATCAAATATTTTGCCCAATTTGAATTACCTAAGAGACTTCATAAACTTTAAGCTATCTGAAGACGTTACAATTATAGTCCAAACTGATAACAAACAAACTGATAACGTAATGATGTAAAAGTGAGTGAACCAATTGTCACTGATATTCTCGAAGGCGGACGTTGCCGACATTATGTCACGGAATCCACTATCCAATAAGATTATCGCTAACCAGAATTACTCTTAGTCGCTATTTCAAAATTTTGATTGTGATGTAAAACTTGTGGACTGTTAGGTTTCGAACTGTTACCATTATTCATATAGACGATTGGAAAAAATTTACATCTGTAAACGACAAACCGTTTCTGTGCATATGCTTCTCCCATAAATGCTTTTGTTTAGCTGTACGTGTTGAATCTTCGGTCAGTTTTAACTGTGCAGCAGTAATTGCACCTGCCAGAGGTAGCTCAAGGCGTGGTCTATTCCGTTCCACACCAAATATTTTAGCTGTCAATAAAAATGGTTTTCCGTACTTGTATAGCCAGCCATCAGGTACCTAGCACTCGATTGTTGGTTGACAATTAGGGACAAAAAAGTACCGGTCCACAAAACACCATAGGAAATTTTAGTATAGGAACAGTACAATGGCGGTCGGTGGAACTTGACATGCTCTTATTTCCGTAAGGAGACATGGGACCCACACCATATTTTAGGGGTGGTTACTAGATCTAAGTAAAACTCAGTTCAGGGAAAACTTTCGCAAATTTTCCCTGAAGATTTTTTGCCATTATAGCCTTCTACTTAGATCTAGTAACCATCCCTAAATTATGGTGTGGGTCCCATGCCTGTTTACGAAAATGCGAGCGTGTCAAATTCCACCGACCGTTACTGGTACAGTATAATGCTTCGGAATTAGTGGAAAACGAATAAGGGTTTTTGTTGAACGACTTTTAAATAAAATGTAAATATATATATATATATATTTTTTGGTTAAGATATTTTACATTTTAAATATAACAACTTTCAATAAACGATTGACAAAAGGAAAATAAACGTTTAATTTGAAATTTATTATTTTGGTAATGAAACATTAAATTTTCTGTCTGGCTTAACAACATAATTCAGTTGCACAAAGCTACATAAATAGTAAGTATGCATGCACATAAGTACTGTACATTTCATTCTGCTTAATTCTCCTAGTTTGGGGTATATATCTCAGTTGTTTTATAGCACGTAATATTTAAGACAGGCCAGGCCATCTAATGAGAGGGTACTTAAGAACGAGAGAAGTAATTCCAACTAGAAGTTTTTAATAGGACATAGACCAGTCGTTTTTGCCATTCTTTATTGCCTCGCCAGAGCCGACATCAATTTATTTTCAGTGTTATCAATTTACGAAAATTATCCAAGTTGCTGTTGTTTAATGATGCGGAAATATACACCCCTCAAAACAGTCCAGGAGACGTGTGACAATAGAGAAAAGAGTATCCGGCCACGTCACTGTTTAACCAATAAACGGAAATAAGTGGTACTAAATTAACTAGTGAATGAGTTGCTAGTCTGACACAGGTAAAATAAACTTATGTATATTCTGCGGCTAAAGAGGAAAGTGATAGTAGAGTGCAAGGGAATCTCTCGAAGTGGTTTCTGAAGGTGTTCTCAGCGTATTGCGCATGTTTCAAAAAAGGTATGATGACTTTATATTAAGGGGACCGTTTATTTATATTAGGAGGGGACCGGGATATTTATATTAGGAGGTCAAAATCAAGCACTTTTTCGTAAATTTTTTACAAAGAAACTACACAATGGATTGTTTTGAAATTTTTACTGTTTATTATGTATATACATACATACAAATTTTTTTTTATTAAATTTCATATGTTTAAATAAAAGTTATTAATAATTGAATGCCGATGCCTTTGAAAATTCTTTCTCCACGGCGTGCAGGATAGCGTCCCATAGAACCATCTGAATCATAAGAATAAAAAAAATTGTAAAGCTTATCAGTATAGCTTCTATTTGAACTAAAAAAAATCATTAATTTATTAAAATAAATAAAAATTTTGAAAAAAAAACAAAGTCGGTCCGTCCAGTAGTTTTTTGAGTAATCGTGCACGCCAATTTGAAAAACATCGTTTCGAGAAAAACGCGTTTAAAGTTTTCGTAGGTACATGAAAAACAGTCGATAAAAAATTGTTTTTCGTTTATTTACCTTAACTTTTTAGTCAACCTGCTATCCCTGCTCCATAAGAAAGTTCCTCCTCTTCTTCAAACAGTTAATTTCTTTGCAATTGTTTCGGCTTGATTCGTCTTGATTCGGCTTCGTTCTACCGACGCTTCGGAGCACATGCACTATATATTATATTTCGACTGTTTACAGTTCGAATTCGGACTTGAAACTTTGAGAGCATATTCTACAGATCATGTACTTTCAATTTAAAAAAAAAAAAAACAAATCGATTTTTTTTTACCCTCTAATGTAGGCGATCCCCTTAAGTGATCCTTTATCCGACGAAGTAAATTTTGCATTTTTATCTGTATCGACTGATCTTGAACCCACAACTATTATACAATTAAGAAATAATTAAATGCATATAAGACAAATCATCCTTGGGAAGTGGTTGATAAGCCAAGCAATGAAAATATTGTTAAAAATAAATGGGTTAAAGGTTAAAAAGAACCAAAACGGTGAAGTTGTAACCTACAAAGCTAGGTTAGTAGTTATGAGCTTCACCCAAAATATGGTAGACTATTGTGAGACATTTTTACCGGTTATACGTTTTTCAAATGTACGTCTCTTATTTGAAATGACGGCAGAATTAACCTTAGAAGCCGATCATCTTAACATTGAAACCACTTTTCTCAATGGCGATATAGATGTGGAAATCTATATATGAGTCAACCAGAAAGTTTAGTTGAACCTGAAAAAGTCTTAAAAAGGCCCGTTCTTGGCCAATTTAATAGTAATCATACCAAAAAGTTCACTGCTTTATTTCTTCTGGATCATTTACCAGGACAAATATAAATCAGCTGAAAGAGGTTATAAAATATTACATTAAAATGTTACAAAATATAAAGGCCACACGTTTTTAATTCTATTAAAAAGCAAATATGGATTTGTTATTTCAGTAAATAGAAGGATACGAAGGGTAACAGATCAATTTGATTACATCAAATACAAACACATTTCGAAATGTCTGTATAAGCATTCCCGAAATTGTTTGCACGCTTTGTTCAGAGGCAAAAAAAAATATTTTCAAGAAGGATTGTTGATTGTGATATTGATTAATTATTTTTAAAGTTCTATTTATATGTTACGTGCGTCTACCTCAAAAGAACACATCGAATCGACTACATTTGAAATAATTTCTGTTTTTTTTTCTTTTTTTTTTTGGGAAAAAACGTCAAATTAAGTCTTAAACAAACAGTTTAAAACACATGTACAAGTTTAGAAAATGTATGAGTCACACATGCACAGGGAAATTGACTACGAGTGGCAAAAAATCAGGTTTCGTGTCATTTCTGTCAATATGTCTGTCGGTTTTGAAACTGGGAGAAAATCTTTTGTGTACTCAGACCATACATCACATTCACAGTCCCTTGGATATCAGAATCTATAGGGAATAATAGGTCGGATTTATAACACGGAAACAATATTTTTTTTCTTTATAGGCAGTGCAGCAATCCCATATCGTCATAAACTTTAAGACTCTGAGCTTGAGTCTCAAACCTGATTCTGAGCATCTCATCTCATCTACTAAGCGATCTACTTCGAAATCCTGGCGCAGATAGACGTTCTAACTTGAATATATTTGTTGCTACGGAATGTGGATTGTGACAACATTGGTCATGAATCATTGCAGCGGACACATTAGGATATCAGGAACATCCCACTAGCACAACTAAAACTTTGAAGTAGAATCCGGTTTTAACATATCGGGGGAACCTTAAAAATGACACCCAGTGTCATAAATTTCTCCTGGATATATCACGATACCGTTAGCTTCCAGAGACATGGATCCTAATAAAATGACACGAAACGGAATTATTGGCACTGTAGCCCGTTTTCTTCTGCACCTGTGACTGAGATTCACTCTCTCATATGAACTTCGGATTCAACATATCAAAAATCGTTGGAACTTATATCTTAGGGCACGGATGCCTCATGGATATCACCATAGCGTCAGCTTTTAGATCCATGAGGCAATATAAAATGACACGAAACATGATTTTTGCCACCTGTAGTCCATTTTCGTCTGCATCTGTGACTCAGATACATTGTCTTGTATGAAATGTGGCTTCAACATTTCAAAAAAAAAAACAATAAGAGAAACTTCTCAATTTGCATGACGCATTACTATTACCCTACCACCATGTCCCAGAATCGTCTCCAGTGGTTATGGGTAGAATAACACATTTTTTCACTCAAATTCGTCTTTTACGCAAAATCTACACAGTGTACGTGTTTCATAATATCAAATTCAGTTTCAGCATGCAAACATACATGGGTATTGAAGGGTTCTATCCAGAAGACACGACATTTTTAAATTATGTCGGCCGGAATTATTTATGTGAACTTTTCTGTAAAATATTAAAGCTGTGAACTGGAGAATAAAGTTTCCAGTAGTCTTTAACTCTGACGAGAATTTCTGGTTTATCATGTAGTGGTATATTTGGTTTAAAATTAAATTAATTGTGATTTCTGGCTTAAGATATATTATTTTGTACACAGATGTTACACTCATAGATACAATGTTATCTACAAAATATAAAGAAATATAACTCATATCACACCACGCCATTATTTCCAGGGGCATAAAAGAAAATACCGATGTAGGTACTCATCGACTTGTTAGGCACATAAAATGTAATTCAAATAGAGATAATCGCAAACTTAATTGTTCAGATAAAGATATGAGAAATTAGTACTGCAGATGTCTGAAATCATTGTCTAATGTGATGGTTATAGCTATTAATAATTGGATAACTTCTCTAATGATCCGCTTATAGTTGAAGAGGAATTAATTAAGGCAATTTGCTACGAGTGGCTGACGCCGCATTTCCTTAAATACCCTTGTAACATATTTATCAGTGTATTTCTGAGTAAAGATTCATCACAATTAATATGCTCTGGATTAACAAACATTAATGAAAAAAAAATACTAACCCATCCTACATCCAAATAAATAAAATAAAAACAAATAATAAAATAAATTCAGATGAACACTTTTCCCTTTAACATCGAAACATCTTTTTCCACTTAACGTGTGCGTTTTGTCGACCATGTTAGATCATGAAGAGATTATTTTGACATATGAGGTGTGGCTATTAAATAACAGAACTGATGCTGCTACCAGCGCGCTGCGAGCGTGTCGCGACGAGTTTGAACAGAACTGTGTCTGGTAATACTTTTCCCACACTGAGCTCGCTGGACAAGCCAATGGGTCGCTCAGTTTGACTATAGCAGTCGTTTAAATTAGTCTACGCAGCAGTGACACGTCGAGGTAATATTAAGTGCTCAGATGGAGCAACGGGTTAATCTCAAGTTTCTTGTTAAACTGAGGAAAACTTTTACAGAAGCTTATGCAATGTTAAAAGAAGTATACGGGAATGAATGTTTCTCCCGCACACAAGTTTTTGAATGGTTTAAACGGTCTAAAGAGGGAC
This sequence comes from Aromia moschata, assembly GCA_029963805.1. Lineage (NCBI taxonomy): Eukaryota > Metazoa > Arthropoda > Insecta > Coleoptera > Cerambycidae > Aromia > Aromia moschata. The sequence continues at coordinate 71,997 of JAPWTK010000057.1, read as the reverse complement.
GTGAAACAACCGAAGACGATCCGCGCCCCAGACGGCCCTCAACGTAGAAAACGGAAAAAACTGAAAAAATTGGTAAATTAATCCGCGAAGATCATCGTCTAAGCATCCGAGGGCTTTCTGAAATAACAGGAATTGACAAAGAATGTGTTCGCCAGATTTTGCATGAATCGTTCAACATGCGCAAAGTTTGTGCAAAAATGGTGCCAAAACTCCTCACTCCCGAGCAAAAGAAATCAAAAATGAACATTTGCGTTAACATTCTAAACAACATTGACACTGATCCAGGCTTTTTAGACACGGTGATACTTGTAACAAAACGACAAAATGGGCAGGCAAAAAGCTATAACTAGTTTCAGTTTTAGAATATTCTTTATCTCGGAGAAAACGATAGAGACCGCACAGGATAGCTCGTAAATTTCGTTATCCTGTCAATTTTTAAGATACTTAAGAGCGTTTACTGAATAAGTTGTTTCAGTCGTAACGAATTGGGTGCTAGAGGACTTTTTGTAAAGTCTCCTTCGGGGAAAACAGTTCAAGTGCTACTTACATCTGGCAACATAAGGCGGAGGTACGGCGAGCCTAGGCCAGATGCCAGGGGCGCACCAGAAGTAAACTCGCGGTCGGATACGGCCGTCGAAATGAGTGATACAGAGAGAAATGATTCAGTGAAAATGTATGTAAATTATATATGAGAAGTCAGGTTTATCAATACATAAAATTATGTAAATCCTTGGTCACACCATCTATCGCAGGATGTCAAAAGTTGTTAATGCTCGGGACTGTTGACGGGTTTAACGTCTCCTATGCCACTGTGTGGAAACGTAGAGGTTTAGAAGTATATCGAGTCCATAAAACAGGGTGGCAGTTTCTAATGCTTTCTCTTGGACGAATTAATCAACGAATCCACATATCATAGGTGTGCAGATTTAAACAAGACCGCTCGGTAAATCTAAAAAGTAGCAATAAAGGAATCCGCGGGGTTTCGGGTAATTCCGCGCGTCCCTGGAACCCACCTGCTACACACTGAAGGGCACAAGATTCGGAAGTGTGGAAGCGGTTAAAGCAAAAGCGACGGAGGTTCTGAACCTGCTGACAGAAGCGGACTTTCAGCACTGCTTTGAACAATGGAAAAGTCGTATGGAACGGTGTAGAGATCACCAAGGGGAGCACATTGAAGGCGAAAAAGTTGCTACTGTAATTGGTAACGAATAAAAAGTGTTATGACAGTTCGGTTATTTAATAGCAACACCTCGTATTCTATTACATTTCTTAGTTTTAAGCCATTAACGCCTATCCTATGATTATTGTCTAAAGCATGTTGGACTACACAACATTTTTCTATTCTACCATATTGTAGCTGGGCAACGTGTTCTTTGAATTTAATTAAATTTGATCTTTTTGTACATGTTATTTGAATTTAGTTAAAAATTATGTTTCTATTTCCTCAACGCTGATTTTTTCACAATCTTTTCAACTTATTTAAGTTCCTCATAACTGAAAACATAGACATTTACCTCAAAAATTAAATTATAAAAACTTTAAGGCAACTCAAACGATAAAGCAAACAGGAGGATTGTAATGGCGGCACTTCACTTGGCGTAGCGTATTCGTATATTTGTTGTATTTGCCCAAAAACGGCGATGTGTAGAGAAGCTATTCGCTATATTTGCTTTATTTGTACAAATAACGCGAATAGCGCTAACAGCAAATACGCGTTTCCGTCCACTTGTCGGTTTTCAATCCCACATCAAAGAAGTCAAATAAGCCGAATATTTGCGTTAACCATCCACACTTGGTTCACTCTCAGTACTCACTAGCTCGCTTACGGCGCGTCGTGTATGTAGGTTATGTTTTCAATGTGTGTTGTTTTTGCATTGGCAAAAAAGTGAAAAAAATTGAAAAGCGGTTTTTGTGGCAAAATGAACTGGACAAACCGAAACGTAATGACATTTTTGGAGTTGTACCAAATGCACCCTTGTATTTGGGACCCCAAAAAATAGCTGCCATAAAAATAAAAACAAATTAAACGAGACATGGATGGATATTAAAAATAAAATGGAACAACCGTGCACGATTGCGGACCTAAAAAAAAAGGGGAATCTTTGATGTCTGCGTTCAGGGGGTACAGAACAAAAATCAAGAAACCAGAAATTTCAGGAGCAGGCACATCCAGCGTATACCAACCGACATGGTTTGCTTACGGATTTATGAATAGTTTTCTGGGAACCATCTATAAATGCAACCCATCTAAGAATACTGAGGTAAGTAAAAAAAAATAAAATAAAAACACTTATTCATTTTGTTTACTTTTCTTTTTTTGAGCCATATGTCACATGTAATTTATGTTAAAACATATCAATGGTGAAAGCTGCTAGCAAACTCTTTTCTTATTTCTACTGCGTTCCTCGGAGGCCTCCCCTAGGAACACGACGCATATTTTGTAAAGCTGGATTATCAGACCAATATTGTCTCTCCAAGCCCCATTGCTTATTAAAGTATCACCAAAATATGTGTCAAATGTACCTGGTGGATTATATGAAGTGCATGAATACTGGCTCAATCTCAAAAAATTGTGTAAAACTACACAGGCCATAACAACCTCTATTGTTCGTTCGGGTTGAAGAAGCATAGGTTTTCGGAGCACTCTAAACACAGACGACATGACCCCAAATGTATTTTCAACAACAACTCGAACTGATGAAAGTTTCTTGTTAAAAACTCGTTCCTTTGTACCTTGTAAATGTTCCCCTGGGTATGGTTTCATTAACGTTTTGTTTAGAGCGAATGACCCATCTCCCAAAAATACATAGGGTAAATTAATATTTCCATTTAGAAGTGGGGTTGGTGTGGGAAGGTTTAACAAATTGTTTTCCATTTTACGCCACAAGATAGATAGTTTTTAAAACACCTCCATCGCTTATTCTGCCCTGACATCCAATATCGGCAAACATAAAGCAATAATTACTGTCGACTAAGGCTAGTAACACAAGGCTAAATGTTTTTTTGTAATTAAAATAATCAGAGCCACTATTAATTGGTGTCTGCAGCACTACATGTTTTCCGTCTATGGCACCAATAGCATGTGGGAATCTGTTGCGGAAACCACGTTCTACAGTTATCCAGTCTTCTTCTGTAATCGGCATCTGTAAAATAGAAAAAAGTAGTTGTAGTTTATGCAATATCTGTTTCTGAATAGTAATGGTAATTAAATAATTGGCTACTAAACAAAAATTAAATTGGCTGGTAAACTAAAAACTAAATTGGCTGGTAAACTAAAACATAAGTACTTTCAATCATCAACAGGACACAGAAAACGTAAAAACCAGTCAAGATGATACTGACGCCATAAATACTGTCAGTGAAAGTGAGGCATCAAACTCGGAAGTAGAACGCCCATCCCGCACATCATATGGTAGTTCAATGGATCAAGCTTCATCCTCTCAACAAACACCCATAATAACAACATCCAAACGGCGACAGCATAATCCTCCAGAACTTCAGCAAGCCAAAAACCAAATGGACAAGGCGTTTGATATCCTAAAAAATATAGCCCAGCCGAAGCACAATGATGAAGAGGATGAATGTAGCATTTTCGGAAAGCTTGTAGCAAAAAAAAAAAAATGCGTACACTTACAGAAGACCCCAGAGATTTAATGATGATTAAAATAAATCAGTTATATTACACCGAACGCCAGTAACACAATAGACCAAATTCTTCATAATTGAATCCACAAATACACCATCACCCCTACCAACAATTCAATATGAAGATAGTGTAACTATTATATATGATGACTATGGTGAGATGCCAGGTTCTCCTATGCAAGTTGCTCCTACACATGAGAAGATTCCATTTTCAAATGATTTGGTAGTGGAATGTATGAACCAAAGTATGGACTCTGAAGATGCTTCTACAGCCACACAACAATCCAACAATGTAATGATTACTTACAAGAAAACAGACCAAGAATTGAATAATTGTCTTATATTTAAGCACAATCATTATTAAAAAAAATAATAATAAAAAAATTATTAAAAAATAATAAGTTAATAAAGTTGCTTTCATTAATATGAATGTCTCTTTTCATACCTTAATGTTATCCTTCAGAACTTGGTACAGAGCAGCACATACTTCTTGTATGATCTTTGAAATAATTTGACTGGATATCTTGAAGAGATAATGTAAACTCCTGTAACTATCTCCAGAGGCCAAAAAACGCAAAGTTACAGCTAATCTCACTTTAGAAGGAATACTTTCTCTCCATTTAGTATTTTGCTTTGAAATTATTGGATCAACTTTTTGTAATAGGAGCTCAAAATCTGTAAATGACATTCTGCAGAAATTATGGAATTCGTTCGAGGGTTCTGCCAACATTTCTTGGAACTGTCTCTCCATACTTTCCTGGAAATGACAATGTTATCACAGTAAGTTCTCTGAAGTAATTATATTTGGCAGCACTTCTACGATATACGGTCACTCATTACACAGGTCTACAAAAAAAAAGTTCTGTTTTTGCAATCAGACCTATCATTTCCTATGTATTTTGATGCACTGAAACCAAATTTGGCAAAAAAATTTCTACCGCATCAATTCTTCTCTCCACCCCCATATAACCCCCATAAACTCTTATAGAGGAAATTAAAAAAAAAAATCTTGGTTTTTTGGGTCGCTGATCACGAATCTGAAGTCAAAAATAAATTTCGACTTAATGACAGCTGTCAACAAGCAAATTTAACTAAAAAGTAAAAAGTTGATATTAAATCCATGTTATTAAGTTTGGGTTGCTGATTACGATTCTGAAGTCAAAATACATTTTTTTCATACGGGTCTCGGCGCGTTGGGGAGTCAATGCCATACGTAACACGGGCAAGAAATACACGCGTATATAATTTACAAGGCGCTTAAAAAATTATTATAAGAAAAGTGCCTAATAGCCAATATATACTCACAATCAGTTAGCTATTGATTTCAGTATACACGGAAAATAATGCATATAAAATATAATATTTGGGTATCTCAGACATGGCGCGACCCATGGTGTTCAGCCGAAGGACACTTGTATTTATAGGTATATATCTATTCAGGATACATATTTCGTAATATTCATTCAGTTTTATTATCAGTAATTCACCACATTGTAACGATTCTTATTTATACTTTCTTAAAAAAAACTCTATTTTAGATATATATGTTTAATACCTAACTAATCTATCGAAAGTAAATATAAACGATACAGTAAACTAAACATTACTCCAAATAAAATAAAAAATAATGTTAACTTAAATAACTATGCATTAAATAAAAAAATAAATATATGGCTCAAGAAACAAATAATTCTAACTTGATAAAATGAAAAAAATAAGTATATGATTCAAGAATTAATCTGGGTATTGAATATCAGGCCTAATATCTCTGAGGATAGTTATGTTGACCGAGATTCCATACATACCATATTTTTTTATATATTGTTTATAAAAACTCATTGTGCATGTATACGTGTGTGTATATGTTTTTTGGTTTTGAGGGATAACTTTTTAAGTCAATATTATAGTTTCTGCAATTATTTCGCGTCTGTTAACAAATTTTACGTTATATTTGACAAAATGGGCGGACTTTTGCAAAAAATATTTAGACTTTTCTCTCTAAGGACCTTGATCAAGGCATATCAAATAAAACGGTAACATTGTTTACAAGTACATCAGTCTTGAAAGTGTTGGTAATTAATGGTTACTGGCTCCAGTGTGTCTTATAATGTACGATTTACTTGTCTAACGATGATAGATAATGATATAAACAAAGCAACAGTATGAAATAAAATGTATTATACTGTACTATAGCGTTTACGTTGACTTTGTGGTATGAGGAAACTTCTTTAAATGTCTTAATAACAGTGTGTACAACAAAATTTCATTTCGCCTCGTGAACGATTAGCATTATTAGTTTTATTAAAAAAAAACAGCCCACATGACCAATGAATCTTACTTTAACTCCAATATATATTCATGTTATTGGTCTTAAAAATCTTGCCACGTGCTATCATTTGTTTGAAACGAGACCTTCCTTCCAGGCAAGTTAAATTCAGCTTGATAAATGGCAATTTCGTAATCTGTGACATCGAATTACCCTCTGAATCCTGCAACATTTATGATTTTTCTTTTTGCTATAAGACGTCATCAGATTATACAGAGAGTAATGGAATTTATTTTATATTTGGATGGAAAATATTTTATTAAAGCAAGAGGAATTATATTATTATACAGAATGTGAAGCAGTAATTAGACAAAATGTCCGTATATAGTACATACGAATAAAGAAAGTCAACATTAAAATAAACCGACCTTGAAATATACCGGGTATCTACGAAGATAGGGTACACTCAATAAGTTTTAAAAAAACGATTACCCAGAGAAGTTAACAGAATAATTGATATGAAGACATATTCAAGAGAAAACAAACCACGACTTTTCGGAAAGATGTTAAAACTTTAAGATTTGGTGTTTTACATTACGAATAGAAATTCACCCTCGGATTACGGATAAAACATAACACGAGTATATCAAAGAAGCGTTGTGACTTTATGGAATATGTTGTAAAGATTGTGACAAAAATATATTGGGCAAACAAAAATAACAATTCTAGCTAGATTAAAGGAATACGTAGCTTACTTAAAATATAGTAGAATAATATCTTATGTAGTCCAACATGCTTTTGACCAATGGCGGCCGGTGGAATTTGACGTGCTCGTAATTCCGTAAGGAGGCATGGGACCTACACCATATTTTAGGGGTGGTTACTAGACCGAAGTAGAAGGCTATAATGGTGAAAAATCTTCAGAGAAAACTTGCGAAAGTCTTTTTCCGAAAATGGCTGCCTCCGAGGTACAAAAAGACTTCGTATTTACTCAATGATTATGAAAAAAATATATTTCGCAAATATTTTGCAAGCCGTTTTGAAGATATGCTCGGAGGCATCCATTTTTTGGAAAAAAAAATTCGCAAGTTTTCCCTGAAGATTTTTTGGCATTATAACCTTCTACTTGGGCCTAGTAACCACCCCTTAAATTATGATGTGGGTCCCATTCCTCCTTACGAAAATACGTTACATGTCAAATGTCACCGGCCGCCACTGCTTTTGACAATAATAGGATATATATTAGTGGCTTAAAAGTAATAATAAATGTTCGAGACAGTAGACAGTCAGATGAATTCGAAAGTATTCTATACTATACCTATAGTAGGGTGCTTCATTTGAAACGAAAATTTTTTTTCTTTTCGCTGACATGAAAATTTGGTTCCTCACATAGAAAAAATCCCTCAAAATTAGAGCCCTTAATTTTAATTTTAAGTACTTCCTCTCTATCGATGAATTATTGTTCCCATTTAAATAATATGTAAATCATTGGTATTTTTTTTAAATTGTTATAGTTCAGTTCGGTTTTATGATTTTTCATTGCGATTGGTCGCAAAATGTGGTGTATTAGAGACTCTTTAAAAATGACCATTAATATTTTTCTGTAACTTGAACCGTCTCGTCGATGTCGACCTCGAAAGCCCAATTTCCACGAAAATTGTCATATTTTCCCTTGTTATCAGCGTAACGGCTGAAGTTACAATAAAATAGTTATATTAAATTTTCTGCAAAAAATGTCTCATTACATATTTTGCCAAAGTGCGTGGTTCACAAGACATATTCAGTTTGATATATTAAAAATTAAAAAAATTCATGACAGTTCAACTTTTATTGTATTATTTCTCAAATGTAGCTTATTATCGGGTAAGTTAATATATATTATATAATTTATATATATTATAATAAAAATTATAATTTGAAGCTTTTGAAGTTAACTATCAGGCAAAGTGTCACTCAAGTGATTAGTGAATTAAATGATATTTGGCTTAATTTTTTAATTCCGACTAGCCGCTCACAATATTCTATCAAGAAATTAGAAAATGTTTATAAAGCTTATCAAAACTTGAAAAGAAATTCTTCGAAAGAAAAAAATCATTGGGACAGCAGAAAGGGTTAAAGATTTTACATTAGATTCATTATTTGACATAGCAAATTGTTCTGAGGTTGACAACTTACCTGCCTACCTTACCTTACCTATTTTTAATAAAAAGTCAGGAAAAAGGAGGCCATCGATGTGTACCGTTAATAGATGAGACCACAAACTGTTGAAAATTCACTTATGATAAATAAGGAAGAAGAAAAAAAATGACGAAAATAATGATTATGAAAACAGTAAGTTTTTTCATATACACTCGAACCCCTCTTAAGTCGCCAAATCCGTGCATCATTACCTCGCTTAAGTCGCGATCATAACCTCAACTTTTTTGTGTTTTAACTGCAAAAAGAAATATTTAGAGATATACCAAAGCACTTGTTATAAAAATGAGCCAACTGAACGAAAAATCAATGTAAGTATACCCAGTCGTGCGTGACAAAGTTCAATTTTCCACTTGAATGAATATTTTAAAGATTAAATATTTTTAAAAGACACCTAACCTATTTTAAATCAATAAATGTATTACACAATCATTTTTTTCAATAAAAATTGTACATATTCATGCGAGAATCCAATTTCCAAACGTAGTTCTAAAACTAGTCTTTTACAGGCGACGACTTAACCGGGACGGTTTCGCGACCTAATAGGGGGAAACGTGGTGAAATAACAGAGGATGTGAATTAAGCGAAGGTGAAATATGAGGGGTTCGAGTGTATTTCATTAATGAAATATATTTATCTCATTTATCATAAGTGAATTGTCAACAGTTTGTGGTTCATTATTGGTCTCATCTATTAACGGTACACATCGATGGCCTCCTTTTTCTTGACTTTTTATTAAAAATTATTTTATATCAGCAGGTAAGTTGTCAACTTCAGAACAATTTGCTATGTCAAATAATTATTCTAATTTAATGTTAACATTTTTAACCATTTTCTGCTGTCCTAAGGATTTTTTTCTTTCGAAGAATTTGTCTTCAAGTTTTGATAAGCTTTATAAAAATTTTCTAGTTTTTTGATAGCATATTGTGAGTGGCTATTAGGAATTAAAAAAACGAAGCCAAATATCATTTAATTCACTAATCACTTGAGTGGCACTTTGCCTGATCGTTAACTTCAAAAGCTTCAAAAAAAATTTTATAAAGTTAATTTTATCGAAAATAAACCTTAAATTATTCGATAATAAGCTACATTTGAGAAATAATACAATAAAAGTTGAAGTTTAATGAATTTTTTTATTTTTAATATATTAAACTGAATATATCTTGTGAACGCACTTTAGCAAAATATGTAATGAGACATTTTTTGCAGGTAATATAATTTCCTACAAATTATTCTTTTAACTATTTTATTGTAATTTCAGCCATTACGCTGATAACAAAGAAAATATGACAATTTTCGTGGAAATTGGGCTTTCGAGGCCGACATCGACAAGACGGTTCAAGTTACAGAAAAATATTAATGGTCACTTTTAAAGAGTCTCTGATACACTTCAGATTGCAATCAATCGCAATGAAAAATCATAAAACCGAACAGAGCTATAATAATTAAAAAAAAAAAAACCCAGGATTTACATTTTATTTAAATGGGAACAATAATTCATCGATCGAGAGGAAATACTTAAAAAATTAAAATTAAGGGCTCAAATTTTGAGGGAATATTTTTTTCGATGTGAAGAACCAAATTTTCATGTGTCAGCGAAAAGAAAAAAATTCTCGTTTCAAATGAAGCACCCTAATATATAGTACTATGAATAAATATAATGGGCGGATAGCTAACAGTCCACTGTTCTGGTTAATAATGAGACCAAACATTACAGTTTACCGAACCGCAACTTCGCAATTGCTGCTACATAAATACATCAGTTAATATCCGTCTATGTACATAATACCATCATTATATACAGCGCGGCCTAAAAGTGCCCCCTCCCCTCTCTAACTTTTTAACGAAGCAGGATATTGATGCTGCGCAAAAACCAGATGAAATTGTTCAGTTTTTGCTACTTTTCTAACATAAGAATGACATACATCACTTGATCCGCCACACAGGGTACTGTCATCGCAAATTTTTCAAACGGGAAGGGCCGTTTTGTGGGTCTTGTGGAGTGTCACGTTTGAAAGGTACTTCAAATTCAAAAAATCAAAAGGTCTTCAACGCAGGAAATTTTTTTAAAATGTATCCAACGGTTCCCAAATAAAATGTCAATCTAGTTTCTGAAATTTTGATGTCCTGTTTCCACATAAAAAACGAATTATTTTGTGAACCTGATAAGCTATTCAGGAATTTTGAACCCGATGAGATGTGTACGTTTCTATTAATAAAAACCAGGACGCTATTTTGATTCTTTAATAGACTGTTAGTGTTATTTATCTTCATTTTATAATTTTATATTTAAATTTAAATTGTATCCCTCCATTGCGTTAACATTGTGTTACTACAGCAAGAGGGGAGCCGATGAAGTCAGAGGTAGATAGGGACGAGCACGACTCGCAGGTAGAGGTGGGCAAAACTGCTCTTTTTGTGAAGCGATGATTCATTGCGACTGCTCCACATAAAGAACAGTGACAAATAGCTGCTGCGATTCCGACTGCTCCGTAGGTCTTGCCTGTTCAGGACGTATATTGGGTTAAAATTAAAATCCAGAAACTCCAAATCATTGTTAAACGACAATGGACGGCTGATGGCGTAGCTGCCTACAATTCATGGCAGAAGGCGATGGTGCGCCTACACGGCGGCGCTGGCGTATGACAGAATGTGATAAGTTTAAACCCGGTAGATCCAGGCGGCGGGCCATAATCGTACGCGTCATACTACTTACTACTTGTATGTGCAAAAACAAAATTCATGAAAACAATAAACTGTTGCAATTTAGAAACAATGGGTTAAACTTACCCTGTTATTTACGTTGAGATGTGTGAAAACTTTGTGGGCCGCCACGCTGTTTAGCCGGCTTTATGTGATATGCGTATTTCAATACTTGCTTCGTGAATGTATTAGGTTTGTTTTTAACAGTTTCCAGAAATTCGCTCTTGCTAACTATGTCAGATAATTTTCTGTTCTGACAGAATTACCAACTGTTAGTAAACGGTTTGCAAACGGCCCGAGCAGTTTGAGGATTATTTACAAATTACGAATCAGACGCATGCGCGTTAGTGTTATTTTGTCAGTGTTCTGTGATCGTGTCGATCTAACCTATTCTGTCATCTAACCTCTTTTTTATATTTACTACATAATTTACTATACAGTGTGGAACAGCTAAATGGAATAAATTCAGTAGCTCCATTATTATGTATTTTTTTAGAAAATTCCGAGGCACGTCAATTTCTAATTATAAAATGACGTCTTGCGATATAAAAATGTCATCCCGAAATTCAACCTTCTTCAGGTGACAGTTACAACCCCTAAATTTTCAAATTGGAAGTAGGGACTTGTGATACTCCATTTGAAAGGTCTTTTCATTATCTATTCAAAACTGCTCTTTTATTATTCATCTTTTGTTATTATTAATATTTCAGAACCTAAAATTGACAAATACTTATAAAAGTTTTATTTTAATATAACGAATTTCCTACGCTGGAGAAACTTATCTTTTTTTCTTATTAATTTCTGCAATAAAATTTAAAGCCATAGCAGTTTTGAATAGACAATGAAAATACCTTTCAAATCAGGCGTCTAAATTCAAAACCCGACAAGTCACACATATTCTCAATTTGACTTTTTTACGCCATTGTATTTGTCTCTAAGGTGCCTACATATACTAATACTTTTTTAGTACAAACTCCGAATCTAATACTGTAAATTCCGTCTTAAAAATTAGGCTTACATGCAAACACCAACACGTGCATATAGATTTTTTCTTCAAAGTCCGACATGTCCAGGCCATCCAATGAGAGACAAGCCATTGGTCACGTGTTGTTGACATTATGAGACAGGCTGTTTTGTTTTCATTCTGTTTTAGTTTTGATGCGATTTAAAAGTCTAGAGTGTGGTAGTTGTTAATAAAATTATTATTTAAGAGAATCGTGTGCCTTGTTTTATACGAAATAATAATATGAGTGAATTAGATAAGTGTGTAACTCTGTAAAGTGTGGTAACTGAGAACAATAAATCTCGGAAAAGAATGAAAACCAGTCCAAAGCGGGAAATATCCAAACGAAATAGGTATAAGACTAATAATGATTAATCCCCATGAACCCAGTTTCTATAAAAGTTTTATTACTTTTAGATATACTGCAAAATTACTGCCCGTTTTTCCAACATGTGGATATGCTGGTAGGCCTTACCAGCCCTACCAGTGTACTTCATTGCTCACAATGAGAGATGTTAAGTTCTATGATTGTTTTTATAGAACTTCTGACAAAATTACTCAAGATAATTTTATTTTAAAGCACTGTAGTGTTTCTAATCCAAAAATAAGCAGAAAACGAAAAGAATAAAACAACAAGCCCAAATCAATTACAGTAACTTATAACGTTAAAAGAAGATATGGGTTGTTAATAAATGTTTGTAGGCAAAGCTTTATGAACATCCTAGGCGTAAAGAAGGATAGAATTTTGAATTTGCTTAAGAAATATAAGGACCATCATGAAATGCCTAAAGAGCGCCGCGGTGGGGACCGTCAAAAAGGAAAAAATGATGTAAAACGAGCAGCTATTAAAAACTTTGTGGAGTCTCTAAGATGCGTGGAGTCACACTATTGTCGCTCTAAAACCTTTAACAGGTTTTACTTACCGGCAGAACTAAGCATTAGAAAACTTTGGAAAATATATAATAAGTCTGTGGGTACAGAGTTGGAACTAAAAGAATCATTATTTAGATATTTTTTTTGTCAGAAAAATATAATGTTGGATTCGGCACCCCTAAAACTGATATCTGTTCCACGGAAGGAAGGGACAATATCTTGTCCCGTTCGGGGGCAAAATATTGTTAGAAGAGAGGAGGGGGGGAGCACTTTTTGAGCAGTACTGTATATAAATGAAAGTACATTCCGTTCCAAAAATGTAACAGTTAGTTGACAGTAATTTTAACTTTCATTTACTTTGTGAAATATTAACTTACTTTATCCAGAATATAATCATCCTACTAATTGCCTGCTGCCACAAATCGAAGTCGAAGTAAAACTGTGTTGTATTTTAATTACGACACTCCAATACTTATGGAGGAAGGAACGTCTACAGAAACTACGAAGTTTCCCTTTAGAGCGTTTCTCGTTTGACAATTAAAAAGTTAGCGCAGAGTCTCGCAACACTAACGGTATAATTATTCGGGAGTGTTCAACGGACGTAAATATTTAACTAGCGCCTGTCCATCCTTTTTATATAAATTTGATCTAGTAACAAGAAGTTGCGCCAAAAATTCACTTCTGGCGTGAATTTCAGTTGTAATTTTGGTATTACATAGTAGGGGACTATCTATTTGTTGTATAACATGGCCGTACTTAGGTTCGCTTACCCCTGTGTTAAACGAAAAATTACAGTCATTCTTACCTAATAAGTCTCAATGACGGGCCATTGCTGCGCTGAAGTATTCAACGGTTGTGTCTGACTTAGTACAGAATTCGTATGACTGCTGTTTTCAGGTTATTTATTGGTAAATTAACACTTCGTAAAACCTTTTGAGTCATATACCTCCTCCTTCACCTATCAATTAGACTTAGTATATTTCCTTGTGTTGTATACTTTCTCTTGCATTTACGAAACATTGGATTGCTCACTAAATGAAATGATAAATTACAAACGCAGAACATGAATATTAGAGCGCAGAGTGAAATAGACTATGGAACTATGGAACTCAGTAAGTTGGATTAATTGGATAATCCTATATTTTGTAAAATGCAACTGTATGACATGTCTGCCGCTTTCCTTATTACTTGGAGTGTAGTAAAACATAGATCCAGTTAATTACTTCGTCTCTTAAAGATATTACATATCTTTAAAGGGGCGTACAGATCTGCACATGCATGCGGTGAGAAGCTATGCATATGCGTGCGTACTCAATCCATTCGCGCTCAGAGAATTCGTTGAAACTTTAATCGCCACATATGCGTGCGGGCTCAAATCGCTCCATCCATGCGTGGTAAATATGTCTGAAGAGTTGATTGTGGTCAGTGCCACATTTGTAGTTATTAATAGATAGTTTATTAAAAAAGAAAAAGATAAGAACAATTGACAATGGTGGATGACACATTTATTTAAAAGAAGAACTTCCGATTGATTAGTAGATTTGGCTTTAGAACCAAATACCGGCTCAAAATTCAATTTCAAAACTTATGTCATTAGAAGACTTTGAATACATTTTAAGTAAAATAGGCCCCAAAATAATGAAAAAAGATAGGTATAGTGTTAAGAAAGGCCATATCTGCTAAAGAGCGCCTAGCTATAACATTACATTTCCATACTGTTTTCTTTTCTTTTGAAATTGTTTCCCATATATCCTCTTCTTCGTTTTTGAATAATAGAACTTATTTTTGGGTTTTTTTCATATAGATCTATTAATTCCAAACACTGTTCGATTTGACCACTCCATTTTCCAGCATCCAGCCACAAATACATACAAATAACTATCTCAACAACTCCGCACTAGTCTCGTTCTAAACTATAACGGCACAAAAACCCGTACCATTTGAGCGCGAACGCACACGTATGTTTCTTTGATGTGCACCAAAAAAAAACACGACATCAGTCTGGCTCACTGTATGCACGCTCAAGTCATTCGCGAGAGGTATCGCATGCGGCGAGAGGCCACGCAAACGCCGTACAGATTTGCATACGTATGTCGTATGTGTATGCGTAGGTTCTCACCGCATGCGTGGCAGGTATGTACGCAACTTAAAGGTGCGTACAAACTAGAAAGCGCATGTGACGAGAGTCAAAGCGAGAACCACGCATAAGCCGTAGGAAAATGCGTGTGCAGGTATGTACGCATCTTAAAGGTGCGTACAAACTAGAAAGCGCATGTGACGAGTCAAAGCGAGAACGCACGCATATTCTAGTATGAACCGTTGATTCCTCACCAAGCTAATTTTATGCGGGAGTATAAAATTAAAGCGTAAAAAAGAGAAAACGCATATTTAGTATGAACCGTTGATTCGCAGATTCTCATCGCATGCATGGCTAGTCGCGAGAGCCTGCGAATGCGAATGAAGCGAGCCGAAATCTGTCGGTTTTTGAGCGCCGCTCAAAGACGCGTCGCATGTTCACGTATACCTTCTCAGTGTGAGACGAGACTTAGGACACTTGTATGCAGTTACATTCTACAGAGGTGTACCGTTATTGTATATGTGCAATATGTCTGAATCACAAGAATGGTCAAATGAGTAATTTTTGCAATTAATAGATTATTATGAAGATACCGTTTACTGTGGGATCCTAAACGTCGGCCTTATTATTCAAAAATTAAAAAAACCGAGGCGTGGGACACTATAGCAGAGAAAATAGCAATGGACGTGAAAACGGTACGACAAAAAATGTTAAGTTTATTGGGATCTTGTGGGTCACAAAAAATCAAAGGAAAAAAAGTAAATTCTAACAGGAAGGGGTAGGTGAAAATTACTGATTTGTCTATTACTTTCCACCGGCTCCTCTTTTTTTTCTTCTGCCTGAAAACTAAAACAAAAAGGAGCTTGCGCTACAACGACTACTT
The DNA here is from genome assembly GCA_029963805.1 of Aromia moschata. Taxonomy (NCBI): domain Eukaryota; kingdom Metazoa; phylum Arthropoda; class Insecta; order Coleoptera; family Cerambycidae; genus Aromia; species Aromia moschata. Next base: position 56,351 of record JAPWTK010000057.1, on the reverse strand, counting down.
TATCTGAATATATCTTTAGTACGAATGAATGGAGAACAGTGAGAAACATCGCATACGTTTGAGAAAAATTTCACCACAATTACTGAAGGGCGAGAACGCACGCATATGTGTGCGTTCTCGCTTTAACTCGTCGCATGCGCTCTCTAGTTTGTACGCACCTTAAGAGACTAAGATTCACCATCACAATGTATTCTATTTCCATTCTAAATTGAAAACAGGTAGAAAAAAGCAAGGTTGTTAGATATATTTTCTAACATTGCTAAGCTCACAATACAAGTATACTTCATACTTCAGTAAACTGTTAGTTCGTGACTTTCTTAGAAAGCTAGGTTAGAAATATTTAAAAAAAAATACATCTATATATAATAATTAAATTTATTAGTTAGCATTAAAATAAAGCGTTTAAAATTGCTGGAAAAAATAATTATAAATTCAAACAACTTTATGTATATTACTATACTTAAGAAAATTTTGAAGAGCCGGCAACGGCGGCTGGCGGCACAGAGTAAACCACTGGCGGTAATACCGGTCAACGAGACTATTAAACTACTTTGCATTTAATACATTGCTAATACTTCTTCGGTCCACTATGCCATAAAATTTTTACGACGTCGTTAAAATGATTTACGACATTTGGAATTCTGACTTATTTAAGACGCCAGTGACGTGTATTAGTGTGCTAGGTTTATTAAAACAGACAATTTTTTGAGATTGTCTTGCTAAATGAGCATTATTTACCGCAAATTATATTACAAAATATTAAGAGTTTTTTTGAATGCAAAATGGAGTTCTTTTCAGAAAAAAAATAAAAACATTTTAGGAAATTTTTTTTTGTTCTGAAGATGCATTGCGAACGGTACAAGTAATAATAAGTTGTGAGAAAAGGCCCCTTTTTCTTTATTTCCAAATTAAGGATTTGTATGCAAGCTAATTTTAATTAATTATTTTATTAATTCTAATCTCCTATATTGATTTGAATGAAAAAAATTATTTCACAATTTTCGAATTTATAAAAGATATATGCACGCCCATGGAATCATAGAGTTGCACCCTTTTTTTGTTCCCCAGGCGTATTTATCATTTTCAATTAAAAATAGAAGGACTATACAACGCTATTCGCCACAGAGACCTTGTCAGTGGCGTATCAAAAGAAGCGGTGATAATTTAAATTTGGGACTTATGTAATTCAGGAATAAATACAGGTATGTAGTCGATATTGTCAAAAATCTGGTCACTGTTATATTACCGCATAGAAAACAATACGAGTCTTAAAATATCACTCCCTCTCACCACTCTCATAGCTATTATCATATACTATGTATTATATATATTTTTCCATATGTTCAGCGTAACATATATTTTATACGACGTATATTTAAATAAGGAAAAAGAACGTTCCACTTAACGTTTCATCGGAGGCACCATTAGTCCTTAACATATTTCACATATTGTGATATCCAGGATTCCGTTTTATAGTGACCCCCTTAATTTCTTGACAAGTTGTCTATTAGAGGCTCGCGAATTTCATGCATTCTTCGATCATTAATGGATGTAGAAAATAATATTTTCTTGATGTAGATCCTTGTGGTATTTTGCGACTGTAGTATCAAAAACAAGTTTCATATTATATGAGTAATATGAGTTTTCTCAGTCCACTCATCTTATTTCTTGTTCCTACTAACAAAAAAAAACACAAAACCATTTTCAGGGGAAATGCCGCAACATGGCAACAATGCAATATAAAATTAACAATCGGCATAATATAGGCGTAAAATGTCATTAGTAACATAATTCCTTAGTGACATTTTCCGAAATATTAACAACTTAGGCCTTTTTCTAAATATGTTTTTGGAAAATCACAGACAGTTGCCAGATGTTAGCTCTCAAATTTGAATTGGTGCATTTTAAGTTATTTTGGAAGCAGACGTGATTGCCACCAACTTCATGGCGGACACTGTAGATATAACTAATTAAAAAGAAATAACTAAAGTTAGAGGGTATTAGAAAATTAGTATTAAAAATTAAAGGAATCTAATTAAATAGGGCAGCCAACATCTATAAAAAGTGTTCTGAAAATCGACAGCCCGGAGAAGGTATTTTCTCTAAACTTTACTTGAGTATGTATTGCAGTACATCAGTAGAAAGGCTATGCAAAAGTTTTGAACATTATACAAATAGAATGATACTATCACTTAAAACATATCATAACTATAAAATTAATTGTAATACACTGCACGCTTAAAGAAGCTCCATGATAATTAAAATTAGTCATCAAGTCATCACTCATCCCTCATCACTTATCACTTAGTAAATTTTTGATCAATGTTGACAGCGTGTGCGACTTGACCTGGCTAATATTCATATTAACTCTCATACTATTCAACTTGTTACCAGAGCCGCGCTAAAAATACGTCAAATACGTATTAAAAAAAAAGGTGAACATTTTGAACTAGGATTGTATTTTATGTACAATGGACCTCCTATTAGTGTATTCAAATGTATTTTTTTAAGTTATAAGTCATGTCTTTTATTGATAGAAATATATTTTCATATTAAGCCTTGCCGTGCCGCAAAAGTAAAAAAAAAGTTTAAATTCAAGTAAGTCCCTGACAAGTTTGGAGAAAATACTTTCTTTGGGCTGTCGATTTTCAGAACACTTTGAAAAATATGTTGACAGCTCTGTTTAATTAGATTGCTTTGATTTTTAATTATAACATTCTAATAACGTCTAAGTTTTGTTATTTATTTTTCATTAGCTATACATCAGTAATATTGCATTATGTTTCTTTTTCCCTCAGAAGAGAACCTGGTGATTCATAGGTATATTAATTTTGTTAATTTTATATTGCGGTATTGCCAAATTGCGGCACTTAGTCATGGTCAATGTTCAGAAATAAAAATAAGTATTTACGCCCCAAACTAAGCAACCAGTTGAACACGATATTTTAATCATATTGATTAATTCACCGTTAGGTTTGTGGATATCAGATCTATCTACGAGGAAGCGCTGTTGATTGCTCCTGATAGTAATTTACAGTCTATTAACATCCATCGGGTAGCACTGAAACACATAGCCGTGTATGTCATTTATTTATCTGTGTTGTCTGTTAAATCTAATAAATTTTCCATCTGGCAATGTTTCAAATTTATATGTTGAATATTGAAATGACATTTATATAGAATATGTAATGCCATTTTTCCTTACACCTGGTAGCAAAAGGCACGATTTAAAAATTATTTATGCTGAGAGTAAGGAAACCTGTGGCAACTTTCCCTGAAAATGTTTTTAAGGTTTTTTGTTAGTGGAAATTTATTTTTTTCTCAGGTGTTAGGTATCGTTGGGACGAGAAAGTTGAAGTAACACAACACTCAATTTGACTGCCATAAGACAAAAAGAAGTTGATAATGGTTTCAGAAAATCGAAACATCGAAACCTTAATTCGATCAAAGAATTGAAATGTCCTTTGATAATGTCTTCATGGATTTTCTTCTGGATGTGCTTTTGCATCGTTTCTGAAATATGTAATTTTACGAAGATAATGTTTTTGATTCGTCCGTTTAAATAAAAGTATTTATAAGGACGTAAACACTATAAAACATTTTTAAGAGAATGATTTATTTTTATACGTATTTATTAACTGTCTTACCAAAATGTTTAAAACCCCTGTTTTACCAGAAGAAAATTACCGAGTTAATTGAAATAAATTATGTTACCGTTAAATATGGTATATTCCACATCAGAGAGAGCGTGTTTCCCTTTTCCCAAGGCAATAGACCTCCGTTCAAATCTCGTCGTCCCTCCATATTCCCAGTTCAGCGCAGGAGAGAAAACGCTAAACATCGGTGTGACACCATTGTGTATTTAACATATTACACGCCATCAAACTAGTTTTAATTAAATACAGATCTAAACAAATAATGCTCCCTCAACGCTATAGGTTGCCGGTTGTAAACACAATGTTTGCCACCAGACAATAGCGGTTCTGCTATGTACATTTAATATTATGTTCCCAGAAGGTTTTTGTCCAACACTAATAAGTCAGTCGATTCGAAAAGTTTTCACTCGCATCATCTGGGGCGTATCGCTAGTGCTTGTGTAAACTACACAATATACAGTTTGTGTAAAGCCAACATCGGCCGGCTGAAAAAGGACAAATGCTACACTTCTCGTTCTAACGACAAGCACAGGTGGTGAGAGGGCCTAAGGTCTTATTCCTCACTACCTTCGATGCGTATACCGTTGCTTCTTATCTGTCGTCTCACTTCTGTTTGTCCATTTTCATAACTGGCCGATATCCGCTTTACACACACGGTATACAAACAGTATAACTCTATATACTATTGCTGTGTTTCTTTTACCTGAAATATCAGTTTATATCAGTTTATCTCAGTTCAGTTTAAAAATGGGTGTTTTATTATGCCATCTCATTTTGAGGACATCAGTTCCTACTGAAATTAAAAATACCATGATCAGTTTCTCATTTCACTTAAGACTCTCATAAAAGTGAGGTTACAGTTGTTAGGTTTCTAAAAAAAAGTTAATCGAAACGTGGTTTTCCAAATATCTGACAGCCCATATCAGTATAATTTGGGCTCCACAATGGATATCTACAATTTTTTTCAGTGTTAGCTGTCTCATGTACGATTTTATCAGAAGAAAGATCACTCTCTAGTCATTAGTCACATTATATTGATGTGAAAATATACCATATACCTATCTTCACAATGATTGGCTTTGCATCATTTTCTCTTCTAATTTGTAATTTTCTATATAGCCTATACCTAAAATAAAGAAATCATCCTAACTTTGTTTTTAGGTGTTTCTTAGTTTTCATTTCATTTCAGTTTATTTCACTTCACCAAACTCAAATTGAAATTAAATATTGGGGAAAAGAAACACAGCATATGTATATGTTATACGTGCACTATGTATCTACAGGATCTGACTGTTTGGTGAATATTCCTTGTTTGAATTTCAGATCAGTTCTATGTTAATTGTAATACAAAAAAACTCTGCCTAAGGAATCATTATCTCGAAATCAAATTTTTTCCATAATTAATAAGACTTAATATCTACTCATTTAAAGCAAATAAAACGCATTAAGTAAAAACTTTTTTTATTTTGGTTAGTGTAATTTGTACATAACATATTATCGCCATTATGGCATTTATGACCTTTGTGACATTTATCACGGGTATAAACTTTATCAAAACATTGACCTCTATGACTTATGTGACCTTTATGATTTTTATGACTTTGTATGACCTCAATGATTTATATATACCTATATCTCATGATATATCTGGCCTATTGAAACTTTATGACCTATATAACCTATACGGCCATTGTGATCTATATAATCTTTATGATCCATATGACATACGATTATTATAACCTATATGATCTTTATGAATTATATGACCTTCATTATTTTTTATCAATTTGACTTTTGTCTTTTATGAGCTGTATGACCTATATGGCAACATCTATCCGACCTTATGAGCCAATTTATTTATAACTTGTACCATTTATAACCTATTCCATATTTATAATAATAATTATCGTATTGGAAATGGGCGTAGTAGTAAAAGTGAGACTAGAGGTTTATTAATGTGATTTTTAATACTTCTACCGCAAAAACTATTAAACGTCACAATAATACCTTTCTTAATTCACAAGTCGTGAATTGTGTTGTCCCTCCCGTGTCTTGCCTCTCGTGGGACAACAAATAGCACCATCAGCTAAATGAAAATAAATTATGATTCGGCTTGGCCATACATATACGTTTTCACAAATTTGTAGTTTTTTCTTACATCTTGTTTCAATGAAAATGGAAATCGCCTACGCACGAGCGAGGTGGACTTGCGACGGATTCGTTAGCATTGAAGCCACACGAGTATCGGTTGGCTGGCCCGCAAAAGAACGTAAATAAATATTAAAAGCTGAATAAATATTAAGTGATAATTAATCTACAATTTGATGTTATGAAATATAGGATATTACAAAGTGGAAAATACAAAAAATCATAAATGGGAAATAAATGTAGTGAAAAAAATGCAAACAAAATGTAAAACTTTCTTTTTTTTGTAATTTTAGTATCCCCACTCCGCACGAATGAAATATTTAGACAAGATTTCCTCCATTTTATTTCCAAAAACGAAAGATAAAAATATTCTGTCCAACAAAAAAAATGAACAAAGAATACTGCCCAACTTATATTAAACTCAAAGTAACTGGCGTAGTTGATAGTGAATTGCTGTTAAAGAAAAGAAAACTTTCAGAAAATGAAAGAAACCTTGAACGACTTATACTAGCCATGCTATACAAAGTAATACACAACGTAAGACGTTAACAAAAAAATACTGTAACTAAGTATATTGTTCACGTTATCGAATCAACTTCAACATCTTATTTACTAGATACTGATTTTTCGTTAATCACTGAAAATCAAGAGGTGGCAAAGATAATAATAACTGAACAAGAAGATAATAATAACTGTTTTAGATATTATTTTGTAGAAAAAAAAGTTGGTCGTTTAGGTATGTTAACATTTTGATTAAAGAGTAGCTTTATTTAAATTTTCGTATAAATAAAAATTAATCAAAATATCAGTTCGTTTTTATGTAACAAAAATAGTCAAGGTACGCCTTGGTAATGAAAATATGGGCACAACACCATTGACATGTATTACATGTCGATGTACATATTCTCGAATTGGAAGTAATCCAATATTGTACCGAAAGTACTATGCAACTATTAAATAACAAATTTTTTTCAGTGACCTTCCTAATTCCACATTTACTTAATTTACTTACTAACACTTAATTCCATATAATTGTATAGAGGGGTATCGCATCACTTTTCTTGGTTTTTCTTTTAACATATTTCTCATTCAAGTCAATTTTGCTTAAATTTAGTTAATGTTTAAACTACTTCAAGTGATAGTATTTACACTTTTATAATCTTTTTTTCTGTTGTAGATTAATAAATAATAACTGTGTTAAAGACTGTAAATACAAGGGTAGGAAAACATCTACCCAACAATACTTTATTCCATAAAAACTGAACAAAACACAGCTGACGTAACACATAAAAATACAGTTAACCAAAACGCAAACAATAGAGATATCTCAAATTTAATATAAAATATATATCCAACTCATTTTTATATTACGTAGTTGATTCACACATTTTGTGCAGACAAATCGTTCACAATATCCACACGTCAGATACGAATTTCTTCTCTTGATGGAGAAGGACACATATAACATTCTGATTCTTTTTCTTTTTTTGTACGTAGTTGCCTGAATATCATTATTATATCTTCTTGATATCGAATTTATAATATAAGTGTATCCACATACACATGAGCTTGTTTCAAAAGCGGTGCCGTAACTCTTGCCGTGTGAGAGAGCTAGTTATCTTGTTGAAAAATTGGTTCAATCAACTCCCAGTCAAGATACAGCACTGCAACAGGTTCTAAAATATTGACTGTGTAACTGGCTGTATTCAAATTGCCCCGAAGGAAAACTAAAGGTGATCTAATACCAAAACATATTTCACCCCAAACTATCACTCCACATATAAGGGTAGTATGGCGTTTGACAGTTACATACACAACACAACAGCTAGTTGTAAATTCCTCCGTTCTCCACTGAAACTTGTCACCCTTCGCACCCCCATCATCGATGGAATCGCGTCCATCGCGAGCCCACAAACAGAATCGGGACTAGTCGCTAAAGACAATGCCCTTCCTGTGTCCAGTGCATTCGTTCACTTTTTCAGCCACTACGAGCACGATGGATGGGGTAAGAGTGTTGTGGAAAATATGTCTTTTACCGCTAACATTCTCAGATGACGTTCATTACTATCTGTAGTCCTCCTAGGACGTCCTCATACTACCTCATATAAACAATCAGGCCACATTTCACGTTCACAGGTACTTAATTGACGATAATTTTGAATTTGTTGAATTCTAGACATCGGAAATAATGTTTATTATAGAAATATAAAAGCAAGACTGACATTTGACTGACCTAAATGAAAATCACAAATATCAAGATAACGTTGATTTTTTTGTTAAAACTTTAATCAAACGTATTTTATTAAATCATTAACTTTATTTGTTATATTGAAATGCATAAAGTGTGAAAATTTCAAATAAATGACTTAACTAATACTGTACGAATTTCTGAATCTCTTTCGAATCAGTTCAGAACCGTACGGAGTGTGCGCAAATTGAAATTCCATTCCAACAGACACATAACTGATTTCCGTATTAGTTCAGAGAGTGTTCCAACACCAACCAAATTAATTCTGGAATTGGTTCGAGAACGGCGAAATTAGTTCCTGGTTCGAGGATGGAACTGCAAGGGACTACTTTGTAACACGTGCTGTGTTACTCGACAACGAACGAGTGTAAAAATCCTGAGCATGGGTCTGACATATTTTGGTGTATAATTATTTGGTTAGGTGAAATTCAATTGTATTTATGTATTTAAAATGAGTGTACAAAATATCGATTATTTGTCAAGCGAATCAAATGAAGAGAAGAATTTAGAACTATTAGTACGTATGCCAACTATAATATAGGGCCCAACAAAACTAAAGTGTTGAGATTACTTCGACTTAGACATCAACCTATGATAACCAAACTACAAGCCCTAGGCTCATAATAGTTCGGCCACCAAATATTTTCAACTACATCTTATCAAATTATGGAGTCTCGAACAATTACGAAAAATATCGATAAAAAACTTTATTAAAATACACTTTCATCTTACAAAAACTGAAAACTCTCTTCAGTATACATGTTGTATTGAAAAATAGATATACATATAATAAAAAAATGCGATACAGTAGTGAGGAGTTGTAATAATTCGACCACTAAAATTGGCAGAAACGGAACGCGCCTAGAGGCGTAATAATTGCCATGAAACTGATGTGTCGAGTTAAAATGAAACACATACTGAATAAATAAACAAATATCGCATGTTATTTTTCAGTTTGCAAGAAAAATACCTTGTGGTAAATCTCTTAGTAAGGATTTGTGCTTGTCTATCATTGATGCCCATTCAAAGGATGTTTCGGCATGTGTAATATTTTTTCTCGCTCAAATTAAAAGATTTAATAAAGCATTTCTATAGAATTTTTTCGTAATTAATACAGATTTCATAATTTGATAATGTCTAGCTGAAAATGTTAGGCGGCCGAACTATTATGAGCCTGGGCTTGTATATGATAAGACAAAACGCAAAACAATATTTACTAGCAATCACAAAATATTTAATAAACCTTTAATATTTTTAAGAAGGTAGATTTACGGTTTTATTCACAATACTGTTTAATTTGAAACTTTTGGTGGCGGGTAAAATCCGCTGGAACACAGAACAGAGATTAGTTCTGAACTAATACTAAGTTGACACATGCGCACAAAATAATTCATTACTCGTTCAAGAACGGTTCATAAATGTTCTGTTGGAATAAACCTAATAGATCTACCATCATTTTTACTTTCACGCAGTCTCACAATGCGCCATCAGTTGGTATAATACATTCTTTGCTCGGAGGCGAAATTAGCGTTGCACGCTTGCCTCACTTATGTTAGCATATTTACTGCGGCAGCGGTAAAGATTTTACATTTGAAACCGAAGGCTCCCTCGCGTTACCCCTTTTACATGTTGATTTCAAATTCCAATATACCAAATGTTGTCTGCGTAGCTCCCGGAGGAAGCTGCAGGATGCTATAATTCCTTGTTTCATTTCTCCTCTTTCTTTACGACCCTATCAGCAGCCCTAAGATGAATGTATGAGCCCGACCGGCGGACCAGTTTTATTTTTCCCCTCATCCTTCGCCGTTCGATCCTGAGACATAAACTTACATATTCATTAACTCCCTTTCTTTATTTCTAGTTATCGGGAAATATCCGGATTTGTCACATATTTTTACATGACATATGCTCCTCTTTTTTATTATCATGTTCATTAAATTTGCGTTAGTCATTTCTGATGCACATTTCGCAAACAAGAATACTCAAAACTTATATTGTAGATTACTTAATTTTATTTTGCAAGATGGGTGCATAGTTTTCTGGCGCACATCTCCAACTATTAAGTAAACTTAAATGCAACATTGTTTGTATGTAATTAAAGGATAAGTAATTAACAATAAAACATTATTATATTTTTTTTATCAAAATTATATTGGGGCTGGGAATATCGACGCCACTGGTTCAATAAAAAACTATATTTCGGTAAAAAATGTTTCTAAACCATAACGATCGGTACCAAAATTTAATATTCAAAATTAAAAATTGTTTTCAAGATTTTTAATAAAAAACCGAAAAAATAAGACCTAATATGCTGTGTAATATCGAATACCAAAACATTTAAGGATAAAAATATTGTAGGATAAAAAAAACATAATTAAAGTTTGATGTGAAGTCTATATCCTGCATATCTTGAATTATTACTCTTAGAATTGTCAAGTTCTGTTTTTCATTATTAAGAAAATCGCATTACTGTCATTATCACTGCATAATACATAATTAAAATAAAACATATACAAGAAAGAATATAAAAATTGTAAACTTATATTAAATGAGGGACGTGTCAACCTTTTACTTCCAAACATGTTCTCATTATTCTTTTCACACAATCGAAAACATTGGAGATCACTTAAGATAGTTGTTAATCTCCTGACATTTGTTTATAATTTTAGCATGTACGTTTTCTAAATTTTCGAAAAAGGTTTTGGAAACTTGAGTTTTTAATATGTGGCCATAAAAAGAAGTCGCACGGTGTGAGATCGCAGGACGATGGTGATCACCTAACTGGCAAATTACGACTAATAATTCAGTCCTTGAAAAAATTCTTAAAAAAAAACCTCTACGTGAATCAATCCGCTGTCCTGATGGAAGCCTGAGGCTTATCTCATCTCTTCATCATCTAATATAATATATATTTTTTTTAATTTTTTCAGATACGTTTCCAGTATTATGCAAAATTACCCACAAACCACTCTGAAAATTGCATTCGCTTTAAACAAAACTGCAGATGTAGTCAAAAAATGGCGAATTTGATCGAAATTCTTATAGTTGTGATGAACGTTTCTATATACTTGATGTAATATATAGGTAATGATTCTATTCTTGTAATGATTTCATAACACAACACATCTTGTAATTACCCAAAGTCCGCATGTACATGTTTACCGTAATATGTAATAATTAACTGATATTTGAAACACGAAAGTATGAAAATACAAATGGTTTGTTTAAGTGGAGTATTTTGTCGATATATTTTAGGTATATATTAATATAGGTTTAACATTGTCATATTGATTTTAAGTTTTATTTCACTTCCTAATTTTTATCGAAGGAAACAAATATATTTTTTGGTCATAACAGTTATTACATATATAATAGTTCATTTTAAACACAATAAATGTTACATGGTTGATTTTCTTGCCACGTCTTAATTCTCTGTTACGCTTTACAACTCCCTAATTCCTATTATAATATTTCTGTTGATATACCTACATATGTTGTGAAAAATTAATATATCAAATTAGTATAGTCAAATCAGTTTTATCTTTATTAGGTACAATTACGTTACTGTTGTGTATATTCAACTAATAAACTAATTAGTTCACAACTATAACTGAGTATGAAAAACACGGTTCAATGCTTCTCATTTATAGTTCAAAGCACCATATCTGTTCATGATTAATCTGTTGTGATACATGTATTGTTTCTGGTAATATACAGCTCATAAACTACCATTTAATGCCACAGTTTAAATCTCAATAATCACAATCAGAAATCTGATAGATGCGACTGAAATGCATGTAACTATAGATATTAATATTTTTGTGTTTGTTAAATTGGAACTGTAAACACAAGAATCAATACCAAAGCCATGTATGTAGATGTTGGGTATATGAGCTGTCTCTTTAAAACATTCACAATAAATTTTTTTTTAGTATTGAAAAATACTTCGGGCGCGTATAATAGGAGCTGTCTTGCGAAATATTAACGCGAGCGACATGCAGCGACTCTCGACATGGTCACGTAACGACCTAACTGTTTGTCTATGTTTATGTATGGGTTACATGTGTAGTCATCCACAATTTGATGATTGTTCAAGGGGACCAAGGCCACCGTCGGATGCCCCAGATTTGGTGATTTGTTGAAATGGCAAAACGACATCCGAGATGCAAGGCGCTTATACATAATTCGAGTACGTTGAACAAAAAACTTCCCAGCAGTACACCATTTACTGAAAATTTGCCTGCGTATTTTATGAACTGATGCTGAATGTAATTTGATGTTTACTGATCGTTGTAATAGGATGAGCAGATTTGTTATTTTATTAATTTACACTAACATATATACAGGGTGATTCATTAAGAGTAAGTAATCTCTAAACTGGAAGATTTATATAATTTTCTAGATACATCAAATGAAAGGTTTTGAAAGTCACACTCTGTATAAATATAATGGACTATGAAATGTGTAAAGTGCGTAACAAAAATAGTTTTAGGCTGACGCAACCTGCATTTGAGAAATTATGGAGGAAATAATGTTGCCATTAAAGAAACGAAATTGCAATTTTTTAGAAAATGAACAGGAAGCTATTCATCTTACGTTAATTGTTTACATTGTAAATACTTTTGAAATCATCTGGCTCACGTTCGAATTCAAGGTTGCTGAGTGGATGGATTCTTAGAATCCAAGCCTAATTATTATTATTATTATTAATATTTACTTGAACTTTGACAAGGTCCATTAAAGTTTTATTAAAGCAGTTGGATTATTGTTTACAACATGATAGATACACACTTCTGCAGTTCCTAACAAATTAAATTAAACATTGACTTGTTTTCGAATTTTGCATGAAAACGTGGCTGAAAATTAATTTATGCGTTATGTTATGTAAGCCCTATATTAAACAATTGACAAGAAATTGTCCACAGGTTAACAAGGCATTGAATATCTGACTTCTTAAGAGTTAGACTTTCTGGTAGAGGCGGCTTCTCTTACGAATGCCCCATTGAACGAAGTTGAGTATTAACAATGCTGTGAGGAGTCTATTGCGAACAGTCCTCTTCTTTGCCTCGGGACTTTTTGGCATCTACAGTTCACCAAAATTTGTATTTGTATAAACTGCCGATTAGGACTGTCAGACACCAACACTTGTGAAATATTTATCCTATAAATATATATCCTGGTGGACAATGTTGCTTAATCGCCGATCTCACATCTACAAGATATTCACAATCTTGTCGGTATATGTTATCCACACGCCGATATTCTGCTATCCATCGGCATGGATTTCTGCCTGTTTGTGAAACTAAGTAATAGAAAAGTTTACAGAATATTATTCTGTAAATTTTGGTAATAGTCTCTTAGAGCATATCCCTGCCCCAAATGGCTTTCAAGAATACGACGGGCCAAATTCATCGCAACTGCATCTACATTCTCGGTACACTGCAGGTAGTCCACGGCAGCAAGGCCATTGTAAAGGCACATGGTGACGATCAACTTACTAATCGAAATCATTTTTGTTAGAATATGCACGGCAAAGAAATCGCAAACCTGACTGAATATCACATGCAAGAAAACCCGTTTAAAACGATAAGACCTTCAGGATCAAACCGCCAAAAATCGTAACAACAAAACTGTGTTTTATTTTTATTATAATAATTTCTACCAGCTGTGTCTGGTATTTTCAATACCCCTACGATACTTGCGTAAGATGCAAGATCTGTGAATTTTTTGTATTTTTTTTTTTTTGTTTTTTAAAGGGACTTCCACTAATGTTTTTGGAAGATCCTCACAGTTACTGTTACAGTAGTTATTCCTAAACTACTGAAAACTTGGGAAAAATGTAAACGTCACCTTCATGAATTATTAAATGACCAATGATCAATGTAATTAAGAATCTGGCCAATGATTGGCAATATGATTGATAGCGTAAGGCCTAGATTGACAGATGAATGATAGAGAATTTTTCAGATTTTTTTTTTGAGCAGATTTTCAGGTATTTTAAACTCAGAACTTCAATGTGTAGGAAGATTGTCGATATGAATCACGGTGTAGTGACTTGGATCAATATATTCGTTAGTCTTGTACTAGACGTCATGAAAAACGCTACCGCGTTACCTGGATCTTTTGATTCGTGTAAGCTAGTGGTTGTAACAGTGGTTTATGAAGAGTTATACTGTTGAACGAAACTTTATAAACTGTTTAACTGTCTAAACATCTCTAGAACACTTCAGGTACATCGTACCAAAACAAAAATAAAAAAGGAAACATTAAAAAGCTCTTGACGTTTTTAAATACTTCTTCTTCTTAGATTAAGATGCTACGGAGTGAAGAAACATATAGGTATGTCTATTCTCGACTGATCTACCCCGCTGAGCACCTTAATGACGACACTTTCCTTCAGTCAGTAGTAATTTTTGTAGTTATCTTCGTCACGGGTATCAAATCTCACAAGGCAAGTTTAAAAGGTTATATACATGGTTTTTGTACCGATCTTTCACCCGATGTTTACGTTTAACTTTCATTAACGCGTTAACCGTATCAGAGCTACGAACAAAAATAGAAGCAAAAAAAACGACAAAGGGCTCATTTTAAAGCTTAAAGCATCTACTTTCAAATGTTGAGTGCGCCTTTGTAAAATTAAATATGGCCGCTCCAATATGGCGGCCGAAAGTCGGAGAAAAATTGGAGTGTCCAGCAAAAAAAGCTTGTAGAAATAAAAATTAGCAACCGATCGGGTCATTTTTTGTCTCAAATTGTAGCTGATGGATACTCCTAAAACGCTAGTGTAGTAGGTTGACAAAATCCAACATGGTGGATCCAATATGGCGGCTAAAAATCCAATATGGTAGTCGAATTTTTAAAAATCAACCGATTTACACGAAATTTGGTATACGGGGGTTTTTGGGGTCGCTGATTCAGTAATTTTTAAAATTCAAACTCTCAAAGTAAAGCATACCAAAGGTGCAAATCAGTTGATTTTCAAAAAATGCGGCCACCATATTAGAATTTTGACCGCCATATTGGATTCGCCATGTTGGATTTTGTCAACCTACCACACCAGATTTAGGAGCATCCATCAGCTACAATTTGAGCTGACGGTTGCGAATTTCTATTTTTACAAGCTTTTTTTGCTGGACACTCGATTTTTCTCCAGCTTCCGGCCCCCATATTGGAGAAACCATATTGAATTTTTCAAAGGTGCACCCGGCATTTGAAAGAAGACGCTCTAAGCATTAAAATGAGCCCTTGGTCGATTTTTTTGGTTGCTTTAATTTTGGTCGTAGCTCTGATCCGGTTGACGCGTTCGGAATATCACAAGTTCATAGACTATAGCTGTCTGCCGCTATCTTCAGTGTAGACGGGCGGTGTTACTAAATTAAACATAAAAAAATGTAAGGGCGACATGTGGTTTAAGCGAGCCAAATACTAAATAAAAAATACTCATAAATATAAGCTGCGGTCCTGATAGACCACGAAAGAAGCGATAGCGTATGATCTTTTAATATTTTATTGATGTTGCTTCCAGAATATAAATGACCCATAAATAACAAAGAGAAATTATAAAAAACTGTACTCATATATGTATGTATATAATAACTTGGGCTATTATTATTATATTCACTAAGTTAATTCTTAGTTATTATATTCATTAAGTTAACTGTACAAAAAAAGTATACATTTGAGATAAGTCTTTATTAGAGCAAAAAAAAACAAATGAATAATACCCAGATATCAGGCTTACATAGAAGTATCTTGCTTAAACTAAGCCACACTGTACATAAAATTACAAATTGTTTATATACACAAATGTAACCCCTAGGGTTTACTTGTAACAGTTAGATGTACTGCCACAAAATATAATTAAAGGTAATGTAGGTATTACGAGCCAAAAGATAAATAACACTGTAATGAGGATTTATACATCGTACGAGTAAATGTTCCCAGCTTATTAGGATTAAATAATCATAACACACACAAATAAGTCCCAATATTATTAATACGTATAGAGAGTGTTTTTTTTTTGTTACCAGAGCGCACAATAAATCATAAACAAAGTTATTCAACAAATAAAGCTTCAAGGAAATAAAAAACTTAAATGAGCAAAATATACGAATTATTTGACTCCTGGCTGCATGCAACCATAGGGGCGTCCCCGATGGAGTAGATGGTGCAAAACCCGTCGTCAATTAAATCGTCGGAAACAGCCAAACCAAGAGACCTTCTGAAACGATCCAATCTCCTTCAAGAATGATACAGATGCAACGATATACTTCATCAGGCACGATTCATTTGATGAGGAGAATAATAAACGACCATTACGCAAACCCTAAAATACAACGTCATAATACCAAATGACCGATTCAAAGTGGTTCATCTCTGTAAATTATTACTGGTTCGATACTGCGTGGAACCTCTCTATATATTATCAGCAAGAAGGAGGGACTCCAAGCTGCACATGGTCAAATAAGATTATTGCACTGATTAAAGTACATTGCAAAAATTGGAATTTTAAAAAACAGATTGCATTAAAAAGTACTAGTACATTGGAAAATTTTAGAATATCACTGAAGCATCTCTGCTCTAAAATATTTATGCATCTCTGCATTTTATCTCTATATTTATGCATTTTTATATTTATGCATCTCTGCATTTTATCTCTAAAATATTTATTTATTATTTTAACAAAACTTTACGAGTGTCTTTTATCAACCATGTATAACTTGAAGACTTGTTGTTGCATTTCTTGCACTTCTTCTTGTTGCATTATCGGACTAGTAGGTAATAAAAAATTTCAGAGACGGATCATATTGAATTGAAAATAAAACTCACCTTTCAATGTTTTGTTTCCCATTAACTCTTAAATGAATATGCCCATGCGGGATTGCTAAGAGACCCCACCTGATTCTGTAAGTTTATACATATGCTGTAACGCTGACTGTTTTAGATAAATAATTTTTTTAAATAAAAAACAAAGTCTTAAGTATTTTTGTATACGCTTTATTGGATGTTAAGAAAACAAAAAACGAGTTAAACACGAATTAAAACACAATTTGAATTCTATAAACATGTAAAAAATATCGAGTCAATCTGCCAATTTTCTGCTACGTACTTTGTGTTACAGTTACTACAGCTCTTTTTGTGTTGAGGGTTTGTGTCTTCAAAATTGTCCATATACATATGGACAATTTGTGACAAAAAGTAATTTAAAAAATAATTACAATATACATATATTTTGTAACATAAAATCCCATGGGGTGTCCATACAGTAGCCAACCATCTTTTTCACGAACTACAATGAAACGCTTCCGTCAAAATATCAAATCAGGCTGAATCTTTTCATTTTTAATAGTTGACTGATACACTCCTAGCAACACTTCTGCCAATATATTCAAATAAAAGAGGTATTTCCAGATTTGTAATACTGGGGTTTCCGAAAGACTCTGATTGGTCTAAAAAAGAAATTCCTTTTCATTTTATTGATTGGTTGGAATTAAAGATATGATTAAGGAAGTTACCACTCGGACATCCTCAATTTTATAATAGTCAAAACTCGGGATATGACGGTTCGAAAATATGCTGAATGAAAATATTGACCAGATCTTTTTAGTAAAAAAGAATCTCTAATGGGATTATCCGAAAATTGGATCCCTTTTTTATAATTAAGGACGCACGCCACTGATGTTTAACCTTTAGAATACCGGAAAGACAAGCGCCAATACTGAAAAAAAACGATCTTAATTTCAACTCTCTGCAAGATGTCCTGAAGGGCTGAAATTTTTCTCAGAGCCTTATAACTGATAACAATACGATATCCCATTGGGATAAATGGCTGCGTTAGTTTTCGAGGCTTAAACCATGATTTCGACCTGAACATACAGCTCACAAATCTAGGGTATACCTGGGAATCATATCCAAGGACTCAGGCCGATTTGGGAGACCTAATACGATATCCTTGACTTGGACAACAAGTCGTAGATGACAGAATACCTGAAGGGATATGGCATCGCTTTTCAACGTCTGGGCGAGTACTGGTTATCTGGATAACTAGTTCATCAATGTTTAGAATATATGCAGATCATTTCTTGAAAAACGAGGTCGAGTTTCTCGGAAATCACGTAGACAATTATTATCGTCCACTCCCTCATCATCGGCGAAATCCTATGATTACCAAATACACTGTAATAATCAGCCTGCTGTTTATCCAGGACATCGTGCTGGAACATCAAAATGAACAATAACAGAGTCACAAGGGCCGAATTTCTGGGAGAACACTCCCAGAAATTCGGCCCGGTTCCTCAGAGTGACCCTGGAGTACACCCGTCATCGGCGACCTGTAAATAGATAGATCTGCATCTAGGTCTAAAATTAACCATATATTATTGTATCATCGATCATAAGGATCTGTGCATTTCAGCCTCCTATGACAATTGGAAGTGAATTAAATTAACTCTATTTATTTGAAAATATACTATCATTACATTACCATTCCAGGCCGGAAAGCCAGTATACTTGCTCGAACCATGATCGACACTTCATGATTTAATTAATAAAAGGGTCATTATTCTAATCAGTTCAGGATTTAATATATATTTATTATGTATTTTCTGACGGGATCACGAACTTCAGAACCCGGTACTCCAAAGGTTAAAGAAACAAAAAGAGAAATAAAGACTTTACAAGGTTGGGTCACGTTGAAGTGAGACACACTGTACATATACCTATATTTCTGATATCAACAAATTTTTGTTCAAAACGTGTAATTCTGAATTCTGGACGACGACGACGTTGCTTAGGAGAATTATGGTCCCTTACGATGGTCAAGGGTAGTATACTCAGTACGGATTCTCTAGTTGATGTTCTCATCTTCTTGGTGACAGCTTTTGCAAATGGATGTTTATCTCTGTTCCAAAACGAGGTTTTTCTTGGTCATCTCAGATATACCATTACAGCTTGATTTTTACCTTCCAGCTCTTTGTTTCATCCCAACGGTAGCTGCTTGTTTCAGAACGGGCCGTATTCTCACTTGTAGAAAAATAGAATAGAGAATATATTAATCACTTTTAAATAGAGAATAGTTTTCTTGCAAAAATAAAAATAGATAAGGAAGACATGAAATACGTAAAGTACGCTCACACCACTACTTCCTATTCTATTTCTGTAACCGTTAAATTGAGACCTTACTCATCTATCAATTCAACCAAGCTTTTGACAGTTACATTGTACGTAACCTGGCGATTAAAAGGGAAATAAAACACACATTCCAGTGCCCTTTTTACGTATAATGAGCACTCATTTTTCTATTTAGTGACGATAAAATTTCGATCTAAAATTTTTGTTGTGCACGCTTCCAAGTTCATAAATTTTATAACCGAACGACTCTAACAACATTAGTTAGGGTTACTGGCCCCTGTACAATTTATGCCCTTTTAAATACTTGATATTGCGCCCGGGGGTTCGCAGCATACAGAATTACTCAGCATTTCCACGAATTCAATTAAGACGTCTAATTTAGTGTAGTCAGAATGTCCTGTGCAGGCTATTCAGACAACGGTATGTATACATATAGATCGGACAGACAACGTTTGTATTCCGCAGTCGAATATGAGTTATGCTTCACGCAATAATGAACGTGAAGCTCGGCCGCTAGCTATTTCGCCGTATCGGGATAAAGAAAAACAAATTGAATAACAAAGAAACGATTTGAATACATTCCGTTTTTATCTCTCTTTTGTTCGGATCCGTGAACAATAGGATAAAAATCCAGTAAAAGCACCACATTTTCCCAAGATACTTTGCGAAAATGCTTATGTAAACGTAAATTTGCTCCAAGAGCGAGAATCTGGAACCCTTCTATTTCTCGTATTGATTTTGTAAGTAGAGAAAATTTTACAAGGAAATAAAATACGCAAAAATTGTTTTTACTCAATACCTATGAGTTGTGTGAATTAAGTGTGAGACTAGCAACATGTAGCAAGCGGGGGTAGGCTAACATGTAATGCACCTTCAGTATAAGTTTGAACTTGTTAGTGTCATTTGTTTGTTCTTTGTGACTGTTTCCGTAAACCATTTTTTTGTGCGCGTGTAAATGGTGCGCTACCAGGTTTTGTTTCAGACTTGAACACAGCGCAACGGATACTTTTGCAAAACTATGGGGACAGGTGTCTTTTCAAGAGCCCAGGTTTTTCAGTAGTTTAAGGCATTCTGAGAAGGAAGAGAGTCGATCAAAGATGAACCACGCAGCAGAAGGCCTTCACCTTCAAGAACCGATGAAAATGTCGATAGAATATGAGATCTTGTGCGTTCAGGTCGTCGGTTGACGACAAGAATTGGGGGAGAGTTTTTCGGTGGTTTAAGACATTTTCAGAAGAAAGAGAGTCGATTCAACTCCAAGACCCAAAAAAGCAATAATGAGCAAGTCGAAGATCAAATGCATGCTGATTGGCTTTTTAATAGCCAGAGAGTTGTCCACAAAGAGTTTGTGCCTCTGGACAAACAGTAAATCAACACTACAGAGAGGTTCTTGAAAAATTTCGGAAAAAGGGTCATGCGTGAGACCAAACATCAAGAACAACTGGATTTTGCAACACGACAAGGCGCATTGTCACACAGCCATTTCAATAAACGAACTTTTATTCAGTAAAAACAATCATGTGGCTCCTCATCCTCCTTATTCGCCTGACTTGAGTCCTTGCGACTTTTTTTCTCTTCCAGAGATTGAAAAATCACCTCAAGGACGTCATTTTGGGACCGTAGAAAACATTCAAATGGCTGTAACCGACCAGCTGAAGGCTATTCCAGTATATGAGTTTCAACACTGCTATGAGGAATGGAAGAACTGTCTCCATTGCTGTATTGCTTCCCAAGGAAGTTATTTTGAAAGGAGAATGTTGAATTGTAATTCATGGGATTAATAAAAATTTTTTTAAAACCAGTCTAATTACTTAATGTACACCTCGTAGTTTCTGTTCTATTCTATTCTGTTCTATTCTGTTCTATTCTGTTCTGTTCTGTTCCGTTCCGTTCCGTTCCGTTCCGTTCCGTTGCGTTCCGTTCCGTTCTGTAGCTTTCGTGACAAATTATTCGTTATAAAATGTTTAAAAATTGTATTATAATGTACCGGCCGCCGTATCTAAAACTAACTTTTTTGTTTTTTAATACCGCCATACTTGTTTTTCTATAGTGCCACCATGTTTTTCTCTTTTAGCCGACTACAGCCTCTGGTCATTTTTTGGCATCGGGTTGGTCGTTCTCGATGAACAAGTGAGAAAAAATAGCATCATCAGTTAAAACATTTTTATTACAATACAAAATTTTTTGTACAATTATGAAAAAAAATAATTGCAAATATTGCAATTGCAAGCCGTGTCCAAAATCTTCTTCTGATGTAGACATTTTGTTAAAAAGTTTCGGTCTGAAGGTGTTTTGTTTTCTATTTTAGATCTAGAAATTACTCCCTAATATGAAGTAGTTCCTACGTTTCCTTGCGAAAATTCGATAATTTCAAGTTCCACCAGCTGTCACTCGGTTTGATATACATAGGTATAACTGTTTTTTTATACCTCAATAATCTTGTATTTACTGAAATCGACGGACACAAAAGCTCTCCAAACGATCGAGGTACATAGCCTCCTTTCCCAAACGCCTAAATAAATTCCCCTGTCACCTTTAGACAGATCACCGCTCCTTATAAAATGAAGGAGTAGCGAGAGCTAATTTGCTAGCAATAATTGGTTCGCCCCGACAAAAAGAAAATTTATATTAACGTTTTTAATCCAATACCGAATCCTAAGTCTAAAGGAAATGTTTACAGTACATACTACCCCGTCGTTCTAAGTGTGGGAAAATTGGATTTTCAGCTGATTTGAAATATTAAACTTGAGAATAAATTTAAACGGACGCCGCTTTTTCCTCTTGCTTTGATAAATTAACGTCGGTGTCCAGATTTTCTTCTTAGGAAATGGGTGCTACTTTGGTATCTGCCATTTAACCCTTTATCGATCGAGGGTATGCTGGATTAACCACTTAAAAGGGAAAATAACGGAGATTGCCTCTTTTATTTGAAATAAGCTAACTTTTATCTGCGGCCTCGATGAGGGTGCTAAAATATTTTAACCAGTAAACAAATAATATAGTAGATATAACTAGAAACAGTAGAGACCTTGCTTTTGTTCTTTAATGCAGGTGTCGTTTATATTCATATTACATTTGTTTTTAGATTTGCATCAATATTGAGCATTTGTTGTAATTTTAAATAAAATACGTGAACAGTTATTTAATTTGAAATTTAACTTTAACCATAAAACATTTTTTTCTTATTTCATTTGCGCACCTACTTTTGCATTCACTAAATTAAAATCGCTAAACCTTTTGAAACATGAAAGTTATGTTTCTTGGTGGTCAAACATTTTCCATCCAATCAACATTTTGCAAGAGGTAAAAGCTTTGGTTAAGCCAAGTAGGCTATTCCATAAAAAACAAATTGGTAACTCATTATTCATGCAATAATAAAATATGAATAGAAAACTACATTCGATATTCATTATCAGATGTTTCTATAAATTGGTGCCCTGTATAGTACTAAAAGAATGTCAACTGTAGGCCTAAATCCGGAACCTAAAACGGGTCAAAACTGATAGCAGCGTTTCAGCTTTAATAAAGGAAAACTTTATTTTTTTTCCAGAATTTAAGGCCCTCTTGCTACACAAGCAAAGCAACTTTGTGTTTTAACAAAAGAAAACTACAAGTAGAATGAAAAAATATATCTGATAGATATTTGTGTGTTTAAAGCAAAGTATGCAAAAACTTTTTATGATACTACTTTCATTTCTAACGAGAGCTCGATATTGCACATGTACGAGTAAACAATACGTCGTACGTCGTATTATAGTATAAACAACACTACTATAATCATATATTGTAGTAATAACCAAATGAAGAGCTGGCGAAGAACGATGATGGTGCAGTTTATTTAAATTGCGTTAGGTGGGTGCAAACGCTATACGCGTAGTATAGCATAGTAAGTACCTATTTACGGGAATAACTGCAAAATGTCCTTATATATTACATAAAATCATATGTCCAGTTGCAAGAAAACCGATGAAGGTGACTAGCGTTTGTTGTAAAAATGATGAGGGTGTTACAACCGATGATGTCAAAAATTTCGGGACATAAAGAAATTCATTGATAATAAAGAATCCATTAGCCTTTAAAAAAACTTACTTTATACCAATAGGGAAGTAGACTCAGACACTGATTAATTCAATTATTTAATAAAATTAAGTCTATAATATTTTTATTATATGCATATTTAGAATATAATGTTACATATTTGTGTTTAAATAATTCAGTTCTTCACTTCAAAACACTTTTATTGACAATCTACAACTCGTCGATCTTAACTGTGTAACATCCAAATCACAACTAACTTTATTCTAGCAACAACACCACTATTTATAGTTTTTACATGTTCTAAAAAATTCATTTGATATCTAGAAAGAATTAATTCTTTCATCATACATTACGTCATTCCATACAATTCTTTACTAACAGCTAGTGTATAAACTAATTAGACTGAGTATGTAAACTATAAAACTTAATAACTGTCAGCTGTCACTAATGACACTTAACAAATGTCACAATAATGATATTAAAATATAAAATATACTAGCTGACCCGGCAAACGTTGTTCTGCCATATTGAAAATTTGGGTTTATAGGTATTTTTTTGATGCCAAATCCAAAAAAAAAAATACAAAAAAAACAAAAAAACAGAAATATATTGTTTTTTTGGATAGGGACACCCTAGCGGTATGAAATATACTTTACGACCTATTTTCATACCTACCACAAATACATAAAAAAATTCATAAAAATCGGTCGAGCCGTTTCGGAGGAGTGCGACCACAAACACCGTGACACGAGATTTTTATATATAAGATTTTGTTTTGCATATTTGTTATGTCTATACTTAATACACATTACGTTATCCACATAATATATGTGAGAATTTCAGTTTTTATTTTCTTTTTATTATTGTTTCACTTACACCTTCATGGTTTATCGACCAAAATAAGAGACAATTGAAATTAAAAAAAATAACAAATATATGTACTTATTTATTTAGTGATCATTTGCAATACCAAAATATTAATGTATACAGTTGTACAGAGTAAATTAACAACTTATTATTTAATATCTGGAAGTGAGACTGCTTAAAACTTACCAAATCAATTTTCTCCATTTCAACAGAATGACACCCACATTGTTCTTCCGGCCAACTGCTCAAATATAATTGAAATAATGCGTATTTATGTAGAAGCTGACCAAATAACATTTGATCTTGTCAAAACTATCACATTGGGTATCATTTTTTTATTAGCTAAATACTTATAACTTTGTGAATAAGGAGGATGTAAAATGTGGAAATTGCATAAAACTGCAATTGTTATGTGTTCAGTTTGCACTACTGTAGAGTATCTGGCTTTCACTAATTGCTGATATTTAATAGCTTATTAGTTCCGCGCGAGGGCGCTGTTGTTCCGTGTTTGCAGGTTCGCCAGCGCGCACCTCTGGCCGTTTCGATAGCCAGTGGTCGTCCTTTCTAATTTTGGATGAAAGACGGCTATTGATGATCATTTTTCCTGCAGCTATTACACGTGTCGAGTCGTAGAATTGCATTTTGTCGTCCATTAATTGGGATTTAAACGCTCGATCCGTTAATTGAATCTTAGCTGTGTTGAAGCATATACTTTCATTTGGTTGAGTCGAGATTCAATCTACATTTCTGTAGGATATAAAATTAGTTACAGGTAAGAACGCCATTTCGATGTTTTTTTTGTATACGCTACCATGTGGCTGAAGTCCTATTTCGTGTAATTAACTTTTAGAGGATTATTGTCTTCCAACATCGGAGTAGTTGTACGTTGTGAACGTAATTCTGAGGTTACCAGAATCTACACTAAGCACGTTACCCCCCCCCCCCTGGACGTGTCACCTATTGATATTGCTGTACTGGGTGTTTGTGGAGAAGTGCCGTGCCCTCAGAGTGAAGTTATCAGTTTTCTTATGTTTTATTACACTGACTTTACGTATGTAGTTTTGGGTTAAGTTCTGGCCACTTAGAGTGCCTTCGTTGTGTACAACAACTTTTTCTTTAAGGTTCTTCGTACTGGTCCTTGTTACGGGTTCTGAGTTGACGAGCTCCAGATTGTGGATTTGTCGTGCAGAGTTTCGAGCGCTTAGTTCGAACATTCGAAGACAGGGGTTGAGTCCTACGTCCCCGAAGTAGGAATCCAGTGCAAGGCTTGGTGTACGTCCCCTTGCAGAGGATTGAACCGGAACTACGGAGATACCTTTTTTTCCTCGTTTCTATTACAACAACTGTTCCAGTCACGTGAGTGTGTCATTCCGACTGAAATTTATTCCACATTATAATATTTTATAATATTGATATTTTACATCGCAGTCTACTATAGTTATTGCAATTTATTACTTTTATGGCTCTTTAATACCTATAATATTGTAGTACGTAAATGTAAACCAACGGTAGCTACCTGCGGAGAGTATTCTGGTATATTTTGTGGTTTTCTTTTTTTAGTAGGTTACATATTTACTTTTGGAGTATTTCGTATCGGGGTTAAGGCCGAATTACACCCACTGTCACCACTGTATCCTGTATATTATTAAAACCGTGTCTATTGGTGTTTGAAACGCTGTGTTTTAGTTTTCCTAACCCCAAAGAATGAGAATATCTAGTGTGTCTTTTGCTCTTTGTTACCAACACTTTAATACAATTTATTATCCACTAATCTGGGGTACAGTACGCCCTGAGAATAGAGCTAGTAAAATAAATAAAAGTCGTGACACAGGACTACTTTCCGGGCAAAGCAAGTGTCACGACTCTGAGTGGACAAGAGTGCCCCTTTTTGAGTCTATAATATCAAGACTCCAGCTGAACTCCATATCACAATATGACTTCATATAACCACTAAAATTGTACTTTCTAAACACGTTATATATTATAATTATATATTATAATTATATATACATATACATTTTGGGAAGAATCGTAAAACTTTATATATAACATTTTTTCCAAAAATGCACTCCTGGCGAGTTATTCTGCTGTTTCGGAACTTTTTCCGGCAGAACGGTCAAGGTAGTTTTTTCAAAATGGGAACACCTATTTTTGACTCCGGAATCGAAAATAGCGGGAAAAAATCACATTCGAGTCCGACCTTGATTACCCTCATTTCAAATTGTGGAGGTCACCATCCTCATGGTCAATTTTGTACGTTCTGGTGAGAACATGATTATCGTTGTCTCGAATTTATTTCATTCTTCATTTTTCGGGCTCAAGAATATGCAGTTCCACGTTTATAAAATGACCTTGACCTTGAAATGACCTTGAGGGACATGGTCAAGGTCAAATTCGAGGTTATCAATATATAACCAGGAATAAACCTTTTGTGACATTGTCTCTTTTGTTTGCGAAGAATCATTTTCCTACGATATTATGAGATTGACTTCAGGGTGGTGACCTCCACAATATGAAATGAGGGTAATCAAGGTCGAATCTGACTGTGATTTCCGCTCGTTTCGATTCCGGGGTCAAAAATAGGTATTTCCGTTTGAAAAAGCGACCTTGACTTTCAAAGGACTTTGAAGGTTATGTTCAAGATCAAATTCAATTCTAGCACCCTGTATATACACCAAGGGTTATATTAAAAAAAATACTTGAGAGTCATTTCTTAATGGTCGTAAAGCTCAACAGGGTTTTGAACTATACTCAGATGCAGTTTTTCGTGCCATTTTCAGTTTTATTTATTTTGGGACACCTGGAGTACAGTGTAACCCAAAATCATTCAAACTGGATACAAATAAAACAGTGGCAGATATGTTCTTATTCTTAATAGGCCACACTGTATACACTGCGCTCCAAGATAAGGATGCATTGCATGGGGATCTTAGACGTGGTAAGAGATACAAACTTGGTTAAATACAGAAACCACTACGTATTTATAGAGGCACTGAAAATGTATTTGCTGGAGAAATGCTCAGAAATAAGTAGGTTATGTATATTAATGTATGATAAATTTCGCATTCCTGGTTATATGTAAGCTGGAGCCTTACAAGTCGTAAAAATAATGTAAAATGCGAATTTTAAGGAAATTCACTGCATAAATGCAGTGCGACTAAAACAGCTACTGCAAACGCGTATTGAATTATTTTCCCTAAAACTAGATATACGACTACCTACTTGTAATTCGATATCAGTCGTACCGAGATAAATTGAGTTTACACCTTCATTCAATTCGACAAATCGAATTGTGGTAAACCTAAGATGGTCCCTCATTGCATCAACGAGGACCGTTAAGGCGGGATTCCACTGAGGCAACTTTTTAGGCAACATGTAGCACGCGGCATTGACGCATGATACACAAGTCTTTCCATTGAAGTAACACGATGCCACAAGAAACATGTCTATTTGTGGCACGCTACGTGTCGAGTGTTGTTGCCGGCACGCATGCGTCACCTCTCGACAAGATTGAACGTGTCGAACGAATCAGATCGGGCGACTTGTAGTGTGCGACATGGAGTGGATTGCCATAGATTACCATAATTCACCCGCATTGTGGAATAATAAAATTAGTGAATATAAAGACGATAGAATAAAAAATGGCAAGTTAAAGGAGTTGGCTATTAAATATAATTGTAGGGGAAAGGAGGCAAATATCGACCATCGTCAAATATCGATCACTAAGCCGAAAACAAAACTACATATAATTTATATATAAATGCAGGAACGCACCCCATCAAACGTTCGAAAAATTAACTTCGCCAAAGTCTCAGGCGGCCATTTATTCAACAGTTGTCCAAAGTGCAGATGGTAGTTTATTTTACGGTGATTTCTTATTAAATTTTGAGTGTTCATGTTAAGGTTCATGTAAGGATATATATTTTACATCTGTTTAATATTTGTACTACAGTTTACTTATGCTATAACTACTTTAATTTACAACAGCTTTCAGTTATTATGACCTGAACACAAGCCAAAGAAAAACTGAAAAAGAAGGAAGAAAATAGAAAATGAAGAAGTATATGAAGAAAGTTAAACGGTGTCGGCCAAGAAAAAAGATGTGTGACGAAGATTTAATATATCAATGTTTGGTAAAAAAAACAATGAACTTTGGTGGATATGTCGCTTCCACGGGCGTTGGACTCATACTGATTGTATGGACATTTAAAAAGCTGATAATTATATTTGTAACAAATTCTAGAATACTGTTTCCACCTCCCTTTGTATTTTTTTTTTTCAATACCAAAATATTTTATACATTGTTTTTTAATAAATATTTTGTAGAAACACCTGTTCGACATTAGCCGACCACTGAGTCGATATTTGAAGTGGTCGATATTTAACTCCTTTCCCCTACTGTTCCTGGAGACCTTCTTTTCTTTACGATTCAAAGCTATTACCAAATATGCAGCTGCCGCGACTTTTCGTAAAGACATGATGCACCAAACTGAAGTTGCTTGAATGGGATCGTTTTGAGTCATGCTACAAACATAGACGACAAAGCGCATGCGATGTGGGGAGACAAATTCCGCATTCGACATTATTGAATTTTGTGGCACATACTCGCACACCTATAATCAGGCAACACTAGGAAACATGTATCATGCCTCATGTCGTTCAGTGTTGCCTCAGTGGAATCCCGCCTTTACAATCGAATCCGCTACTGAACGAGTAGTCAAAGAGTTCACAGCGGAGAGTACACCTTAACGACCGCGTCAAATTTGCGACATAAATCAGTTTATGAATAATTCAGGTGCCCCGCCGCGGCTGATGCACTTAATGGTTTCGAACCAGATCACGTGAGGTACCATCAATTAGCGCTTTGGTGTAGTATACTCTAAGCGACTAGTTTAAGGCATAAGCAACATGCCTGTAACGGAAACAGGATGGCTGTTGTCTAACAGTTGCTATTATACCGATAACGCTTTGTCCCTGTCTTTGCTTGGTCCGCTGGGAGACCTACGTCGTTCATCAGGCCGCACCACTTTTCAGGGTGTCGCCAATTAAGTTAATAAAGGGTGGTCCAAAGTAAACGCAGGATTTAATGTAAAAAAAGGTGTAATAAATGTAAGTTAATGTAAAAAAAGTGTAACTGTTGTAAATAGTAAATAATAACACTGGGGAACAGCTGTTTTGGTGCCGAGGGTTTTTGAACTGATTCTATATCAGTTTGATGTCCTGAATTCAAATATCGTATTCATTTTTCCCTATCAGCTCCAGTTTTTAAGATATGCAATTTTAGAGAAATATGAGTTCTATGATTTTAACTCAAATCTCAAGTGTAATAAACAAAAGTAGATTCGATTTTTTTATTTTATTTATACCAAATACAATCTTAAGTCAAACTTACAAACAAAAAAAAACATTAAAGAAATCAAATATAGTCACTCGACACTTCTAAAACTTCTTTTCCGCGACATTCTTGAATGTTTTTTCAAACAGTCCCTCTTTAAACTCCAGCAGTAATCTGCCATCATGTGGATGTCCCATCTTCCTTGGTAGCGGTCCTCCATAATTTTAATATCTTGGTGAAATCTTTCACCTTGTTCCTCACTCATGTCTCCTAAATTTTCTGGAAACCGGTCCAAGTGGCTGTCTAGATAGTGTACTTTTATACTCATATTGCACCCTAATGATTTAAAGCTGTTCAGCATCTTGTTAACAATTTCAACATAGTTTTCAGCTTTATGTTTGCCTAGAAAATTTTCTACAACTGCAACAAATGATGTCCAAGCTTCTCGTTCAACTTCATTCATTGAATTTATGAAGGCAGGATCTTTAATTAATTGTCTTATTTGTGGGCCGTCAAATATCCCTGCTTTGAGTTTTTCTGTGCTCAACTGAGGCATTTTTACCCCTATATATTCAAAACAAGGCCCATCCTTATCAAGAGCTTTTACAAATTGCTTCATTAAGCCCAACTTTATGTGTAACGGAGGAAGAATGATTTTTTCTCTTTCAACCAAAGCGTCAAACATTTTCTTTTGCCGGTAGTCCACTGCCGTAATTGCTCTGTGCAAGTTTTACATACAAGATGCGGGGCCCACGTTTTGTCCTGATCACCAAGCTTAACTCCAAAGTATGCCAAATATGCTTGCTTCACAAAGTCAGTAATAGCTCGTCTGTTTTGTTGGAACATGTATTCTCCGCATATATAACAAAACACATCAGGTTGATTGACACAACTTCTTCTTGAACTGGACGCTGAACTCATTTTAATTCTGTTCAATAACACAACACTCTTTTCTTAACAGAAAATAACACGCCGAATTCGATCTACTCTCTCTTTAGCAAGAAGGCACAAACTGACGAGACTTACCTGAGTTAGGGGTATAAAAGGGTCAGTTCAGGTACCTGGGAGGCAATGTTTCCACTATTTATAGATTTACCTGGAATTTACTCATTTACAGACTGACAATAAAACAATTGCACCTACATTAATGATTATAAAATAATTTTAGAACTCTCAGAAACCAATAAACTGCATAGAAACCAGATATGTAGATAAATTTATGTATCTAAAAAAGTAGAGCTGATAGAGAAAAACGGATTGCACCTATAGATTTAGCTTCCCAAATATAGTTAAAATCAGGTCTAAAAATCCCAGGCACCAAAAAAAATTTTTTTTTTGTTCCCTGTGTAATTGTTGATAAATACTGAGTAAAAGTGTTACATAATTGTTACATAATAAAGTCTACAGGGTTTGTCCGGAAAGTAATGTCAGTGAATTTTTTTTGAGACTGTACGCTTCAGCCCGCGCTTTACGTGCTGGGATTGTGGTGTGGGGATCTGGCAACAAGATCCAACAAGCGTCAGTTGGCTACCGGTCGTTGTAGCGGTCGCATCACTCGTTCTTTGAGAGTCGTTACAGTGACCCGGTGCAAGAAAAAATGCAACGTTCGCTTGAGCAAATGATGGCGATCAAGTTTTGTGTGAAACTGGAGACGAGTGCTGCGGAAACCATTCCAATGTTGTAGAAGGCTTTCGGCGTCGATTGTCTTTCGGACAGGCAAATTTTCCGGTGGCACAAGGCCTTCGAAGAAGGTCGGGAAGATGTCAACGACGAGAACCGCGCTGGACGGCCATCAACCTCCAGTTCCGACGACAATGTGAAACGTGTGCGTGACTTGTTGAACACTGCCGTCGTCTAAGTGTCCGTTTAATTTCCGAAACATTAGACATTACGAAAACCATTGTTCACGAAATTGTGTCGGAGTCTTTAGGAATGAGGAAGGTGTGCGCGAATCTCGTGCCAAAAGTGCTAACGGACGATCAAAAAGCGAGGCGCGTCGAAACCTGTCAAGAACTTTTGAACACCTGCGAAGACAACCCCCGCTTTCCTCGATGACGTCATTACCGGGGACGAAAGTTGGGGCTTTGAATACGATCAGGAGACGAAGAGGCAAAGTGCGGAATGGCACACGTCGAACTCCCTCGCCCCAAGAAGGCCAGGATGTCCAGGTCAAAGATCAAGACAATTCTGATTGTCTTTTTTGATTGCCGGGGATTGGTCCATCATGAGTTCGTTCCGCAGGGGACAACCCTAACCGGAAAGTTTTACGTCGAGGTGCTGAAGCGGCTGAAACGCAGGGTGAATCGCGTCCGCCCAGACATCTCAAAATCCTGGAAGCTTCACCACGACAATGCGCCTTCGAACACCTGCCGCGTGGCCGATTACCTCGTCAAGGCAGGCATCACCGTTGTTCCCCAGCCTCCCTACAGCCCCGATGTGCCCCCCCCCCAGACTTTTTTCTGTTTCCGCGCCTCAAAACCCCAATGAAAGGACAGCATTTTGGGTCGGTGAAAAACATTCAGAAGGCTTGTACCGACGCTTTAAAGGCGATTCCGGAAACGACTACCGTGCTGCTTTTGATGCGTGGAAGACCCGCTGGAACCGATGTGTGGACGCAGGAGGAATGTATTTTGAAAGTTTCTAAAGATTTGTACACATAGAATCAATAAAACCATTTTTCAAAGCTCACTGACATTACTTTCCGGACAAACCCTGTATGTTGGTATTGCTATTAAGTATGGTGAAAGATGTTTAAAAAAAATCCTCCGCGACTTATGTAACACGCGAACTCTTGGAAATATTCTGGATCACTTTGTCTCATAACTACGGTTTGATTTCGTCGAGAACTTTCCTAATTTTTGCTTTTAGTCAACACCTAAACATGACTCGTAATTTTGCGGCAAAAACTTTAGAATTCCCATATAAAAATAATTAATGACATACGGTCGCAAGATCCTGCTACCCCCTGCCCCACTCCCTCGGCTACGTCCATGAGTGACCACTATTTCATTCGAGGCATTCATTCTGAATTGAAAATGAATTGAATTCAGATTTAATAAATGAACAAATTGACGGTCGAATCAATTTTTCCATGAAAAATATGGTTCTGGATTTTAGAACAATTTTGCAGTAGCCTTGTGTAATCTGATAAGAACAAGTAGCAAATTTATTTATTTTTTGTTTATTATGTCAAAATTAAATTTTGACACCAGATTCACAATCAACATCCTAGAAAACCCCTATTCAAACTATAAAAAAATCATAAAACTTTGTTGAAAATTGGACCCCTTAAAGTATTAAAGGGGGCTGTAAAGAAAAACACGTCAAACATTTTTTTGACTGTCTGCACTCTCGGACAGAATATTTTTTTTATTTTGTAGATCTTTTTATAGACCAGTGCACAAATATCTAAAAGGTTATATAAAAGGTTATATACATATGAGTACATCATGCATCGGCCAGTTATGAAAAAGGACAAATAAAAATGGAGACGACAGATAAGAAGCAACCAGTTTTACATATCGAAGGTAGTGGGTGAATAAGATCGACCCTCTCACCATGTATGCTAGTCGTTAGAAAGAGAAGTTTAGTTTTGTAGGATATTATTAAGTTGTATGCAAAAATATGTACAAATGAAATCTAAAATATACTGGTGACCATTGATAATGCAACACCCTGAAGGAGTTGTGTAACATAACTCGAACTGCGTTTAAATAATGTATTGTATTAATGAAACAACCCCCACGTGTCCCCCCACGTACTCTTATAGAAGCTTATATGTAGACACACTGGTAGTGCATCAAACAGCGTTCAAATGATCCCTTAATGTATATGTGGAAATGTGGCACCTACATGGTTCTGCAGATAAGGTACTACCACTGAGCACTTCATCGAAGTATCTTTGTTTAGGCTGTTTAAGGTACCTTGAATCCGAATAGACGTACTTAATCTGTTATTATAAACAATGGCGCCCCATACCATAATCCCTCGTGTTGGAACCATATGTCGCGTTGGAATCGTATGTACTGACGATTTATGCGTTTTCCTTGTCGTCTTCGAATACGAACCCGACCGTCGTGCAGGTACAAACAAACCCGAGATTCATCAGAGAAGATGAGATTGTGCCATTCCTCCCTCCACAAAT
Organism: Aromia moschata; assembly: GCA_029963805.1. Lineage (NCBI taxonomy): Eukaryota > Metazoa > Arthropoda > Insecta > Coleoptera > Cerambycidae > Aromia > Aromia moschata. The sequence goes on along the minus strand of JAPWTK010000057.1, from coordinate 22,785 downwards.
GTTTTTCTTGCTACCATTGAAGATGTAGACGACGTTGTTTTACAGTCAGCAGAATTCACAATTGACGTCACGACGGAAGCCCAAAATCGAACAAGCGGCGCCTGTTCGCTGTTGAGATAATTGGGTTGATCCTTGTGTTCATTCGCTTAATGCTAATTGATGAATGTGGCGCTCCTTGAGGTCTGTAGTTCACCATCGCGCACCAGTCAGGTCGCCTCACGGTAGTGTGTTCACTTCACTGCACTGTCACCATACCCCCATAACTGTCACCATACCCCAATAACATTTCGCCCAATACGGGCCCCTATATTTCGACATGACAAACCCCCTCACATAGGCCTAAAATTCGACCTCTCTTAAATTCACCAACTTGCTCATATCGATGTCGTTCTCTTCGACGGAGCATTTCGTGGTACTAGTCCTTACTCACTGCATCAACAAAACTAACACAGAATATAGATAAGTAGACCATTTTATAGTTCACTAGCGACCCGCCCCGGCTTCGCACGGTTTACGACATCACATTAGAAACCTCTAAAATGATCAGTGTTTCTCTACTATATTATGCATGTATTATACATATAAACATTCCTCTTGAATCACTCTATCTATTAAAAAAACGCATCAAAATCCGTTGCGTAGTTTTAAAGATTTAAGCATACATAGGCAGGGACAGACAGCGGGAAGCGACTTTGTTTTATACTATATGATGATGATGTGACCCTTTCGCATGTAGCTGAATTTCTCAGAAACAATTAGTCGGAATTTCCTCAAATTGTAATTTTTTTTTTATTTCACCATAACAAACCAAAATACAGAAGATAACGACGTTATTATTGTTTATACTAGGTGTTGCAATTTCAATTTCAATGGCAAACAATCAGATTCGAAAATATGGGTTCTTCGGCAGATGTTTGTCTATTGGCAAAATATAATGTCACAACTCAATATTACATAGCATTACATGTAGATACATATTATTTCAAGCTAGGCGGAAAATTATTATGGCCTAATCACAATTGCGTTCCTTACACAACTTCGGTCGCTCGGAGAATTTATGCAGGGTTGTTTCGAACATCCACTAATGCCCATAAATGATACATGAGTACACGGATTTGCTTTACACAATTGACCAATTAGTGGTCAGAGTCATAAAGCAGAAACTCGATGGCATCCTTGTAGCCGTGCCATATAATACTGCGACGTCTGTATTGTGAACGGCGCGGCGGCGCGCGCCCCCTTCACCGAATAACAATCGGCTTGAATAAAAATCACATTCCGTTTTATTTTGCTACGGCGCGTTTTTAATTTGCATTTTAACTTAAGAAAATTTATATACCCTTTTTAAGATCGTCGAAAATCTTACTGAGAAATATCCAGTTCTCTTCTCTTAAAATATGCAAAGAATTTAATGAGTCCCTCGGCAAGTCTGCAGTTCTTTGGAGAGGTGTTTCAGAAAATCTGACATTTTCAACAAATTGCTCCGCCGTAATAAAATAAAATAATGTCGCATATGTCTTTGCGAGATAAAATAAAATAAATATTTAGATGTGTTTTTGCACGGCGTTTGTCTTTTTTAAAGGCGAATTCCTTAATATCCACGAATACTAGTAAACTAATATTGATCAGGCCTTTATTAGAGGTGCGATGAACCACTGAACTCCTGAATTTTTTTTTATAGAATATTATTGTCGATATTATATACAGGGCGGGGCATTCAAATTGACAAATGCGAATAACATCGAAATGAATCGTTGGACAAAACAATGTTTCAAACAAAAGTGCCACCGTTTTGAAGGCGGGATTTAACACTTAGAATGTTGTTATATTTGGTAGAGGATTTCAAGGTCATTTGAAGGTCAATTTTGATTTTTTAAATAGGAACCCCTATTTTTTTTTGTATGGATTTGTGTTCTACGCTTAAAAATAAGTAGTGTTTGTTTGAAGAAGTTTTGTGTTTTACTACAAAAATTTGGTCCTCTTTTTTTAACTGTTAAACGTCTTAAAATAAAGATTTCAAGTAAAAATTAAGTTTGCGGAAGCTATGTCAGAAATGTATTTTTTTATTAAGCAAACTCCTTTTAATGATAAAAATTGCGACCGAAAGTCGTGTTGAAAAATAAAAGTAAATGGGAATGTAGTCAAGTAACACTTAATTTTGCAAGTCTATTTATGCTGAATAATACTAAAGTGGTAAAAATTCGATCAATAGATAATACCTTTAGGGGTGTAGATTAATCAATGAATATTATAGACTGACTAAAATAATGTTAATGATTCCAAACATAGCCCATTAGGATAGTAGATAACATGGATTAAATAAGAATATTAGAAGGCAATAAAAGTGTGGTAATAGAGGGCAATAAAAGTATTGTAACTGTAATATTCCCATTAGGATTGTAGATAAGATGGATTAACTAAGATTAAGATGTATAAGAATAATAATAATACTAATAATCTAATATATCTAAATCCAAATGGCTAATATCTAATATCTCTAAAACATCTAGCACAAAGTCAAATACGTTTTAACAAAATTATACGTTTTAAAATCATGGTTTAACAATTAACGTAACAGGATTATTTCAGTAACAATTAACATTATTTCAACCAGTGTCCTCTTTAGCGTTCGTTACAAAAGTTAAACTGCAACGGTTAAGGGGGAAATAAATTGTTGTTTGAAGTCAAACATAAAAGTTCTTCAAACATCACTTATTTTTAAGCGTAGAACACAAATCGATACAAAAAATAGGGGTTCCTATTTAAAAGATCAAAGTTGATCTTCACATGACCTAGAAATCCTGTACCAAATATAAAACAAAATCTAAGTGTTAGATGCCGCCCTCGAAACGGTGGCAATTTTGTTTGAAACATTTTTTTGTCAAACGATTCATTTCGAAGTTATTCGCATTTGTCAACTTAAATGCCCCACTCTGTATAGGTATCTATGGACAAAAATAATGGTAGGGATACACTTAACATACATACAGGGACTGGCCGGAAAGTAGACGGACCGATTTATTTTTTAATTCATTGACAGTATCATTACACAGTACATTGACTTAATATTCTTCAAAGTAGGACTCTTGTGCATCAATACAGTGTTTCCAGCGACTCTGACAATTACGAAAGACCCCTCAAACGCAGAAACCGGAATGGGCTTTAACCCCCTCGTCATGGCCTCTTGAATGGCTTAGACCGAGCCTGGGTGACGTCATTTCATAACCCGTTTGAGTTGGGGGAAGGAAAAGAAGTCTGGGGGTGTGACATCTGGCTGTAGGGAGGCTGGGGAAGCGTTGGAACAAGGTGTTTAGCCGGGTAGTCCAGGTAGTAAGGCGATGGAGTCGGCGCATTGTCATGGTGGAGCTCCCAGGAACCGGCGAGTGTTGGTCGGACGCGGGTGAGTCGTTTTCGCAGTATTTGGCAGGTTTTTTTACTTTCACCATGTTCTCGTCATTTTTTATAGTTTTTATGTAGGCGTCCTGAGCATTGATCGTCCTCAAGTTTCTGTCTTCCCTCACGAAACAACTTGGGCCACTCGAAAACAATTGATCAACCCTCTCGCTGTTTTACCGAGTTTCAAGCAAAACGTTACCGCGTAAAGCTGCTCGAGTAGACGGTTCATCGCGGAGCGTGACGAGGCACCTTGACTGGGGTTCACTTGAAAATCAACCTGCACTTTGGAAAGGCTCAAAGGCGACTGGTGACCGGTGCGCTGCTTAGCTAAGACCCTCCACTACCCAACGCGCGCAGAAAGGTCTCCCTCCGTCACTTCGTCTAGGCGGGAAAAATTCAATCCGACTATTTTCTGGACAGACCCGGTACATGCAAATTCAATATAATTATTATTGTGCATATTTATAAAGAATATCGAGATACGAGAGAACTTTAGATTCTGAAATAATATCCTGCAAAATACAAATTTCATCGCTAAATTCAGCCTCCTTCGAATGACAGTTGCAACTGCCCCAGATCCTTAAATTGTTTGTAGGGGTTTGCAGCCTCATTTGAAAGGCCTCTTAATTATTTATAGAAAATGATATTGTTTTAAACTTGTATTGTAAAAATTAACAGTAAAAAAATTAACTTATCTGATTCACGAAAATCGCTACAACCTAAAAGCATAATAACTAATACCATTTCATTCTTGACAGTTAGAAAAAGAAGAAGAAAAAACAATTTCAGTTACTTTTGAGCTGAAAATTCGACAGGATCAGTTGAAAAGAAGACTAAAAACGTATCAACATTATTCACAGCTGGACATTAGTTTTGTTGAAAACGTAGCAACTTGCTGTGTTATTGTGACAGCATTAAATAATAATTGTCAGTATTATGCAAAGTTGGCTAAAATAGTATAAACAACTTCACATTTTGTATTTTAACATATTTATTCTGTAAAACAAATTCACACTAAAAACTCACCCTCTATTATTTAATTCACGCTAAGTAGTACTTACTTTGACCCAAAACTCGGATAATAGCTAATAATAATATTGTACAATACTGCTTAATAATTATATCCCTCACTAAAATTCAGCTTCAATAATTTTCCAAAAGACAGATTTTTTGGGAATAGCTTCTTATTAACACCTATTATAATCTTGCAGGCAAATTCAGATTTCGTGTCACCTCTATTATTACACAAATTTTACTACAGAAATACAAACAAAAATATTACTACACTAGCATAAGGCCATAAAATACCAGATTAAAAGGAAACGTGAGAATCAAATAACTGTAATTTATATGACCATGTTGTTCCACATTAGAACAACATAAATACTATAATATAAAAATAATTAGCACATTTGGAGTTTGCATGACTCGTTTATTTCACCCGAAATATCGATTTAACAATGGTGAATGCATTGATAGTTGAATAAATGTCTACAATTTATGTTGTTAATATGGTAGTTTAACATCATTATTATGGTAATGGATAAATACGAGTATACAGAAAATAAGGCAACTGATGATTTTGTTACTGGCTATTTGATACTGATACAAGGCTCCAAAAATTCTATTTTTGGCTTTAAACTTTTCGTTAATTATAAAGTTTTTTGAGTGAAATTTGGGAATGGGCATAAAACTATAAGAACAACAAAAGAAAAACTGAAATTTTGCTATTATACTAAATTACACTGAATGGTGATGGATTTGTCGTAGGAAGTGAGTTTCACTCAGAAACAGCTGAGATGAATTAATTTTTGTGAAAGATAAATAACTTTTAGTAACCTTCACTCAAAATTAAATGGATTATGAAAAAATATGTCTTAAGGACGCTAAGCGTCGCGGTGCTTCATTTTTTTGTGAGCAATATAACTTTTAAGCTGTATCAGTATCTACTATATAAAGATATTATATCAATTATGAGTTGTTTTTCTATTTAACATATTTTTGTGTTATGAATGTTAAAAAAAGTTTTTGTCGCTTTATTGTTAAGTGCACTATCAATTTTTTTTTTTAATAAACTGCCAGATAAATGAATATAATTTCTGTAATGAGTATATCAATTTACTTACTTTTACTAACGCCAAAAAGCTTCTGCCTCTTAAGACAGAAATAAAAAATATTGCTTTACGATGCTAACCATCGCAATAGCTCGATTTTTTTTTTAGTAATTTAGTTAATTTTCATTATTTCAAAAGTTATGGCCGATTCCCAAGATCTTATTTGATCTACTAAAATCGTATCAACCACATAAAAATAATATCAACCTACTAAATAGTCTATTCCTAAATTTGACAACATTGATGACATATTCTAATACAAATAAGAGCTGATTAATAAATCATATTTAACTTTAAAAACTCCCAACTCCACAACAAACCAAAGGTTTTAACTCTTGCATGTTCAGCATTTTACAATCGTAAAATTTATTACGTTTTAAAAATAAATAAAGTTTCATTATTTCAAGTAAAGTTTTTTTTTTATGTCTTTCTTATTGTTACTTTAGGATAAGTGTGAAAGTATATGTGAAGAACAGTTTTTGGCCTAACTTTTTGGTGAAAAATAAAGTAAATATATACATACCTATGTATGAGAGTAATTTTATATTATTCTTTGAATTCGAATAAAGATAAATGGGCTCTGCACAAAACAATTTGTGCAAAAAAACAACTGCTGAGCTACAATGTTGAGCGAACAATAGCGTCGGAAAAATTATTATTCATGACTAAATAAAAGTGATTACCTTTCACAAAAATTAATTTATCCCAACCATTTCTAAGGAAAACTCACTTCTTATGATAAATTGATCACTCTGTACTGAACTTTACACCCATGTCAAAATGTACAATTAATCAAACAATAAATAATTACTACGGGGTTACTACTACTGGGGTACTGCGACTTTAAGTAAGTCACACTATTTACTTAAATTTTTAATTTTTACTTAGTCTTTACTTACATGAAGGAAGTACTTGATTTTCAACTAAATAATGAAACGTATGAATATTCTCTATATTATGCATTTTTTCCGCAGGACAATAAACCCATTAAGGTTTCGTCATCCGAAAATGGATGTATGACAGAAATCACTCTAGTTCTCTACGAATATTGGATTGACGTGGATCAATAGCATATGAATTATTATTGTCCAGGAAGAGGGGTTGCCCTTCATCATCCATATTGCATATTGCTTATTTGTATCTGCTTGTTTGTATTCTCTCTCTCTCTCTCTCTCCCTCTCTCTCTCTCTCTCTCTCTCTCTCTCTCTCTCTCTCTCTCTCTCTCTCTCTCTCTCTCTCTCTCTTAAACAACTTATGAAACATTGACTGATAATAAGTGCCCACAGAGTTTTATGATTTTAAACCGCATATACACTTTTGGGTGAAACAGCATCTTCGAGATGATTATGTATCTGTGTTTTATAGTTCCTGTAATTGTTCGTCTAATCTTAACGAGAGTTGTACAGTGCCGGCTCTGCGTTATGGTACACATTTCCGGACCCTACATAATTCAATACTGCCACTCTTTCAACAGAAAATTTTAAATCTCTCTGCATCTTTAATAATTATATTTTCTAGTGTTTATTTTTACTCATTTAGTAACACATTTTGCTATTATTTCGACAGAAAGGTTATTATATATAGGTAAGGCAAAATTTGTGACATATTTATGGTCTTAGTTAGGGAATGTGTCAATACAAATATAACAAGTCACTCAGGGTCATCAGCATTATTAATTTGTAACTACTTCGCTTGGTAAATACTTAATTCATAAAGCCTTATAAAAAACAATGAAACCGTACAAGGAAACCTATAAGTATTTTTTTTTATGGAAACTCTATTTGGTATTGACTTTTTTTTACATTTTTCTTTTAATTTTGGTACCTTTTTTCTAACGCTTTTTTAATAGGATTTTTCAATAAGATTTGATAATATTGTTTGTCTATACTTAAGCTATACATTGATTGCAGCAAAAAATAAATCAGTTGATATTGATATCATACTTAAATTAACGTATTCAGTTGGGCCGACGATTCATTTCGCTCATGAAATGTTAAATAATCCCATTGTGATATAATCTACGGTACTAATGACCTCGGCTAAGTTTACAAAAAGAGAAAAACGTGATACATTGTATTGTCAGCTATAAAACTGAATAAGAGATACAGATAAAAGTCGCTCGATTGCAAAATTCCGAGTAATGTACTCTGTATATCACGTAGAAAACTGCATTTTTATGTGGAAAGACTTTAGTCTAACAGTATCTCTGGCATTTGGGTTCAAAATGTCACGCAGCAAAAGTCTGTAAAGAAGGCAATATATAGGTAAATAATTTCCAATTAAATTTAGAATTTCACTCAATTGCAACAATAGACGTTATTTTCATTTACCTACCACTCAATGCTAATTTAACAAACAGTAAAGGAAATTTAATATACAGAGTGTCAGTCACGTTAACAGTTGACATATCTGTTAATTGGATCCGAAAAAATGTGCTCGTGAACAATATATTCTGCAAATAGCACGAAAGACTACATCTGATTAAGTTTACAATTCAAGATCCAGGATTGCTCATACCCTTGACTTAAAAAAACTTTTTTTTTTTAAATAGAAATCCTTTGTAACTAAAAACCTAAATTTACTTTACCAACTGTATTTTTTAAATTCCCAATAAAATTCGAAATTAAAATCATAATACAAATGGCAAAATAATCGACAAAAAAATATGTCGCAGTAAATAGAAATTTTCTTTTCCATAAATTAAGACCTATGCTTTGCGAGAACCTAAATTGAATTTAAGTACCAGTAGGTGTCGGAAACGGCTTACCGTTCCCTTTTTTCAGGGCTTCACAGGATTATAATAGATATTCATTAAGCTTATCTGCATAAATTATTTACAAGATGTGCAGGGTGTGGCGTGAGGACCTTTAATTAACCGTATATGGAAAGCGATAAATACTCGAATTTAGAAAATTTGATTTGTATATATGGGGGTTTATTAGTGTGATCTCTGATAAAAATATTGGCATCAACAGAGCACTTCTGGTTATACCGGAAATTTCTGTTAATTTTGTTATTTTAAATGGAACATATTATTTTTTATTTCATTTTCGAATTATACGTGGAATTTTAGGCTGAAAATCATTAAGTTGCCTAATCTCGAGACAACCGTGTTCGAAGTATTTCAATTTCCTATCTTTTTTTTTATAAATCATGGTCATGCATCTCAGACATTACTTGGTATATAAGGCCAAAATTTCACAGGACGAATATCAAGGTTTTATACAAGATGTGACATAGACATAATTTCTGTACACTATACAGAGCGTTAAATTCTGAGCCACCAATTGTGATAACTTCAAAACTCAATAACATACTTTTTTCAAATGAGACATACTGTTTTATTTACCATTTTATTTTTATTTATTTATTTACCATTTGATGTAATTTGTTATTTTCTTTCAACCTGTATTACATTTTCTTATAACTAAATCTAACTGATTATAAGATAGTTAAAGATTTATTAGGGAAATGGAAAAACCTTTTACTTACCGAGACTTGTGAAAAACTTATTCATTAGGTGTCATTCCATGACATTAATATATTGACGGCAGCTTTCGATCTTATATATATAATTATATAAAATCAGTCAAAATGGCGAAATTGGCACATTTTGGTTATCCTAACGATTTTTTGAGTTTGATTATGATTTACGGGGACCGTAAGCTTATTATTGGTTGAACATGTTGTATTTTGGAGAAATATCATAACAAATAAAGACTCTTTATTATTAACTGCTCAATAAGTGATACAATTAAATACTGGCAAGATTGAATAACAAGAATAAAAAAAAAACAATGTCTTGTTGGGGAAGGTTTTTACTGCCGTTTATTGCATACATACGTCAAGTACAAAATTTGTATTCGGTATTTTATTATGCACAAACGGATTCAGTCAAAAAAAAGCTGTAGAACATTACTTTTATAAAAAAAATAGTGCAAAACAACAATAAAAAACACCGTATTGTTAAAGTTATAGTTTTTAAAAATGAGAAAGTTGATATTTGACGGGTTCCTGAAATAATCGATTCAGTAGATACTTCAGAAATTCTGCCTCATAATACGATTGTTGTTGACGAAAATATTGATGACACTAATTTGTTCATCAATAGAAAGGAACTAAACTAAATGTTAATATCAATAAATCATTGAAATAAATAATGATGAATTATTAAATAAACGACTGTGGATAAACAAATTAATGTATATTACATATGAAAAATTATGTACTATTATACTTAAAAAAAATTACCTTGATACACGTGACAATAATTGTAATGGTTTTGGAGTTTTCGGCTGGAATAACACGAATTATACGTTTCTCCACTTTTCTCTTCACTAATTTAGAGTTAACAAAAACATGTTTGTTTTTGAGAATGATGTTTCACTGTCATTACTGAATGAACTGCAAATTAATTTCACAGCAGCATTTTCAACTTTAAATTAAATATATCTTTGATCTTAAATTAAACTTTAAATAGACGATGAATAGTAATTTAAATTTTTTTGTCACATGTAGGAATAGGTACGTTTAATTAAATAAACTTTCTTTGTTGCGATGAACGACGACATTGTTTAGACAACAATAATTGCCAAGAACTCAAAGAGAGGCAGAAGCGTGAAAGGTTAACCGAAGGAAAATACATTCTATTTCAAACTATCTATCTAAATATAAAAATTAAAAAAAAAAATACGTCTAACTTTGCAGCACTCTCAGTGAGGGTACAGTAGGAAATCGCAACTTGAATAAGTTGTTCGTTTAAATTAATTGTATCAACAACACTAGTATAAAAAACCTGCTTAACACCCAAGATACTATACCGTACTCGACGTTCGTTTCATGTTGGCAGCATCGGGAATTCACCCATTTGGTGGTTTATGGTTGGCCCACTATGCCTTTCGATGTTTTTTGAAAATACTACAATTACTTATATATATTTAATATAAGTAATATTATATTATAAGTTTAATATTATGTAAACAAATAACTGACTCAATAGCATAAATACAAAAAAAAACAAAGGAATTCCTTTTTGTGTGTTAATATTTCTATTTAGTACAGTATTCTTACTCCTGACAATTTGACAAATTATTAAAAATCTTTGTGTAATGTTTGAGTTACTGGGTATACGGCAAAAGACAGCTAGTTACTTGTTTTACTGTCTAAAAATGCTTTCAGTTTCGTTTAATTAATTTTACTTTCGACGTTATGTTTGTCATTACTCATTACAAACATAAAATGCATTTGCATAATATACAAATATTTATTCATTTCTCATAAACTGTACCATGTCCTTTATGAACGTTTACAACCAAGAATATGTCTGATTGTAAGTTAATAGAAGTTAGAATAGTAGCAAAGCATAAACTGATTTAGAACAGTAAACAACGAAGCTATTTTCATACGTATACAATGTCACACATAGTCTGCATCATATAGAAAGATTTTCATCCGTTTGTGCTTAAGGAATGATACGCAAAAAGAAATTACATGCGTTTTGGTAATTCTAAGTTCAGTACCAAATTCACAAAATTTACTTACATAGGTCAAAAAAGAAAAAAATGATTACATGTGATACTGATTTTATGGTTGACATCTGTGGCGCAGCCAAAGGGGCAGGGGACCAGGGCCCCCAAGCCATCCATACACTTCATTCTACTCCGAATATTTCGAGAATGAAAAAAACACTTATTTACGAACATTCGTATCGGAATTAATATTTACGAGTGTACTAATTTTAATTCATCTTTCATCTTTCAGACCCGCCTTTTCATCTCGAGGGGGGGGGGTCGGTTTTCACCCTTACATATCGGGAATGGAGATGGAGATGCCAGCGGATTTTCCTTTCTCTCGTCTCAGCATTACAACTCCTAAAGTGCATGTTTCTACTCCTGGGAGGCTTCTGAATCCTTTCCGGGAGTTTGGGGGTAGTTTTCTCCCCCTTGGAGGATGGTCTCAAAGCAACTAAACACGATTCTCGTTAGTGCACTGGTATCGTTCCGGGGTAACAACGAGGAACATTTCTTTTTCCGTATCTCCCGCCACCCCTGCACTCCGCATCTAGCAAGGGGTGGTTTTTTACCCTTTTGAAGTGTTGCTTCCGGAGAAGCAATCACCAGTTTCCTTGTCTCCATTAAAATCGCTAGCATGCAAGCTAGAAACTTTCATAACGCAGTTAGACATCGACAAGGGTACAGCAGGAGTTGCGAAAGGTGTGTCAATCCCTCCGGAAGGATGATCACCCCTTCGCGGAAGTCTTCAACTTGCCCATGCTTGATAAAATATGTATATTCACACTTATCCCCTAAGATACTGACATTCGTCAGTTTAGCCCCTTGGAGGAATTATTTCGCCCCTACACAAAAAACTTAACGCGTATACGGATATTTTGGACCCCGGAATCAGATTCAGCGTCGAAAAATACATAGGAATTTTATATATAGTCAGTCCCCCAAATTATAACCTTTACTTTTTTGTAGGGCTCTGTTATTATTAACACCAAGTACTGCTCTTTGATTAGACTCTATGTTCAGTAAGGGTATATGTATTAACTTTACTGTTATATGTAGTATAAGTGCCAATGTTTTCACATATGTATTTTCGGAATAGGGCTTCGGCTTCTCAACAACCTCGTTGGTAAAAATTTCCCTTTCCGTATTTAACTAGGGGCAACTACCGGTTCACGTGAGCAAGTGAAATAAATATAACTTTTTTAATTATTTTTTATTTTTGCTATATTATCATCAAGAAATACATATTATGAGCTGTTTACTTTTGTAAATTTGAATATTGAAATAAAGCTAAAGAAAATAATTTACGAGTGGGATTTTCATGTTTCTTAGATGTTTTGGGTTAGATGTTTTTTATGTTGCCAAAAAAAATATATTCCTCGGTATTGATTTGTACATAATAATTTCAGAATTTAAGAACTTACTTTTCATGTACATAAATTAAATAAATACAGTTTATATCAGTGGCGGCTCGTCAGGGGAGGCAGAGAAGGCAGTGCCTCCCCTGTGAAAATTACAAATAAGTTTTTTTTTATAAACCTACCTACCTATAATACTTTAATTACCTTTCATTTTTAAATTCTTATTTCATATCGGGTAAAAAATTAATTTTTAAAAATAGAAATAGGTCAAAGGAGTTCCTGCACTATTATTTGCAACATATCAGCCCTCATAAACGACCCAGCGTCAGCGCCTAGTCTATCGCCGTGGTGGCAAGCCTCCGATGCCAATGTTTTCACATATGTATTTATACGGAATAGGGGCTTCGCGCTTCTCAACAACCTCCGTTGGTAACAAATTTCACCCTTCATTCCAATGGCATTAAAGGTCATTTAAAAAACTGCATAGCGGAGGCAAAATACGCCCACCACCTACCTCTCACAAGTGACAGCGCAGAAAGAGAGTTATTTGATTTCATGATCCTAACAACCTAACCTACAAATTTAATATCTTTTATTATTCTGTGTTTTGGAAATTTTCGTTGGAATGTATCGTTATTCTTGCCGGGTTTTTTGAGAGTTTACCATGTTACTTACGTAAGTCATTATTTGAACGTTTTATTTAATTAACTATACAAAATTATAATGGAGGTAACTGGCGAGTGTAGCAGTTTGTTTCATAAAAATGACAATACGAGTTGCCATGACACATGAATAATAAATAATAAATAAACATGAATGATAAATATTCGAACCTGCAATGATACTGTTGAGTGACATATAAAGTACAAATTTAGTCGCCTGCCTGTCTTATGAGGATAAATTATTTGTTAAATATTTAATAGTACCACTACCAGATCTAAGTAAAACTTTAATTAATCAGTGTAAGCCAGCTCGTAGTTTTGTTAATACGTGGTATGATAAATGCGTGGCTTTATGTAAATAAAGATTGTGTTGGCCGTATGTATTATTTTCAAATCGTGGAGAAGATGCTTGGACAAAGTCTGGATTTGATAAAATCTTAAATCTCGTTTAGTTGACACATTCAAAAAGTCAGGAACATATTAGTTGTGTGTAAATTACATATTTTAGGCAAACAAAAAATTATAAATGTGATCAATTCAGCCCGTCAAATCTAAATTGACGCAGTCCTGGCAAAAATCCGTATTTCATTTCACTGCATCTTTTAATTGTAAAATAATTTGATGGAAACTCTACACCTCCCCGATGGTTTTGCTCAACCAATAAAATATATTAGGTACATTATGTTAGACAAATGTACTTAATATATTTTATTGACCAAGTAGAGTTCATTCTCCTAACTATGCGGCATATTACTAACAATATTTACCATCACAAAAATTTAGGAAAAAATTTTTTAGAAAATTTGATTGCTTCCTCAAAAAAAAGTCACGAGCCGCCACTGGTTTGTATCCATTCACTTTTTTTTCTACGCATCTTATAAGCAAATTTGTTTGTCTCTGAAAATGGTTGCTGTTTTCTTCTTTTAAGGAAAAAATTCATAAAATGCTCTTTTAGAGATTTCGTATTGTATACTAAATATACAAAAAAAAAAAAATAGAACAATTTATAGCATTTACAATGAAATATATAAAAAATTCATCCCTAAATAAAATACTGCGAGATTACGTACTATGAACATCATAATACCTACTGTGTTATTTTATTTACCGTCGAGGGCTTACGATATGAATTTTAACCTAAAAACTGTTGTTAACTGGAAAATATGACAAATATTCCTCTTTTTATAGCCAACGGAGCACCGAAATGTCAACATTTTTCGGTGCATTTAAACTCATTCATAACGAATGCAGCCATAAAGTAGTGAACACAAGGGAAATTTACTGCGCTGAACTAAAAACGATGATAGAGGTACCTACCCATGTTGCGAGGCTTTTGTATGCAATTACATACATATATGTACATACTATAGATGCCCCAAAACTTAAGCCTGAAAATGAAATTCAAGACCGAATAACACAATTAGTATTTATGGGACCAAATTCTACAAAGCACTTAAAAAAACTGTTAAATATTATCTAATTAATCAAATGAGTATACACTGTTAGCTAAAGTACCTAGACACCCTTTGGAATAAGTGAGATATATTCAATAAAGTGTAGTATATAAGTAATACACATTTTATAATGAGAATATACATAATCCTTTCTTTCGTCAAGCACCATCGAACGTACTATGGCGATGGGGGGGTGTGGTAAGTTAAGCACTTTAGTCGGTTATATGTACAGTTATTTCTTTACATATTTACAAGATATGAGAGACCGGGGAAGTTCGGTAAAACGCGGAGATAGACTCCGGTGTGGAGCCGGTGAACGGTAAAGATGAACTCTAAAGAGGGACTACCGGAGAGTGACCGTCCAAACGGAAAGTAAATCAAGTTAGGTAGATAGGTTCCCGAAACCAGTCTCCAATAAACAGTTGTAAACTGAATTAGGGGAAAACCCAACCGCAGGTCAGTTTGGGAAAACCCAACCCGAAAGAGGCTGTACCAGCACTTTGTCACGTATTTACAGAAATACACAAATGGTACACGCCGAAACGTGAAAATTAGGGTTTTACAGCAATATACATAAATAGGTAGGTATCTACCTACCACATACATAATTCAACTAAAATTAGACCCTACCTATTAAACAACAATAGACCCTACAATACTTATCGGACCTGTCTTTTGTCTTTTTTTAAATTCTGTGACAGGAAAATATATTTTTTAGGTGAAGCTAATACATTTTCATCTAATAACTTTGCCAGATGGACTCAGTAAATACGTGCTGAAAACGGGATTACGTTATATACAGCGTCTGCTTATTGCCGTAGGTCACGAATCTGTGATTACACCACTATAAGACCGTTACATACACTCGATCTCGAGGGACTTTTCTGGAGGAATTATCTGGTGGTGTTAATTTGGACAAGTAACATTGTATTAACACTGTAGTACATACACACAACTATACCAATTTTAAAGTTGATATCTCAGCTGTTTGCTACTTTTTGCGCGCCTATGAAGATTCTGATGGAGAATACAGTCGACAGTACAGACAGTACAGATACAACCGAGTAGATTTGTTTCGCTCATTGAAATCCTGAAATGTTGATGAAACGTTGTCTCAATATGATAACTACGTATTTTTGCAATATTTGGACATTATTTCAACAGGTCTTCTTAAGCAGTATATACTTTGATTGTTCTTTTTCGTCACTATATCCCACAAAATATGACCTCAAAAATCTACCCACCCTAATAACATAAGAGGTATTGCAACAGGAATATATCTTATTTAGATAAACGCTCACGTATAAACGTGGAGAACCGACTAAAAAATGGCAGGGGATGGGGACTGTAATCTTTGAACAGGGATTATAGAGTGTATGTAATCCAGTACACGATCAACGGAAGCTTGAGGGTTACTAGATGAATTCAAGGCGTTGCGTTGCCACAACTTGAAGTGTTTCGAGTGCCGCCTAAAATTGAGAGTAATATTGGAGATGCCATCCCAACATATCCCACAGATACTCTGTTGGCGACAAATCAGATCATGGCAGGTATAAAATATCGTCCCCATCCCCTGCCATTTCTAGATGGTCTATATGGCATGTCTACATGAGCTTTCCTCTCGAACTAAGGTTTCATTTCGTACCACATTGCATCATAACAACTCTTGCGGTTCGTATATTATTAGCAGACTTCGGACATAAGTAGTTTTAACTTGAATGAACCTGATGAATGGAACGCTCCATTCATAGCTTCAAATGAGACGCGTATACAGTCGCTTCTGGGACTAATACTTTGTCTCTGGGATATATTCTCTAATATTGTATACCAGACTAAATTGTCGTCGGAGTACAGTGTGCTGTTATTTTATCAGATAATTATTCTAACCACGTATAGCCAGATATGCTAAAAACTGGCTTTAATTATGTCATATTGTCCACATTCGATGAACATACGAGGTGTGTAAATTAAGTAAAGAGACTGATTTTTTTATTTTTTTCTATTCGAATAGAATTACAATTCAGTATTGTCTCCTTAAAAATAACTTCTTCGGGAAGAACCCACATAGTGCTGGAGACGGTTCTTCCATTCCCCATAGCAGTGCTGGAACTCATATACTGGAATAGCCTTCAGCTGGTCGCTTACAGCCGTGTGGATGTTTTCTATGATCCCATCGTGACCTCCCTCGAGCTGATTTTCCAATCTCGAGAAGATAAAAAAGTCATAAGGACTCAAGTCAGGCGAATAAGGAGGCTGAGGAGCCACAGGAATGTTTTTACTGGCGTTTACTACTGAAATGACTGTGTGACAAGGCGCATTGTCGTGATGTTTGTTCCAGTTGATGCATTTGGTCTTGATGTTTGGTCTCCCACTTATGACCCTTTTTCGAAGAGTTTTAAGAACCTCCCTGTAATATTGTTGATTTACTGTTTGGCCCGGCGGCACAAACTCTTTGTGGACAATTCCCTAGCTATGAAAAAAGCAAATCAACATCTTCGACTTGCTCATTCTTGATTACTTGGGTCACGGAGAGCTTGAAGTGTGCCATTCCATGCTTTGGCGCTTGGTTTCAGGGTCGTAGTCAAACACACAAGTCTCATCACAGTAATGACATGTTCCAGTAAAATGGGGATCATTTTCAGTCAATTCCAATAAGTCAAGACCCCTTTGTCTTTTGATGTTATTTGTTCCTGCGAAAGGTTTTTTGGCTGGTAGTCGAAATCCGATGAACAGTGGTATGATTCAAATTTAACTCGAAACATTTTCATCGGTTCTTGAAGGTGAAGGCCTTCTGCTGCGTGGTTCATTTTCGATCGACTCTCTTCCTTCTCAGAATGCCTTAAACCACCAAAAAACCTGGGCACTTGAAAAGATACTGTCTCCGTAGGCGTGTTAAAGTTTTGTAAAAGTATCCGTTGCGCTGTGTCCAAGTCTGAAGAAACACCTGACAGCACACCGTTGCTTAAAATTAGTGTCACTCATTTTTAAAACGCACTGGAAAAAAACCGGTTTACGGAAAAAGTCACAAAGAACAAACAAAGGACTCTAACAAGTTGAAACTTGTCTCCGCGGTATTGCTAGATCGGGGGCTACGTTACCAGTCTCATTACTTAATTTACACACCTCGTATGTGTATGTTTTCGTTCATTTCGTGAAAGAGTTGGTCAAGGTTAATACCACGTATGTTGTATGTCCGAACTCTAGTCGTCAGGGTGGGTAGCTAATAATTACCACCAGTGGCACCAGTGTATTAATTTCCACAGTATTATTAATTACAAGGCTACTTCTTACTCTAACACTTCTTACTCGATACATTTGATGCACCGTAATATATTCTCATTCTTTCTTAAAATCTCCATTTTTTATATACCTATCATGAAAGTACATTTCTAATATTCAAAATGTCTCAATTTCGTAAGAGATGATAGTGTTCTTTATAGTTGGCTGATTAGTACTTCAGTAATATTTTTTAAGTACAGCAAATGGTTTTATCTTTGTAGTTTATTTTTAAAAACGATATTATTAGTAGAGTTAAGAAATCTCGGACCCTAACAGAACTCTATTAAGGGGGACTATTTAACGTAACAGTAACGACTTGTAGAAATGGAAATTCTCGTATTTTCCTAGGGAAACATAGGACCCATCTCATATTTTAAGCAGTGATTATCAAACCTAATTAGAAAGCTATACTAATAAAAACACCTTGCAAAAAAAAATCAAAAAACCTCAACCTCACCAGAAAATCTTTTCTTAATCACAAAGAATATACAACCTTCTAATTGTTGTGACTTTTTCTATATCTCAAGAATTATTAAAAATATGGAAATTTTTATTTTTATTGCATACCAATGATTAATAGTAATAACAATTGTAATAACCGTCTTTATTTGTGTTCAGACCAAGTCTACCTCGTTTTTGATTTCTTATAAGAAGGTAAATTACAATATATTTTTTTGATAAGATTGTAAAATTATTCTTTTGTAAGGTTCATTTAAAGTGTTTTTGCAATTGTAGCCTTCCAGATTCAATAACTCCCTAAAATATGATGTGGGTCTCCTGTTTCCTTATGAATGAATGAATGAATGAGAAAAGTGGGCGGGAAGACCCATGCACTTAGGCCGCCTGACGGGCCCATTGTGCACCCACATTCCATGAATATTCACCCAGGTATGCCGACCTCTCTAGCAAAGGCCATATTTTCCTGGGGTGAATACTCTTAACATCCTCTGGGTTCAGAACACAGCTCCCAATGTGCCATTATCTGACCCTTGCAATTGCAGGGCATTCTGTGAGGATGTGAGATGCAGTCTCCTCATCCTCCATGCACCATCCACATTCAGGATCATCTATGGACCCTTATCATGTGGAGGTGCCTTTTAAGGTGACAGTGGCCTGTAAGGAGTCCTGTCACCGTTCTAATGTCTCTTCGGTTCATACCTAGGAGACATTGAGTTAATTTGAGCGAAGGCAACAATATGGGTCTTCTCTCCAACCCGGGGCTTTTTGCCATGACTTTTCGAACTCCTTATTTAGGAGCTCTTTCATGGATGAAACCCCCATTGAATAGGGGACCCCTAATATAGGTTCAGGTCCTATGGGGTAGCCTATTGATCCTACTCTGGCTAGTCTGTCGGCATCCTCATTTCACAGGTACACCTGGAGTGTCCCGGTACCCATGTGAGTATTCTCTATTGCAACTGGCCAGATCATTTAGAATCTTTTTTACAGTCAAGGACGAGTCGCGATTTGACCTTGCTGGACTCAATAGCCATCAAGGCCGCTTGACTGTCCGTGCATATTTGAATCGTTCTCCTTTTTGGAGCCGTTTTTAGAATTTCCATCTCTCATGCTAGGATAGCATATATTTCCGCCTGGAAAACGCTAGC
The DNA here is from genome assembly GCA_029963805.1 of Aromia moschata. Classification (NCBI taxonomy): domain Eukaryota; kingdom Metazoa; phylum Arthropoda; class Insecta; order Coleoptera; family Cerambycidae; genus Aromia; species Aromia moschata. The sequence continues at coordinate 3,402 of JAPWTK010000057.1, read as the reverse complement.
ATATGACCCGAGGGCAAAAGATAATTGTGTCCTCGTGGTTTTGCCATATACTCCCGCTCCGGCCTTATCGCCAATTTTGGAGCCGTCTGTAAACCAGATGATTCCATTTTGGCCCTGTTTCCTTATGAAAATTATGAGAATTTCCAATTCCAGCAAGTGCCAGCGCAACCTACATATATTTTCCCTTAATGAGGTTATGTTAAGGACCGCGATTTGTTGATTCTAATTATTAGATTCATTTTAGCGGTATATTGTTGTTCGATTCTAAGTAAAACTGATTATTATTATACATAAATATGCTGTCAAGATATCCCTGCATGCTACCATCAATATAAATAGTGTAACTAGACATATAACGAATAGTGAGTACACAGTAATGGGAATGAAGAAATATACTTTAAAACGTTTTGTATTAGCATCACGCAAGTAGTTGTCACAGAAGATAATGTCCAGAAGTGACCGCCCTACAGGGATTTTTCCGATATGGAACTTGATATCGTCACGTACTACCCATAACTTTCCGTCGGGTTATATTCGAAGTAAACTAAAAACATTAATTTGGAGGTTCAAATGGGTTTATCTAAAAGTTTCTGGCCTGCGTGATTTAATGTGCCAACTTGCCGTGTTTCTAAATTGTTTTTCATTTTTGTTTGTAAACTTCCTTTAGTTTCATGTCGAGATTCCATAGTCTTATTTACCGTTTTATTTTAAAGCGCTGCTCACCTAGGATGTTTATCTAGATTATGGGATAGCATTTTAATGGTACGTTACAAGTTTGTAGCTCTCGTACATAGGATACTGAAATAGGTAGGTCCAGGGAAAAGTTAATGATAAAGTGCTAAAACTAAATGCTTAAACGATAGATACAAGAGTAATACACCAGTATTTATTTTCATACATAAATATTTTTAATGAAAATGGGTATTGACAATCTATATAAATTATATTTTTACTATAATATATAGATTATAGATTTACTATAATGTATTCCATTTAACGAGATTCGCCATAAATGTCCCCCATTGTCCCCCCTCTTGGTTATTTCTGGATATGTCATCATTAAAAGACATGTTATCTTTAAAATAAATTAATTAGAAAGTTATACTTGAGTTTTTTAAATTAAACACCCTATGTGTCACTGGAAAATTTTAGATTTCAGCAATATAACCATTTTACAGATCCACCTCTTATTTCACCCTCACTATTAATTCATTAAAATTATTATTACTATAACGTTTCATATATCTCTCTTCGTACATAGGTATGAACACCAAGAGTATGAAGATATTTAGAATTCGAATATCCATCAAAAACGTATTACCTGGTATGGTTAGAAAAGAGGAATTTTGGATTTGATTTGTGCATAATGTTTTGCGCATGTAGTCCGGAAAATTCTCGTTCGTGGAATCCGTGGTTGTACAACATAAAATTAATTTAGACCTTTTTAAGCCAATTATGCTATCCAATTTTCCATTGCCTCGTAGCCATACATTGCGTAAACATATTTACAGAAGACATATCAACGAGTCATCGGAAATATCTAAGAATGACATTTACTTAATTAAATTTCTGTGGCGTGGAACATTGGCCGAAACAACAGATTTTGCATTAAACAAATTATTGGGTAATGGAAAGGTCGTTCAAATGCTTATAGAAGTTCGGATAGTTCAATAAAAGGATGTTGCCAAGAACGGCTAAAGAGTATAGATATAGTAGTCACACATGTATTATATTTTTAACTGTAAAGAAGCATAATAATGTACTAACAAAAAACCCTTTTAAAGTAACTACAAACAACTGTGCGAAATTCGTAATGAGAAATAATGTGCGTGTTGTGTCGTCCTTTGTTCATGTGAACTAAATATTTTGAATTTGCATCTTTAACTTCAGTAGATGTGGAATGATCATTGATCTTCCGTCAGTAATATGACGGATTACGAGTCCGGCCCTGCGTTACAGCACACGTTCGAAACCCTAATATGTAATCAAGTAATAGAACGGAACCGGCACTACTGTTACCTACGAGCTGCTGCCATTGCTCTGTACCCTAAAGCAAATTGTTAGTCAGCAGAAAAAAAGTATACAGATGCATCCATCACTATTGTTTTATTTTATTAGAATAACGCTCGTATATTACATCGTAAAGATTGACTGGGCCACGCAGCTTTGTCCACTTCGAAATGCAACAATTAGTACAGCCGTTATATATTGTATTGTATTCCACCCCGCCGCTCCCTCCTTGTGGTTTGCTCGTAACTCTGCGCTGGCTGATAATTTACAACCCTCAAGATACATCGCTGCGCTGCCTTACACATTCATCATTCTGCCTGTTATTCCCTGCACTACAATCGCATGCGGCATTTATAAAATAAATTTCATAAAAAAATGTAGCACTCGGTCAGTTATATTTATTCGAGCGAAATGCGTTTGAAGTGTCGTTTCGTTAATCGGTTGTATATTTTTTTACGATTTTAAATCATTCCGAAACATACCGATTGTTAACGAAGGCAAATGGGCCCATTTTGTCATGTTTTCGGTTTTACGAAAGTACAACGAACTCTAAATTTTCAAATGGAATACGATATATTTTCTAAAGCTGTGTTCTCACCAAAAGAGCAAACACGATATTTACGAAAAACCGTTTTTAATGACATTTGATCTTGCGTAAAATTCTTAGCGGCACTAAGATCGATGAGCACTTTTGATATTTTGTTTAGAACCACAATATCTAGCTTTATCCCAAAATTCAGCTTTCCGAAAATTTTCCCGAAGTGAAAAGTCTAATTTCACTAGACTATTTACTTTCCAGAGGCTTGCACACTCTGAAATCAAACGTTCTGACACTTATCAATTGACAAATTTATAAATGTAGTCCACTGAAAAATGTACACGATATGGTTTCCTCTAATACGAAAAAATATTTGTCGATAATATAGAAATTCTGTTTTCGCAGGGGAGGCTATCTAGGGGGCCGATAGAAATAAATATTTACATGGTTTAAAGTAATATCATTTATATATTGAGACTAGTAGAGATAAATGACTGCTAAATGTTTGATATGCATTTCAAGCCCAATATATATGTGTTCAAATACTAAGATATGTCTTGTAAATACTTCTAGAAACCAGGCAAGACTTCATTAAAACTTCAAGTAAAGAAATAATTTAAAGCACTTGCTGAATGTGCCCATATCTTAGTCCAAACAAATCTGATGTACCTATTTTTCTGATCGAAAACGATTTCGATTATGTAAAATATGAGGATGATAATTCATGTTACTAATTTTTTATATGATCTTAACTTGGAGATGCACTAAATTAGGAATATGAATTTTAAAAATAATGTTAAGTTGAGGCCATAAAAAGAAGTCTTATGGAGTAATATCGTATGATAATAATAATA